>OX453089.1:32852213-33351700 GCA_949708635.1 Hirtodrosophila cameraria
AGTCTTTCTGAATTTTTGCAGAGAAAAAGCTACAGCCAGCGGGCGCATCACTGTTGCTCGTCACTGGTGCTCATCGTTGATACAGCTCCCCATACAAAACGACCAGAGAGCAGAGCGCGCGTAAGAGAGCAGATACACAAGAACACAGAGCGGCAAAGCCTAGATACACCACGGCGAGCGGGACAGCAGCAGCGGCCCCAGCAGAGCAAGCGGCCAAGCGACAACACCTGCAAGTTGTGAACAGCGTAGTCACCCAAAGTCAGCAGAGCGCAATTAAAAAGGAGTGAGTAAGCTGCCGCCGCTAGAATACGTGCAAAGAGTGCAGCGCTAACACATGCACGACATGGAGCAGCGAAGCCGACAGGGATTAAGGAAAGTATGGTCCGGGCAGAGGTCTTTCAGATTACCCGGAGCCAAGATAGGATACATCGGCCAGCAGGACACGCGCACCGGCATAGTGGGAACTGGAAAGCACAAGCCGTGCAGCTCAGACCGACATCAGCTCGACATCTCGACCACGTTGTTCCAGTTTTTCAGTGTCCCGTCCATTTTTGCCCACGCCCGCCCGCCACACCCTGCCCGACCCGGGCGGGTCGCTAGAGAATTCCAGGGAATGTGCTGCATTTTCTGACCTTTCCCTGGCGTGGCGCTCTTTTCCATCGAGCGTGTTCCGAGTGTTTTCTCTGCACGTTGATCTTGACACTGTGTCTGCCCATGGTATATACCACCATGTATACCAAGTTTGGTTGCTCAAGCTTCAAAACTGTGGAAAAAAACCTGCGTTCATACGGACGGACAGACGGACGGACACATCACAAACCCAATATACTCTTTTTTTCTTTTTTTTTTCAAAAAAATTAAAAAAAGAGTATAAAAATGTTCACTAGAATTTAATTTTCAATACTAATGAAATTAATAATAAATTACAAGAATTACAAAATCCATTTATTTATCAGAACACTGGTATGTACATATACGAACACTTCCTTTTCCGTATGTACAGTTGTCGTCTCTTTCTTATAGCCTGATTCCACCAAAGTAACATTTATTTTTTTCGGGCGGTTCCACCAAAGAATGTACTTGTATTATAGTTACGTGAACATGTGAATGGCAAGTTTGTTTATTTTGATTTTTATAATCTATCAAATAATTTAAATGAGTGAAAACGTGAATAAAAAATTAACTGCAGACATTTTGGGCATGATTGAGCAGCACTCAAATGATATTGTTCATGAGGTTATTGAGTGGGAGGAGGAGTTCGACACAAGCTGTGCAGAATTTGTGGAGGATGACTTCATGACATCGTATTAGCTAAATATAATATAAGATCCTTTTGTTAACGTGTAATATATAATAGAATCGACATGGAGCATTTTGGGAGTGAAACACTAAAGACAACTCTGCCGCATTTTTTAAAGAGAGTTTCCGTATTGATAGAGCGAACTTCCAAATACTCGTGAAGCGTCTGCAATGCCTTGCAAAGCAGGACACAAATTATAGGAAGGCAATTAATTTAGACAACCGTATTGCCATAGCAATGTATACGCTTGGGTCGTCGACAGAGTACCGCACAGTTGATTGACTCATTGGAGTTCCAGCATCCATGATGGGCAAAATCCTTCTAACTTTTTGCGGGAAAGTTCGGCGGGTTCTTGATCCAGAATATTTGCCTCGGGAATTTATCACCCAGCAATAAGTTGAGGAATGTGTCCAACGATTTGAAGCAATTGGTTTTCCACAATGCTTTGGCGCAATCGGTAAGAGAAAGTTTTCATTAAGTATTATAAAGTTTGCTCTTAAGGATGTTTGTAGATGGAAGCCACATAGAGGTTCACCCAACTGCAAGTGCGGCCGTTGAGTACTACAATTATAAGGGATGCTACTCAACAATTATATTTGCACTGGTCGATTATCGTTAATAAATACTAACTAGTTATTTATTTAAAACTATAAAATTATTTTTTGTATGTTTTCAGATACAGATTTCTTTACGTGGATGTGGGCTCTCCAGGTCGCTGCCATGACTCTCAAATTTACGAGAGTTCAACATTAAAAATAGTAATCTATATATATATGTCGGCGCACACTAAGAGTGTGTGGATGTTGGTATGAGTGTATGTGTATGCAGTCTCGGAATTTCACCAGAAGACTAATTTCACAAGTATGTTAATATTGCATCAGCCTCTAAGCGTGCTGTGATAGGTTGTCTGCATGTTGTCGCTTAAGAAGTGCCGTTTTAGCGAGGCGACAGCGTAGCGTCGCTGTCGCCGAGTGTGGTTCGGTGGTAAACACAGAACGAAGACGCGGGCAGTTGCGTTTAGAACTTGGCGTGTGTAAAACCGAAACTCGCTGCGCTACTACGATGTCGAACGTTAATAACCCAACTGCTACATCAGAAGTGGGATCTGGCTCGCTACCTAGTGAATCAGATAAGCCATGGCGAATTTTAATGGAAATGCAAAATAAAAATTTGATCGAGCTTATCAAAGTCGTACAATCCGCGACACCCGAAACAACAAATAAAAAAAAAAACAATTGTGCTACCAAAATTCAACGCAGACCTTGATGGCGCCGACGCATCGGCGTGGTGCTCAACAGTAAATATAATTTTGGCAGAAAATACCATAAAAGGCAGCGCGTTAGTGATGGCCTTGAGTGCATCGTTGGAAGGTAGTGCGTCGCAGTGGTTTTCACAAATATGTTATCCTGACATAACGTGGGACGAATTTAAAGAACTTTTCATGCAGCGTTTTGGCAGTGTAGAAACGCCAGCGGCTTCTTCTTCTCAATGCTTTGTTTTTGCGCCCCACAAAAACAACAACAACAACAGCTATAAAAGCTGCTACGCAAATTTTTGCACAAAATGGCAACGCTGGCTCATAAAACTGGTTTTTGTTAGTGATGTCAAAAAAAGATTATTAATCGGTTAATCGATCAAACAATTAATTAGAATTGGGATTTCTAGTTGCTTTTGCGGGTAACGTTCAGTAGTTCAATTCCCAATAAAGGAACTAAACGAATTATAATCAAAGATATAGTTCAATATTTCTTTTCAAAGACCCGGTCCTTAGAACTAGTTCAGATCGGATAGACCCAAGTCTACAATTATTAATTGTAAATAATGAACCAATTAATCGAAAATTTTAGTTTCAGAATACAAAAAATAATTTAATATTTACAGAGTTAAATTTATTTATTTAAAATATTAATTTTTAGGCAATTTTAATTTAATGTTTTTTTTTTTAAAAAGTCGGATTTTTGAGTTGTGTTTTAAAATGATTCGTTATATCATGCATTTTATATTGTTTAACTCGTAAACTTTTCACGTATAAAGCTATCACTTGGCTTTACTTCAAAGCGATTGCGACATTATACGTTAATCGTTTTTCGTTAATCAGGCATTTGTCATCGCTAATTTTAGTCCGAGTATTGTAGGATGAGCAGTTAGGTACAAAAAAGTACACAAGTCATAGAAAGTAAGGTGCTAATTGCCAAAAGAGAGTGGCAGAGTGGAAGAGAGGGAGAGGGAAAGAGGCATAGGATTGTGACGCCTTTCAGTTTTGGGTATGTTCAAAAAGCTAATTACGAATCGTTCTACTTTTAACCGATAAATCAAATAATGAATGAGCGCACAAACACAAGTACATAAACACACACACACAGAGTGACTGAGAGAGCATTGGCGTTGCGAGAGCGCAAACAATGGTGCAGCAGCATATGACAAGGAGCAATTTGATAAAAAACAAGGCTAAAGTTGTTGGATTTAGGGTTGGAGATTTCGTATTGTTAAAAAATGAAGAGAGGCATCAAACAAAGTTAAGTCCAAAGTTTAAGGGGCCGTTTCAAATAACTGAATTGTTAGAGGGGGATAGATATATGCTCAGGTCTTTGACAAATAATAGAAAATATAAATATGCTCATGATGACTTAAGAAAAAGGCCAAATTAGTATGTATCAGTTGAGTTTGAAAGTTGTGAAAAGGATTTAAATAATGAAAAAAAGTTGAAACAGAAACTGTTGAAAGAGGCAGTAATGAAATAGTTGAAAAAGACACTGTTGAAAGAGACAGTAATGAAAGCATGTAAAAAGAAACTGTTGAAAGAGACAGTAATGAAATGGTTGAAAAAGAAACTGTTGAAAGAGGCAGTAATGAAATAGTTGAAAACAAGTAAGAATACTCTAGTCGAGTGTGCCCGACTACGAGACTCCCTGCTCCCAACTTGCATATCAAGCAGTTCAGCGGCAACACAAGCAAGCAGCGTACTCAACTTGCACAGTGCTTGTCAAACTGTTGTTTCTGCCTGCTGAGACAGGGGAAATAAGTTCTTCCATAACTTTGGTGCTATTTATCCGATCGTGTTGAAATTTACACAAAGAAAGACATTGATTAAACATACATGTGTACAAAAAATTAAAGCTCTATCTTTAAAATTGTGGCTGTGGGAGTCTTTTGCGATTTGCGGGGGTGCGGGGGTGTGCATCCGAAATTTGAAATAAACTTGATCTGCGTATGGTATACAGGAACCTACATGCCAAGTTTGGTGTCTCTAGCTCTTATAGTCTCCGAGATCTGTGTGTTCATACGGACAGACAGACAGACAGACGGACATGGCTATATCGTCATGGCTGTTGAAGCTGATCAAGAATATATATAGTTTATATAGTCGGAAATTCTTCCTTCTGCCTGTTACACACATTTGCAGTACTTTATAACTCCCTTTTTCCCATTTTTAATGGGAACAGGGAGTAAAAAATACACTGTTGAAAGAGACAGTAATGAAAGCATGTAAAAAGAAACTGTTGAAAGAGACAGTAATGAAATGGTTGAAAAAGAAACTGTTGAAAGGGGCAGTAATGAAATAGTTGAAAAAGACACTGTTGAAAGAGACAGTAATGAAAGCATGTAAAAAGAAACTGTTGAAAGAGACAGTACAGGTGCCTTAAGGGCTAATAATGAAATTCGTAATAATAATGTAAGCACAAGTGCAAAACAATTGTTTTGATCATGGCGTGTGGCGCATTAGATAACATAGTGAGAAACCTGAATGGTTAATGATAATGTAAAAATGAAGATGTAAATTGTAATGGAAATTATAAGTTATACTTGAATAAACTTTATAAGTTGGTTATTTGGTAACAGAGCATCTTTGGTAAAATTGCACGAGGTCGTGTAATGGTCAGGATGGCCGTGTCGGCGCACACTAAGAGTGTGTGGATGTTGGTATGAGTGTATGTGTATGCAGTCTCGGAATTTCACCAGATGACTAATTTCACAAGTATGTTAATATTGCATCAGCCTCTAAGCGTGCTGTGATAGGTTGTCTGCATGTTGTCGCTTAAGAAGTGCCGTTTTAGCGAGGCGACAGCGTAGCGTCGCTGTCGCCGAGTGTGGTTCGGTGGTAAACACAGAAAGAAGACGCGGGCAGTTGCGTTTAGAACTTGGCGTGTGTAAAACCGAAACTCGCTGCGCTACTACGATGTCGAACGTTAATAACCCAACTGCTACATATATATAAAAGAGTTTGTCCTCACTGGTGATTGGCGATTGGTGATTGGCAATCAACGCAGGGCCCAAACCATAAGAGCTAGATGGCTGAAATTTTCACAGTAGCTTAGGCATATACCGAAAGTGAGCACTAAGAGCGGATTTTGGAAAATTCGGTCGGGAAATGTGGAAAATTCGCGGAAAACCGTTGTATGCAACTTTTTTATTTATCATCCGATCAGCTTCAAACTAAGTTTCAATGATCTATATAAAAAATAATTTATGACTGCATACCAATTTTCCGGAAAATTCACCCCCCTGGGTGGAAAGTGGGTGGTGAAAAGCCCAAAGTTGAGTTCTTATGCGATTTGCTTCAAACTCATTTTCAAAGATCTATATGAAAATTCATTTAAAACTGCATACCAATTTTCCGGAAAATTCACCCCCCTGGGTGGAAAGTGTGTGGTAAAAAGGTGAAAGTTGAGTTCTTATGCGATTTGCTTCAAACACATTTTCAAAGATATATATGAAAATTCATTTAAAACTGCATACCAATTTTCCGGAAAATTCACCCCCTGAGTGGAAAGTGGGTGGTAAAAAGCAGAAAGTTGAGTTTTTGTGCGATTTGCTTCCAACTCATTTTCAAAGATCAATATGAAAATGAATTTAAAACTGCATACCAATTTTCTGGAAAATTTACATTCCCGGGAGGAAAATGGGTGGTAAAAAGGCCAAAGTTGAGTTCTTATGCGATTTGCTTCAAACTCATTCATACCAATGTTCTGGAAATTTCACATTCCCGGGTGGAAAGTGGGTGGAAAGTGGGTGGAAAAAAAGCGAATGTTGAGTTTTTGTACGATTTGCTTCAAACTCATTTTCTTAGATCAAGATGAAAATTCATTTAAAACTGCAACTGAAAAATTTACCCTGTTGGGTAGAAAATTGTTTGTTAAGGTTGTAGGAAGTTAAATTTTCGCGCGAATATGATTTTATAAGGGGCGTAGCAACTATATAAAATATATATATTCTTGATCAGCATCAACAGCCGAGACGAACTAGCCATGTCTGTCTGTCTGTCTGTCCGTATGAACACACAGATATCGAAGACTATAAGAGCTGCAGACACGAAACTTAGCATGCAGGTTCCTGTATACCGTACGCAGATCAAGTTTATTTCAAATTTCGGATGCATCCCCCCCAACCCCACACCCCCGCAAATGACACCCACAGCCACAATTTTAAAAATAAAGCTTTGATTTTTTGTACACATATATGTTGTATCAATGTTGATCAGCTGTGTAAATTTCAACACGATCGGATAAATAACACCAAAGTTATGGAAGAATCTATTACCCCCGTCTCAGCAGGCAGAAACAACAGTTTGACAGGAACTGGACACGTTAAGTGCACTGCTTGCTTGTGTTGCTGCTGAACTGCATGAAATGCAAGTTGGGAGCAGGGAGTCTCGTAGTCGGGCAAACTCGACTAGAGTATTCTTACTTGTTCAATCTAATGCAAAGCGGATTTATGGTGTCGATGTGTCAGTCGTGCTACCAGGAGACTCAGCATTTCTATTTTCAAGGAGTCTCATGAAACCGATTGGGTGGAAACGGAGTGTGACAGGGAGCAACCCAAACACGTAAATGAAGCTAATGATTCAAATATTCCTGCTGAGCAAATCAGACAGGCAATAAAAAATTTCCTAACACAACAATAAAGATATTTTTACATACAGTACAATACAATAAAAAAAAAAAAATTAATTGAAAATTTTTTTAAACTCATTTGTAGAATGTTTTGCTGGTCCTGAAAAACCGATTGGTTAAAATGTTGTAACTCTCCTACAACTTTTCCAGAATTTTGGCCCGACGTGAGACGGGTGGCCGGGTTGCTGAGGGGAGGCGCAAGCTGTACTGGGTTGCGGGGTGCAAGCGCGAGATGGGCTGGGTTGCTGAGTGCAGGCGCTAGCTGTACTGGGTTGCGGGGAGGAGGAGCGATTGTTGGAGGGCTCTTCAGTAGAGTCGCTCGATTTCGGCCATAAAACAATCCCACGACTCTTCAATAGGATCGAACTCCTTCTCAGCTTTAAATTTATAAAATTACCTATTAGCAATATTTTATGATTTTACATATGTATTAACTTACTTGCACTGTCCGTCCTGCATGTTGCACCTTTAATTGACCGCACGCTCCTCAAAATTTGGTGTACTTTATGGAAGTGCTTCCAAGGGGATGCGGCGCCGCCCGAAACACCTTGCCTTTTCAATTCATCCCTGTTTTAAATAAGCGAATTATATAAATATCCAATTATAAAAATATTCAACAATCTTTACTTGTACTTCTGCGTCATGTTATCCACCTTGGTCCTTATGTGCTTGGCTTCTGCATGTTGAAATCCCGCATCCCTCAATTTGGTTGCCATCCTGGCAAAAATATGCGAATTGCGCTGGGCGGACAACGAGGTTCTCCTCCCATAAATCCAACAAGTAGGAACGTTGCAGTCGGATGCACCCGACTGCGATATACTCTTTTTTTCGCCTCTTTGCGGAGTTAGAAGTGGGCGTGGCAATTGTATTTTTGCTCAAATCTTTCAAGTTTTGCCATCAAATTAAGTTTGGTTGGACCAGTTCTATAGGTGGGGGAGACATAAAATTTGCTCAATTGAAAGGGCGGAAGTGGGCATGGAAAAATTATTTTTATCCAATCTATTTAATAGGGCAATAGAATTCAACCTGCAAAATTTGATGATTCTAGCTAAAGTATTAATCAATCAAGGAAGTGATTAGTAGCCCTTGTGCTAAATTTGGTTACTCTAGCTGTAAAACTGTGGAAAATATAGGCTTTTGCAGTTTGCGGGGGATGGGGAGATCTGGACACTTCGTCTGCCTATGGTATATACCAACATGTACATCAAGTTAAGTTGCTCTAGCTTCAAAACTGTGGAAAAACTGCGTTCAAACAGACGGACGGACGGACAGACAAACGGACGGACGGACATTTCACAAACCCAACATACTCTTTTTTCTTTTCCATTATAAAGGGGAAAAAGGGAGTTATAAAGTACTGCAAATGTATGTAACAGGCAGAAGAACGCATTTCCGACTATATAAACAATATATATTCTTGATCAGGATGAACAGCCGAGACGAACTAGCCATGTCCGTCTGTCTGTCCGTCTTTCCGTCTGTCTGTATGAACGCGTCGTTCTCAGAGACTATAAGAGTTAGACACCAAACTTGGCATGCAGGTTCCTGTATACTATACGCTGATCAAGTTTATTTCAAATTTCGTATTATTTTTAGTTTATTTTAAACTAATAAAATTAATTTGTAAAATAAAATAATTATGATATTAATTAAATAAATTTCATTATATTCATCAGGCATTCATGTTTTTGAACTTCCGTGCATTAAGATAAATACTTGAATATCTATTTATGTCCTTACTGCGTATCCATTATTAATATAATTTCACATTCGTTTTGTTTAATATATATTTGAGGTTAACCATTTCTTTATTAAACTCTTTTATTATTTTATTTGTTTAATGACAAATATATAGTTCTTTTCCACGTTAAGCGTAAAGTAAAGTATTATTATATTATTAGGATGGATTACGCTCTTTATTTAAACGATTATCAACTTTTAGGTTAATGTGAACACAACGATACGATCGAGACGAAATTCTTCTACCAACTGTTTTAGTATTTCACAATGCTTGTTGTTTGACCCTTCCTACATGACGCAAAACTCCATTGCTACAAAACAACATGTGATGTAGAGAACTCAAAAACTGCCGACCACTGCGTGTAGTTCTGCGTGTAGCTTTTGCTTTCTCCTCTGGTTCTATGAATCCCACATTCGGCTGTCCTGACGTGTCCATCGACTGGGAGGAATCCCAAACATTCATAAACTCAGCCACTGTTGAGGTTTTGCAGGGTCCCTCCCCAATACTGACTTTCTCGCCTTCATATCTGCCATGCTTCTTTATTTTTACCATTTTATATGGCCCTAATATTTACCCTTTAACTTTAATCCTGGTCCATATTGAGTACCTTTAATCGCAACTAAATCGTTTTTTTCTCTAGTTTTCGACTTTATTTTTTTAATATTTTCACTGGCCTGATGCCGCACAGTACTACGATGGTCTTCTAACTCATCGATCAAACATTCCTTTATCAATTCACTCAATTCTAAATTATCAGGTACACGCATTTCGAGTCCTGTTAAAATACTAAATGGAGAAACTTTTGTGCTACGTGGTTCGGTACAATTAGTAATCTGCTGCACTCTGCCTACGTGTTTATACCAATTCCCGGGACTCTCATGGCTTAACTAAGAACGCGTAGGTAGAACTATCTTATGCATTCTCTCAACTTTCCCATTTCCGTGCGGTACTCCGGTGGACATCAGCGCTTTACCCTGTATTACGCAATACTCTCTGAAGACGTGAGAAGTAAACGCAGTACCCCTGCCAGAAACAATGCGATTCGGATTACCAAACAGATCAGCCTGCTTCTGGAAACAGCTTATCACTTCCTCGGTTCCAGTGCTGCGAGTTGAGTACAACCATAAAAACTTTGAGAACCCATCCACAACGACAAAGATGTGATTGTAACGCTTATTTGTCAATTCCATTGGTTCTACACGGTCTATGTGATAATTATACAATGGTCTATCCCCTTTATCTATCGGCGTCAAGAATCTATCTTTCTTTCCCGCTTTAGCGTTCATTACGATGTACTCAACACAATTTTCAACAGCACAAACAATTTTTCCCTCCAACTTGGGAATATAATACTGCTTCTCAACCAAATCTGTCGTTTTCTTAACAGAAAAGTGACCCTGTTTATGTACAACTTGCATTATCTCGCTTTCCATTTGACTAGGTACTACAATAAGCTCACGGCTTGGATCTTTAAACAAAATCTGATTTTCGAAATAAGAATCTTCATAGCCCTTATCTTCAACGATGCAACGCACAACCTTGGGCCACTCATCCATCATTTGAGCTTCTTTTAAGCAATGTACAACACTGTGCCTTTTTGAAGCAATACGGCTCCAAACCCAAACTTACTTGCATCTGTGTGAACTTCTGTTTCTAATTTTGAATTGTATAATTTTAACCATTAACCAATTTTGACTTCAACTGTTGACTTGCGATATGCTGCTGCTTCTTAAATTCAAACTTAGAGTCCTTGCGTAAAATATAGGACAACGGCTTAGCTATTACCGAATAACTTTCTACAAATTTTCGGAACGATGACGTCAACATAAAATGCGTTGAACAGCTTTTTTATCTTTAGCGATGGGAAAATTTGCCACAGCTTGCGCTTTTTCGTCACTAGGCTTTGTAATCCCCTTGTATACTATGTATCCCAAAAAATTACCTCTTTCTTGCAAAAGTTGTCACTTCGACCAATTGATACGCAGTCCATTTTCCTGTTCCTGCTTAATAAACCATCTGGTTTATTACTGCTTGGGATAATTACGTCGTCCATTTATACAATTGCGTCACCATTTTGAATTAAACCTCGCATAACTGCCATTATGAATCGTGTGAACACCGCCGGTGAGTTTGATAATCCGAAAGGAACGCATAAAAACTCAAACTGCCCATTTTGTGTCACAAACGAGGTATATTTTTTTTTTTTTTAACCTGATTCAACTGGCACTTGGAAAAATCCGTTAGTTTAATCCAATGTAGTAAAAGCTGAAGCGCCCTCGAAGTTTTCTAACACAGAATCCATGTGCGGCATTGGGAAATTATCACGAATCACCTTCTCATTCAATTTCCGGTAATCGCAACACAACCGCTTTTTACCATTTTTCTTCGCTACCAATACAACTGGAGAAGCGTATTCGGACACACTCGGCCTAATAATTTTCTGTTCTAGCCACTCTTCCACTTGTTCGTCAACAATTTTCTGATCGCATATTGCTATGCGTCTAGGATGTTGGTACACAGGCAACTCATATGTTAACACGATTTTCATTTCAATTGGAACACATGGATTTCTTATGGGCTTATAGGAACATATAAGCTGTTGACCCTCTGACTTATACATCTCACTCAAATGGGATAACTCATTCTCCCCAATCTGTGCGCTGTGATCTTCAACCAAAATACACATGCTCCCAAATTCTCTTAAAATATCAACACAAGAACTGTTTTCAACACTAACTATCTTGTTATCTACACGAGCCACTTTGTTTTTTGCTATACGCACTAATGTAGTACCCTCTTTGGTTATTTGCATGTTTACTTGATTCAAAATCGTCATACACATGAAACTTAACTTGCATCTGGATGTCATCAATTTTAACAGAAACTACAAAACTGCCGAAAGTCAAAACTTGATTTTCCCCAATACCTATCAGACTCTGTGCACATCCAGTTAATTGACGAATTCCCAACTTGAAGAAAATACTTCGACGCATGAGACACAAATCTGCACCAGTATCAACAAGTCCTTTAAATACAACCTCACCGTAAAATACGTCTTTCAATTCTAGGCCCGAAGCCGTAAACGTGCTTGATGACTTGCTGACAGACTTTTCTTCTTCCACAACGTTTGTTGATTTTTCTGGTTTGGACTGTTCTACAACTTAATATTGCGCCGCTCTATGACCTGGTTTACCACATTTAAAACAACAGAACTCTTTTTTATTAAAGTCCGTTGCTATGTGTGACTCGTCACCACATTTGAAACACTTTCGCTTCTTTTCGGTTTTCCCAGCCTTGCTATTCACAGATCCTCCGTTTCCAACTACAGATTCCTTTCAAGCTTTCATCTTCGAGTTCTACAGATTTTGCTGTCAATAAGCGCATTTAAATACTCCTGCAACGTCTCACTTTTCTTCTGCTGGCGCTTACCTAAACGTTTGTGAATTTCTGCCGATGACACCTTGACCGTAAACTCGTCAGTCAACACACTTTTTAACAGCTCCCAGCTGTTTATGCCCTGCTGACTGTGAATGTACAACTTGGCACAACCTTCAAGTAACTGTATTGCATAGACAAACAACTGCAATTGATTCCATTGCACTGTAGCTGCGCACTCCTCCAATTTACACACCCATTGATCAATGTCAGTTGAATTTGTCCCATCAAACTTAGAAACGCTGCATTCTACGTCTTTGAGTGTGAACCACGATCTTGTTGGCTCAATATTTACCCTAGTCTTGCTTGCAATTCAACCTTGCGTCATGCAATACTCAGCTGCAACGCTGCCAGCTGCTCTCTCAACTCACCAACATGAAGGCTTAGAATTTCGCCTCGTTTCATCTTACAATATTGTTATAACTTAATATTATTTAAATGCAACTTTAATATTGCCCAACAATCGCTACGATCAGCGAATCGCCGCCGCCAACACGTATTTGCACGTTGCTCTAACAACCAGCAACACAGCTGCAACTCACCAGAAGTTTCTACGCTTGCGTCGATGCGTACTTGCCGTCTCGCTTGCTAAATTGCGTCGAACACCAACTCTTCGTACTCTTCGTAATACTCAGCGTCATAGAAGTCAGAGTTGAGCCAATTACTCGTACTAGTAGTATAGTACTAGTACTATAACATCAAAGTCACATTGAGAACCAACTGTGACTTGGTTCGCATTCCAGAAATGTTTTGATAATAAACAAAAACCACCTGCTTCTTTAGCTGTTAGACGTGAACGATTTGCTGTTTTATACTTGAATTAAAAATAATTTTCTTAAAAACTCGGGGAGAGAGAGCAGCTGTGAGAGCAAAAATCGATCACTCTCATATTTAAAATGGCGGCTTGGACTCAATATAAGTACAGCATACTGAGATTAAGTATTTTTAGACTTGTACTAAGTACTAACTAATTTTTTTGTTCTCAATTTAAAATTTTCGTACTTAATTCAAGAATTATGTACTCATTTGTAGTACTGTTTATTTGATTCAAGGACAACCAAGTACGACTTGAACTCGAAATTTTAGGTACGACTCCGTGTGAAAATCAAGTTTAAATAAGCAAGAACGTTGAGTTCCGATGCACCCGACTGCCTCTTTTTTAACCTCTTTGCGGAGTCAATTTGGTGATTCAAGCTATAGGGGTGCGGAATATACAAACTTTGCTTATTTGCGGGGACGGGGGTGGGCGTGGCCAAATTTTTTTTAGTCAGATCAATCAAGGATGTGATAAGCAGCCCTTGTGCTAAATTTGGCTACTCTAGCTAAACTGTGGAAGATATAGGCTTTTGCGGTTTTATGGGGAAAGGGTTTGGGTGGGGGGGAGATCTTGACACTTTCTCTGCCTTTGGTATATATCAACATGTATACCATGTTTGGTTGCTCTAGCTTCAAAACTGTGGGAAAAAACCTGCGTTCATACGAACAGACGGACATATCACAAACAAATATACTCTTTATACTTATTTTTTCCAAAAAATTATAAAAGACTATAAAAACTTAAAATATCTAGGCCAAGGCTCGGTTTATGGTCAGGTTCTGGGGAACCTAAGAAACCGAACCAAACCGGTTCTGGAGAGGTTCAGTTCGGAGCCGGTATTTATCCAAATAGGATACCTTCCGAATCCTTGATGGATTTGTTGGATTAAACGTAGCGTGAATATCAGCACATAAACTGTATTCTTGTAAGGCGTCGTAACTAACACTTTGACTAGTTAGACAACGGAAAGATTTAGTAAAGAAGAATTACCACTGGTGGGGTTCTGTCAAGACTGATTTATTGAACGATCTTATGAGTATTTATATCTAAATCAATTGGTATAAAGTGCTTAATAGTAAGTGCAGCGTGGGAGTATTGTGTAATTATGTGTAGCAAGCGAAATTGGGTGAGTGACAATAACTTGCAGTATAAGCAATAATGGTCAGCAGTTTTGGTGGTTATTGTTCTTGTAGTGTTTTTATTACCTACATATTATTGCATGTGTCATGTTGACGCTAAGTGTGTCAAGTTTGGTCGTTGGTAAGGTAGGTCTTAGCATTCTCCCGGCCGTTGAATGCGTGATTCAATTATCACTAAGTCTCATACAGAATTTTCGTAATGTGGCTGCTGGAGGCCGTAGCTTCATGATGTCATCTGGTGTTTCTTGGGCAGATTGTGGCATCTCGATGACCTCTAATGGTACTTGGGTTGACCGTGGCTTCCACATGCTGTTTTGCTTTGTCCAGATAACAGCGATCATTAATAGCAGTGATATTGTCAATCTAATATATGCAGCTCTTTGGTGATGTTGAATCGTATTATCTCTTTGAGGTAATCTGCGCTGCACGTTGGACTTGACTTGAATTTGAAGATCTGAGAGCTCGATCGTCCATATTCGTGGTGGGTTCCAGAGCTGGTGTTGTCGTGGCAGACATGGCAAGACTTATATTGCCAAATCGAGCGTGTTAAATTTGAATTTGGTTTGCTGTTGCCTCAAATGCTGTGATGCTGATATCTGCATTTCGTGCGGTGCATCCGGCGGACAATGTCAGAAATCCGGTTCCCTCAAGTTGAATAGTGGATGGATTGTTGCATGAAGATGTTGTTTTATTGTTGAGCAGTTGAAATGCACATCTATTGTCAACGCTGAGAACTGCCTGATGATCAAAGCAAATGTAATAATTGCTTGGAAGCATAATGCAACGTTGTAGATCTGCAGGTGTGAGTCTCACAAACTGGTCTCTATGTTTGTTGACGGCAATGAGGGGTGTTTTTATCTCCATGGTGCTCCACCCTGTTTCGTGAATTTCAGGAATTGATACAATGCTGAAGACTTCTAGTGGTGATGATGATACAAACAACAGCGTGATTTTGAAGAATTTACGTAGGCATCAGTTGTGGTGCCTTCGACTTTCATGATTTTGTATAGTTGAATTACATCAGCTGTTCCGACCGGTAGCAATTGATCTGGTAGGAGATGGTCTCGAATTTGATCAATTTGTTCCCTTAATTGCTTAAGTGAAATCACTGTTGGGCTGATTGTGCTATGTCGAATTCCCGTTAACACATCAACTATCTCCGATTGAATTCGTTGAAGACTTGCAGCGAGCAGTGTTAGTGATGATGTTAGCATCATGTGTGCTTGTTGTAGATGGGGTCCACTATACCTTCCTCTTTGCTTTATTGTTTCGACTTGCTGTTCCAATAGCTTAAGACGTTTGTTTGTAGTCGCTTTGTCGCGTCGTACCACGTTTACTGTTGAATCGAGTATGGATGTGTGATTTTGGAGCAAGTTGAGCAAAAACTCCACACTCATTTTAACTTTCTCAATTGTGTCAGACATTTTTTCAGCATATTGTGAGTCGAGTACACCAAACATTGGCAATGTTTCCAATAAAATCAAATGGAGATCTGCGTTGTCGTGAGCGTTTTCTCCTTGCAGTTCGTCCAGGGTATGTTGATACATTGAATTGCATGCCCCTGAATTTTGTAGTTCCGAGCACATGTATTTTAATTCATTTAATCCTATTGAAAACGTTTTCATATCTCGTTTGTATTAGTTTAGGTTGTAGTACGAGATTATAGTCCATTCGGAGATCGCCATTTTCGTTGTGCCAATTTTTTTCGTAGAAGATTCCTGGTTTTTTGTCAAAATGTGTCAGTGTGATTGATTCTGACAGTGCTAATGGCAACATTTACATTAACGCCACCAGTATTGATGTGATTAGCGGTAACGTCAATCTTTTCCTGTACATGGGCGGTTCGTCGTCTTCCCCATCATTTGTTGTGCTGGGAACAATGGCGCCAGTCGATAAAGAGGGCGCTTGTACACTCCAGTAGCTCTTTTCACATCTACTACCCGTATATAGTCATCTGCTCCTGGATATGTTTTTTTATTCTTCCCATGGGCCATGTCATTGTAGGTAGGTTGTCCTTCTTTATTAGTAAAAGTGCCTTCCCTTACATTTGGTGTTGCATTTTGCCATTTGTGACGGTATTGAAGTTCTTGCAAATATTCCGAAGACCATCTCTTCCAAAATGCAAATTTTACTCTAGATATTTGCTCCCAACGTTTTATCAGTGACCCTTGACTTTGGTTCACATTTGTATCCGGCGGGGCTGTAAGTGGTTCTCCAATCAAGAAGTGTCCTGGTGTAAGCACGGTTGTGTCTGCTGGGTCATTTGACATTGGCGTTATAGGTCGAGAATTGAGAATTGCCTCAATCTCGATAATCACGGTATTTAATTCTTCAAATGTTAGTGATGTAGTTGTTGTGGTTGTTAGCAATAGTCTTTTTGCTGATTTTACTGCAGCTTCCCAAAGGCCGCCAAAGGATGGTGCTCGTGGAGGTATGAATTTAAAGTTGACTTGTAGTTTGCTGCAATGCTCGATAATGACTTTGAGTCTTGTCGGCGTAAATAGTCGCTTCCAAGTCCTTCAATTGATTGTTTGCGCCAACGAAGTTGGTTGCATTATCGCAATGGATGGTTTGGCATTTCCCGCGTCGACTCAAAAAGTGGCGGAGAGCGGCAAGGAATGCATTGGTCGATAGATCGCTTACAAGCTCCAAGTGCACTGCCTTGGTGGTGAAACACCAGAATATTGCTATGTAGGCTTTGTCTGGTCTCTTTCCACGGATCTTATGATGGATCTGGAATGGTCCACAATAGTCTACCCCGGTATTGAAGAATGGTCGTGATTGTGTGACTCTTTCCATCGGTAAGTTTCCCATGATTTGTTGCATCATTTTGGGTCTGGCTCTGGTGCATCGTACGCAATTTTGAATGATACTTCTGGCCATGGTTTTATCCTTTAGTATCCAAAATTGTTGCCAGGCTATGGCTCGTAGAGCTTGAGCTCCGCAGTGCATATTGCTTTCATGAAGTTCCTTCAGTACCATTTTCACAATTTCATCATTGTAGGGCAGTAGTATAGGGTGCTTGGCTTCGTATGTGAGCTCTGAATGCTCTAAACTGCCTCCAACGCGAATGAGGCCGTTCTTCTCCAAACGTGGTGATAGAGAAATGATCGAGCTTCTTTTATCGACCGTATTGTGACGACGTAGCTGCTTGATGTCGCTAGCAAATTCGATATACTGAATTGTGCGCAGAATTAAAGTCCGTGCGTGATCCAATTTTTCAGCATGTAGAGTTTTATTTGAGCCTCTCCTACTTTTATAGCAAAAGCGCAACATATATGCAACTATTCGCTGTAACTTGCAGAACAAGTGGCTATGTTTGCAATTGTAAAGCTCTTCTCCCATTGTTGACGGTGCCACTGCTAAGGTGATTTTACTTCTTTTGCGTTCCAGATCAAAAGGTGATATTGTGATTGGGCTATTCCATTTATCTTGAGGACCATGCAAGAATAAGGGTCCTTACAGCCATAGGCTATTATCGCTTAGTTTTCTTGCTGTAGTTCCTCTTGATAGTACATCTGCTGCATTGTTTGCCGATGATGTCGCTATTGCGATGTGTGTGTTGTTGCTTGAATTTTAGCAACGCGATTGGCCACAAATGTGTGGTACGTGGATGCTGAGGCATTGATCCATGCCAAGACTACTGTGGAGTCCGTCCAAAGATATCCCTGTACTGTGTCATCATTAAATCGTAGATCCTTTCGAACTCGTTCTGTGAGTTCTGCCCCTAAGACTGCTGCGCACAACTCTAAGCGTAGTAGTGACTGTTTTGCCGTTGGTGCCACTCTGGATTTCGAGCACAGTAGTCTGACCGATACGAGGTTGTTTTTGTATACAGATCTGATGTAGACTGCAGCTCCGTATGCCTTCTCTGAGGCGTCCACAAATGTGTGCACTTGTTTACTGATTGGTGTTTTCCCATCGTATATGTGCCTTGGGATTTGTATTTGATTTAAGGCTTGCAAATCCTCCCTGTAGGCCTTCCATTCTTTGTGCAGATGTGTCGGTAGTTCAATATCCCAATAGCAATCGGAGCATACTATTCGTTTTGTTATATGTGAAGATTGGGATACTTGTGATCTTCCTTGTAGTTGATCCTTTTTAGGCATCCATATGAGCCCTAATGTTTTGACGCTTTGTTGTTCCAAAGTCTCACCCAAGTGAACATCACTGATGATATCTTCCTTTGGAAGTTTTTGCAGTAGTTGCTCATTATTTGAGCACCACTTGCGAAGCTTGAATCCGTATGGGACTAATATTTTCATTAGTTCGTGCTGGATAATAGCTGCTTCATGTAATGAATCTGCTCCAGTTAAGCAGTCATGTACATAGAAGTCATCCTTCAATGCGGATGATCCTAAAGGCATGCTTTCCTTATATTGTGTTTCCAAGTAATTTAGACATTTGGTTGCCTAAAATGGAGACGAAGTTGTGCCATGGGTGACAGTTTTTAGCCGATAGTATTTTAACGGTTCATCCCGGCTCTTTCTCCAAACGATCATTTGATGAACTGATTGTCTGGATTAGTCCACACTTGTCGATACATCTTCTCTATGTCAGCTGTGAAGACATTCTTATGTGTTCTGAACCTCAGGAGAATGGATGTCGCTTTGAACTGTTGGTCCTGCGTGGAGGATATCGTTCAGTGATTTTCCTGTGGATGTTTTGCAGGACGCATCAAACACTACTCGAAGTTTGGTAGTGCTGCTTTCTGGTTTCAATACACAGTGGTGAGGGATAAAATAATGTTCTGTAGGAATTTGATCAACAAAAACTTCCTTCATATGTCCCAGGTTTTAATATTCAGTCATGAAGTCCGTATAGCATTTCCATAAGTCGCTCGAACTCCTCCGTTCCAGTGCATCAAATCTTCGTTTTGCAATTTCTAATGATCCTCCCAGGACTGAAGAGTGTTCTGAAAGTGGAAGTTTGACTATAAGCGGTCCATCAGCTGCGGTTCGCAAATTTTGGATAAAATGCCTTTCACAACGTAATTCAGTTGGTGTATATTGACTCTCTGTGTCTTCAAAGTTATTTAAGGTTTTTTTCCATCGATAACCCATCCAAACTCAGTTTTCTGCATGATGGGACCAGAGGGCTCGAGTTTCTTTTGTTGTGGGAGCAATAATGCATTGGAATGCTCAGCCCCGATTAGCATGTCTATTTTTCCTGGTTTATTGAACTGAGCATCCGCCAACAGTTCATTGTTGGGTATGTTCTAGCCTTTATTGTTTATAAGTTGGGCTGGTTGATCATTGACTATGTGCGGTAAAACAAATGCTTCAAGCCGCATTGTAAAATCATTGTGTAGTCATTTTACGAGTACATTTACTCGAGCCTTACTTGTTTTAGGCTGTTCACCGATTCCTTCAATTCGCAATGTGGTATCGTGTCTTTTTAATGACAGTAAAGAAGCTAGTCTTTCCGAAATTACAATTATTTGCGATCCAGAATCTAGTAGTGCCTTAAACGTGGCTTGCTGTCCATTTTTTTCTTGGACCGCTACCTTTGCTGTGGCGAGAAGGTTGTAGGTTGGACTGCTTACGGATGCTACAATGTCGGTCTGTAGTTCCGCGGATACAGAGCGTGTTGTGCTTTTTGTTGCATTTGAAACAACTGAACCGACTTGCGCATGCCTTTGTTATATGGTCTCCTTTGAAACTGTTGACGCATAATTTTTGACGTTGCACCCAATTCAAGTGATCAGCAATTGGCTTAGCGCGGAGGTCGTCGAACGGAAATAGGAATTGACTGGACTTCTTGATTCCTTTTTGCCATTCCCTTGTGGTTTGTTCCCGGAGGCTAAGACACGGATTCGTTGATCAATAAACTGGAGCACTGTTGTCCAGTGGCTTAATTTCCTTTGAATTGCCCAATGATTGTTCATAGAGTGTTTTGTTGGTAGTGTCCAACTTGTTTCGTAGGATCGCTATAAGTATTGGATCCAATGCTGAGATGTCCAGGCCGAGTCCCTTCATTGATGCGAGCGACTCCATTGTAACTATGTACAAATCCTTCAATGGTTTAACATTGTCGTTGATGGCCTGTTGCGGCAAAAATCGGTTCAATACCGTTGTTGCTATGTCTCTTGGGTTTTCGTACGCCTCTATGAGAATACTTATAGCGTGCTCATAGTTTTCTTCCTTCAAACCTATGTCGCATATCATCCTTTCTGCCTCGCCGATCAAACTGGTTTTAAGATACCACATTTTTCGGATCGTGAGCAAATTTGTTTTGTGGATCATACACATGTTATAAAATTGTGGCCATTTTAATATATCTCCATCGAATTTCGGAATAGTTATTCGCGGTAGGTTTACGTCATTGCCGCTTGATGAGCTGACTTTACCTGCTAACGCCTTTCTTACAGACATTTCTGCCTTTAGTTATTCCTTGGCATCATATCCTGCCCTTTTTGGGTCATCGACTTCTTCGTGTATTAAGAAATGTACTTCTTGCGTTTGGGTCCATAATGATTTGATGAGCTCAACTGCAGTGTTCTCAGTCGATTCCTGTAAGATCCCATTTAGAGATGCAATCATCGCGTTCTGTCTACGACACAATGATTTAAATTTCGAATCGATTGTTCCTTGTTGTGACTGAGGCTCATTGATAAATTTGTCATCCAGCTGCTCCACTCCAATACTCGGTGGTGGTGGTGCAGGATCCTCGATGGTGAGCTTGCCATGTTGCTGCTCCACTCCTTTACTCGAGGCTTGCTCTTATTTATCAGTTTCGTCTTTCAAAATCACTGCAAATTTGTTGACCATAGATTCAACATCATTATATCGTCGGTTAGGCTGGCAATAGTATGGATAGTTTCGTTATTTGTTTGAAACATGTTCCATTTTTCATTTAACACTGACGTTTTGCCTTGAAAGTATCCAGCCTTTGACTTTCTTTCAGCTGAATCCTTCTTGAAGTTTGTGATCAGTCTTTGAATATCCTGACCGATTTTTTCCTGGGCATCTAACAGCTCCTCCATGGCGAGGTCTTTAGCTGTCATCTTTGTTGTTGATATCTCAACAGATGTCGATTGATGGATTGTGTCTAGCAAAAGCACACGTTGCTAATGTCGCCGAGTTGACAACTTAATTAGCTGCTATCCTTTGATCGCTTCAAAGGATGTTGAATAAATCCTTCGATGTCGCCTGGTTGATAACTTCTAAGGATGTGTTGGGTGTCCTGTGGTGTCGCCTAGTTGATAATGTCAGAAGAGTCGGGTGTCCTGTGGTGTCGCCCAGTTGACAACTCCAGAGGAGTCGGGTGTCCTGTGGTGTCGCATAGCTGACAACTTCTGAGACGTCAAGGTCACCAAAATGTTTATCCAAATAGGATTACTTTCCGAATCCTTGATGGATAAAACGGATTAAACTTAGCGTGAATATCAGCACTTAAACTGTATTCTTGTATGGCGTCGTAACTAGCAGTTTAACTAGTTAGACAACGGAGAGGTTGAGTAAAGAAGAATTACCACTGGTGGGGTTCTGTCAAGACTGATTTATTGAACGATCTTATGAGTATTTATATCTAAATCAATTGGTATAAAGTGCTTAATAATAAGTGCAGCGTGAGAGTATTGTGTAATTATGTGTAGCAAGCGAAATTGGGTGAGTGACAATAACTTGCAGTACAAGCAATAATGGTCAGCAGTTTTGGTGGTTATTGTTCTTGTAGTGTTTTTATTACCTACATATTATTGAATGTGTCATGTTGACGTTATGATATATGTATTAATAACCTAAATAATATTAAGTGTGTCAAGTTTGGTCGTTGTTAAGGTAGGTATTAACAGCCGGTTTGCAGCCTTGTTATACTCTTTTTTTAACTTTTTTGAAAAAAAAGGAAAAAATAGTATATTGGGTTTGTGAAATGTCCGTCCGTCCGTCTGTCTGTCCGTCTGTCCGTCTGTATGAACGCAGGTTTTTTCCACAGTTTTGAAGCTAGAGCAACCAAACTTGGTATACATGTTGGTATATACCATAGTAAGACAAAGTGTCAAGATCTCCCCCCCACCCCCACCCCTTCCCCCACAAACCGCAAAAACCTATATCTTCCACAGTTTTATAGCTAGAGTAACCAAATTTGGCACAAGGGCTACTTATCACATCCTTCATTGATCTGGCAAAAAAAAATTCGGCCACGCCCACCCCCGCCACCACAAATAGGCAAAGTCTGTATCTCCCCCACCCCTTTAGCTACAATCACCAAATTTTGCAGGTTGAATTCTGTTGCCCTATTTAATAGATTGGATAAAAATATTTTTGCCACGCCCACCCCCGCCCTTGCAATCAAGCAATGTTTGTTTCTCCCAAACCTGTAGAACAGGCCCAACCAAATTTTAATTGATGGCAAAACTTTAAAGATTTGAGCAGAAATTCAATTGCCACGCCCACTGACTCCGCAAAGAGGCGAAAAAAAGAGTATATCGCAGTCGGGTGCATCCGACTGCAACGTTCTTACTTGTTTTTGATATACATTTATATTAATAACGTAAATAACTCAGTGCAACAAATGTTGATAAAAAGTTGTGCCTAGAACAGCCAATATATTTTTCTTGTGTAAAACCTGTCGCTGAATCCGAAAAAAAATAAAAAAATATCTTCGCGAGCTCGATTTCGAGCTAAATGGAAATAGCTAGGCTTCCGATTTTTTTTAAAAGTACACTCAGAGAATTGTCAATATCTTCGAAACCAGATTTCATAATGGCAAAAAATCCACCAGAGCATAACTTTTCTAAATTCTTGTTGTCTTATTTGCTATTTAGACTTAGACTGACAATTTTGAACTAAAATTTCATGTTTTAAAAAAGGGTTGGATTTCAAACTCGATTTTTTTTCTTTGAGTCTATAGCTCAATTCATCTATATACTATATAAAAGAGTTTGTCCTCACTGGTGATTGGCGATTGGTGATTAGCGATTGGTGATTGGCAATCAACGCAGGGCCCAAACCATAATAGCTAGATGGCTGAAATTTTCACAGTAGCTTAGGCATATACCGAAAGAGAGCACTAAGACCGGATTTTGGAAAATTCGGTCGGGAAAAGTGGAAAATTCGCGGAAAACCGGTGTACGCAACTTTTTTGTTTATCATCCGATCAGCTTCAAACTTAATTTCAATGATCTATACAAAAAATAAATTATGACTGCATACCAATTTTCCGGAAAATTCACCCCCCTGGGTGGAAAATGGGTGGTCAAGGTTGTATGGGCGACAGTTGAGTTCTTATGCGATTTGCTTCAAACTCATTTTCAAAGATCAATATGAAAATTCAATTAAAACTGCAACTGGAAAATTTACCCTATTGGGTAGAAAGCTGTTTGTTAAGGTTGTAGGACGGGGCGTAGCACCGCACGCCGGGAAATGCTAGTTTAAAATAAAATAAAGGATATTTCATTAAAATCGATTGACAAATAATGAAGTTATAATTTATAAACAAGTAAGAACGCTCTAGTCGAGTGTGCCCGACTACGAGACTCCCTGCTCCCAACTTGCATTTCAAGCAGTTCAGCGGCTACACAAGCAAGCAGCGCACTTAACGTGTCCAATTCCCATCAAACTGTTGTTTCTGCCTGCTGAGACGGGGGTTATAGATTCTTCAATAACTTTGATATTATTTATAAATTGTGGATGTGGGAGTTTTTTTTTGGAATGGGGGGGGTGAGGGGGGTGCATCCGAAATTTGAAATAAACTTTATCTGCGTATGGTATACAACCATTACCTGCATGCCCTGTTTGGTGTCTCTAGCTCTTGTAGTCTCCGAGGTCTGTGTGTTCATACGGACAGACGGACATAGAGACGGACATAGCTAGATCGACTCGGCTTGCTGATCAAGAATATATAAAGTATATAAAGTCGGAAATGCCTCTTTCTGCCTGTTACACACATTTGCAGTACTTTATAGCTCCCTTTTCCCCATTTTTAATGGGAACAGGGAGTAATGAGATCATGCATTTTTTGTGTGACACGCCCTGTTTGGGGGCGGCTGTGAGCTATTTACACTGTGATAGTTTTTTCAAAAAAAAAAAAAAGACAAGACCAAACTCGACAGTTTCCCCCTATTTCAGGTCCTACGAATCGAACTGCATCATGACTTTTTTGAGTTACAATCATGGTTTCATACAACATTTTTTGTTGAAGTTTTTCATGAAAGTGGCCCATTGTAAGAGAAAGGCACATTTTCTTCGGTCTCTAACTTTTTTAATGTTGACTTTTTTGGTAAGCTTTCTTTGGCAAAGATTCTCAAAATAAGTCCGTCTTCAAGTTTATTGAAGACTGTAAGCCCCAAAATCAATGTTTTGGGTGTCCTTATAGCCAATATGTCGAAAAAACTGAAATTAAACCCATTTTTTTTAATGTTTTTTCCCTCACGTTTCGTCAATATTTTAATTTACCCTTTGATACTTATACATTAAGTGACATTTTGTAATAGTAAGAAACTTAAGCCAAGACAACGTTCTGATCAAACTAACCATTACGGTAAATTAACATATTGACGAAACGTGAGGGAAAAAACATTAAAGAAATCAGTCATTTATAATTATTAAATCAGACTATTCGTTTAGGCAATATTTCCGATTTTACTACAGTGTTTGCTTCAAATTTATCAATTTAAAAATAAAATTCTTTATAAAGAAACTTTGAAGATCTGAGAGCTCTCGATTTTCCATGTCCTCCATGCAGAGCTGGTTCTGTCGTATTTTAAATATATTTTAAAAGTACTTTTAGTCTTACATTTGTTTTTATACTCTTTTTTTAATTTTTTTGAAAAAAACAAGTAAGAATACTCTAGTCGAGTGTGCCCGACTACGAGACTCCCTGCTCCCAACTTGCATTTCAAGCAGTTCAGCGGCAACACAAGCAAGCAGCGTACTTAACTTGCACAGTGCATGTCAAACTGTTGTTTCTGCCTGCTGAGACAGGGGAAATAAGTTCTTCCATAACTTTGGTGCTATTTATCCGATCGTGTTGAAATTTACACATCCGAAAGACATTGATTAAACATACATGTGTACCAAAAATTAAAGCACTATAATAAAATTGTGGCTGTGGGAGTCTTTTGCGATTTGCGGGGGTGCGGGGGTGTGCATCCGAACTTTGAAATAAACTTGATCTGCGTATGGTATACAGGAACCTACATGCCAAGTTTGGTGTCTCTAGCTTTTGTAGTCTCCGAGATCTGTGTGCTCATACGGACAGACGGACAGACGGACAGACGGACAGACAGACAGACAGACGGACATGGCTAGTTCGTCTCGGCTGTTGATCCTGATCAAGAATATATATAGTTTATATGGGCGAAAATGCCACCTTCTGCCTGTTACTCACATTTGCAGTACTTTTTCCCATTGCAGGTTCCTGTATACCGTACGCAGATCAAGTTTATTTCAAATTTCGGATACACCCCGCCCCCCCCCCCCCCCCCTCCACCACAATACACCGACGCAATTCGCAAAAAGCTCCCACAGCCACAATTTTAAAGATAAAGCTTTGATTTTTGGTACACATATATGTTACTAGCATTTCCCGGCGTGTGGTGCTACGCCCCGTATAAAATCATATTCGCACAAAAATGTAACTTCCTTCAACCTTAACCAACAGTTTTCTACCCAACAGGGTAAATTTTCCAGTTGCAGTTTTAACCTACTTTTTACCTACGTTCCACCCGGGAATGTAAATGGTATGCAGTTTTTAATGAATTTTCATATTGATCTTTGAAAATGAGTTTGAAGCAAATTGCACAAAAACTCAACTTTCGCCCTTTTTACCACCCACTTTCCACCCGGGAATGCGAATTTTTCAGGAAAATTGGTAAGCAGTTTTAAATGAATTTTCATATAGATCTTTGAAAATGAGTTTGAAGCAAATCGCATGAAAACTCAACTTTCGCCCTTTTTACCACCCACTTTCCACCCAGGGGGGTGAATTTTCCAGAAAACTGGGATGCAGTTTTAAATCAATTTTCATTTAGATCTTTGAAAATGAGTTTGAAGCAAATCGCATAAGAGCTCAATTTTGGCCTTTTTACCACCCACTTTCCACCCAGGGGGGTGAATTTTCCGGAAAATTGGCATGCAGTTTTTAATGCATTTTCAAATAGATCTTTGAAAATGAGTTTGAAGCAAATTGCGCAAAAACTCAACTTTCGCCCTATTTACCACCCACTTTCCACCCAGGGGGGTGAATTTTCCGGAAAATTGGTATGCAGTTTTTAATGAATTTTCAAATAGATCTTTGAAAATGAGTTTGAAGCAAATCGCATAAGAACTCAACTTTCGCCCTATTTACCACCCACTTTCCACCCAGGGGGTGAATTTTCCAGAAAACTGGGATGCAGTTTAAATGAATTTTCATGGAGATCTTTGAAAATGAGTTTGAAGCAAATTGCACAAAAACTCAACTTTCGCCCTATTTACCAGCCACTTTCCACCCGGGAATGCGAATTTTTCCGGAAAATTGGTATGCAGTTTTAAATGAATTTTCATATAGATCTTTGAAAATGAGTTTGAAGCAAATCGCATAAGAGCTCAATTTTGGCCTTTTTACCACCCACTTTCCACCCAGGGGGGGTGAATTTTCCGGAAAATTGGTATGCAGTCATAAATTATTTTTTATATAGATCATTGAAACTAAGTTTGAAGCTGATCGGATGATAAACAAAAAAGTTGCATACAACGGTTTTCCGCGAATTTTCCACATTTCCCGACCGAATTTTCCAAAATCCGCTCTTAGTGCTCACTTTCGGTATATGCCTAAGCTACTGTGAAAATTTCAGCCATCTAGCTCTTATGGTTTGGGCCCTGCGTTGATTGCCAATCACCAATCGCCAATCACCAATCGCTAGTGAGGACAAACTCTTTCATATATATAGATATCAATGTTGAACAGCTGTGTAAATTTCATCACGATCGGATAAAAAGCACCAAAGTTACCCCCGTCTCTTGAAATGCAAGTTGGGAGCAAGGAGTCTCGTAGTCGGGCACACTCGACTAGAGCATTCTTACTTGTTTTTTCATATTCTTGTGATAAATTGTCTGTTGCTCTCTTTAAGTGCGCAGTTTTCGTTTGCCTTGTGCTCTTCTCAAATTTTTTGATTTCTCTTTCATATTTGTTATTGTTTTGACCCCGTAGTCAATATGTCAATGTGTTGTAAAAATTCGTGCACATTTAAGCAGTCTGATGATGCTGCACCACCGCAATATGTTTTTTGTTGGTTGTGTAGTAGCCTTATGCATGCTAAATGTGCGCGGATTTCTGGTCGAGATTGCGAAGAAATTTCTACCAAGGCCAAAAAGGGCCATGGTGGTATGACTGGGTCTTGCCCTGCGTGCATTGTTAAGCAGCTTGATTTCTCGCGGATGTATAATTCCGTTAGAAACTACTTTGTAAAATTGAACAAAGCGGCCAAACTTCTATCTACTGATCTGGATTCGAGCATCGATTTGCTCAACAATTTTAAATATGAGACTCCACCTAGGCGTCAACTGGATTCTCAATTTTTGGCTGTTCCCTCTTCAGATGCGCCCTCCTCACTGGCCTCCGGTTATACCCAGCCATCTTTTACTCTTCTGGCAACCCCTCAATACCTTGATGTATCGCTTTCTCCATCTCCTGCAATTTCTCCTGTATGCACTCCTTCGCCATCTCCCCTTGCTTCCCCTCTGTCCCAGTTTCTAATCCTACTGTGGTTGTCGACAAGCCCGCAACCAAGTCGAACCGAATTCTGTATAAGCTGTTGCTTCTTCTTCCAATCAATTATCTTCTGCTCTTCTTTCCGATGTTGCCCCGCGAAAATCTATTTTTGTATCGCGACTAGTTGAATCTGCTACAGAAGAGCTGGTTAAACAATATATTTGTTCAAAACTCGTACTAGCTCTCCAGAAATTTTTGTTACAAAAATTTAACTTTAAATCTAAAAAAACATTTAATCCTTTAAAATTGTTGTACATGATAATTATGTGCAAAGACTGCTTGAGTCTTCTTTTTGGCCTGAGTTTACAATTTCTCACATTTTTGAAAATCGTGTTAATCCAAATTCTAGAGTTGAATCATTCCTTCGCTGCCTATTCCGTCTATTCCAAAAAACTAATTAGTTTTCTTTGCATTCTATATCAGAAAGTGCGTGGCTTGTGCAGTAAGCTGGACAAGGTATACACTGATAGTGCATCTTTTGAAGCCAATGTTATTGCCTTCCCTGAGACCTGGCTCAGTTCCTCTGTTTCCAACTTCGAAATTAACCTGCCTTTTATTTCTTGGACATCTTCTGCTGATTCTTATCAATTATTTCCAGCCGAGCAACATGATTTTCTAGCTCAGTTGACCGAATTATCTCTTGGGCAGATAAACCATTTTCGTAATAGTATGAGTAGATTGCTTGACCTAATTTTCGTTTCTGATATTTATTGCTCTTATCTAAATAGAACTGACCCATCATCATCCCTCCTTACACATTGAACTTAGTTTCTCATGCCCTTTCACCGAAAAGCCTTCCTTACTACCACCTCAAAGTTATTGCTTTCGTAAAGCAAATTTTATATCCCTAAGCCTTGCGTTATCTCGGATTGATTGCTCCGTCCTTGATAATTTAGAAGATATAATCTTAGCAACAATAACATTTCATAGTGCGCGTTTTGCAGCTTTCGATTACTATGTCTCCTTAACCTCTCCTTCTGCCTCTCGCCAAGGTGCACTTTGGTTGACACCTAGATTATCTAATCTAAAAAATATAATGTCTCGCCTTTTTAAAAAGTTTAAAAGATCTGGATCACCGTCTGATTTTTCTAAATACTCTATTGCTCGTTCTAAATTTTCTCTTTTGAATACTTCTTGCCATAACAATTACTTGTCTAAATACAAAAACAACTTCTATCGTTACCCAAAGCAATTCTACCGCTTTGTTAATTCTAAGCGTAAATCTACCCAATTTCCCTCATCTTTATAACTCCCTGTTCCCATTAAAAATGGAAAAAAGTACTGCAAATGTGAGTAACAGGCAGAAGGAGCGTTCTTACTTGTTTTTTAATTCAATTAGCGCCGATTCTGACTCAGAGATTGCCGATTTATTTGCCTCATTTTTTCAGCTTTGCTACTCTTCGTCTTTTAATGATTCTCTTTCGAATTTGTCATATCCCTTTGATTTAAGTGCTTCTTATTGTGTCTATCCCCCTATTATTGATTGTGTTTTATTAAATTTGAAATCTTGTAAATTTAAATTCTCGGTTGGTCCTGACAATGTTCCTAGCGCCGTTCTTAAGCTTTGTGCTGATTCCCTTAGCCTGCCCCTATTAAAACTTTTTTATCTTTCACTCGAGCTTGGTGAGTTTCCCTCTGACTGGAAGGAATCGTTTATTATTCCCATTCATAAGAAGGGGTCTAAGGCTGACATCTTTAAATATAGTGGGATTTCAAATCTTTCCTCTATTCCTAAGCTTTTCGAAAAATGTATCACTTCTCAGCTGCAACACTTTTGCCAACCCATTTTTTCTGAATCCCAACATGGTTTTATAAAACGCCGCTCAGTTTCTACTAACCTTCTTTAATTCTCTACTATTGCTTTTTAAATCATTGTCAAACTGATGTCGCTTACACTGATTTTAGTAAGGCCTTTGACTCTGTAAATCATTCCCTTCTCATTAGAAAACTAAATTTGCTTGGTTTCCCAACTAAACTTTTACTTTGGATTAGTGCCTATCTTCGAAATCGGTCCTAGAGCGTTCGTTTTAATTCGTCTCTCTCCAAACCAGTTCTTGTCACGTCAGGGGCTCCTCAGGGCAGCCATTTAGGACCCTTACTCTTTAACTTTTGTATCAATGATCTACCTCAGGTTTTATCTCATTCTCGTGGCCTTATGTATGCTGATGATGTTAAGTTTGTCCCTTAATGATCCTGTGTCCCCTCAGTGTCTTCAATCTGACTTGGATGCCCTCAATAGTTGGTGTATATCTAATTCTCTCCCACTTATCATTGAGAAATTTAATTTGATGACTTTTCATCGCAACAAACCTTACCTCTTTGACTACGAAATTAATAACATTCCCTTAAGAGTTTACATAAAGTTTATGACTTAGGTATCCTGTTTGTTCCTTATTTTTGTTTCAATTTCTATTATCTATATCTATATATATAAAAGAGATTGTCCTCACTGGCGATTGACAATCAACGCAGAGCCCAAACCATAAGAGCTAGATGGCTGACATTTTCACAGTAGCTTAGGCATATACCGAAAGTGAGCACTAAGACCGGATTTTGGAAAATTCGGTCGGGAAATGTGGAAAATTCGCGGAAAACCGTTGTACGCAACTTTTTTGTTTATCATCCGATCAGCTTCAAACTTAATTTCAATGATCTGTATAAAAAATAATTTATGACTGCATACAAATTTTCCGGAAAATTCACCCCCCTGGCTGGAAAATGGTTAGTCAAGGTTGTATGGGTGAAAGTTGAGTTTATATGCGATTTGCTTCAAACTCATTTTCAAAGATCTATATGAAGTTCATTGAAAACTGCATACCAATTTTTCTGAAAATAAAACCTCCTGGGTGGAAAGTGGGTGGTAAATAGGGCGAAATTTGAGTTCTTATACGATTTGCTTCAAGCTCTTTTTCAACGATCAATATGAAAATTCATTTAAAATTGCATACCAATTTTCCGGAAAATTCACATTCCCGGGTGGAAAATAGGTAAAAAGCCCAAAGTTGAGGCTATATGCGATTTGCTTCAAATAATTTTTCTAATATCAAGATGAAAATTCATTTAAAACTTGAACTGGAAAATTTACCCGGGTGGGTAGAAAACTGTTGGTAAAGGTTGTAGGAAGTTAAATTTTCGTGCGAATATGATTTTGTATGGAACGTAGCACCACACGCCGGGAAATGTGAGTCTCTAATAAAGCCAAAGGAGTCCTTGGCAATGTCAAAAGATGGTTTAAGGAATTCACTGACCCTTATACCACTAAACAGCTTTATGTCTCCCTCGTTAGGCCCATTCTGGAATATGGATCCTGTGTATGGTCTCCATATTACCAAAAATTTCAAAACCAACTTGAATCTGTGCAGAAGCAGTTCTTAAGCTTTGCTCGTGGACTCAATTGGGACCCTTCTAGACATCTTCCTTCTTATGAAAGTAGGCTTCGTCTTATCAACCTTCATTCACTTAATAGCCGCAGGATTTTCCATGGTGTTATTTTTTTGCATAATCTTCTTCCTGGTGAAGTTGATTCAATTCCACTTGTCAGCCTTATTAGTTTGTCAGTACCGTCTCGCCTTACTAGAAATTATACTCCTCTCTATCTCTAGCCTTGTCATACTAACTGAGCATAATTTATAAGAAATACTATCATTTATTACTCCCTGTTCCCATTAAAAATGGGAAAAAGGGAGTTATAAAGTACTGCAAATGTGTGTAACAGGCAGAAGGAGGCATTTCCGACTATATAAACTATATATATTCTTGATCAGGATCAACAGCCGAGTCGAACTAGCCATGTCCGTCTGTCTGTCCGTCTGTCCGTCTGTCTGTCTGTCCGTCTGTATGAACGCGTCGATCTCAGAGACTATAAGAGCTAGAGACACCAAACTTGGCATGCAGGTTCCTGTATACCATACGCAGATCAAGTTTATTTCAAATTTTGGATGCACCCCCCCGCACCCCCGCAAATCGCAAAAGACTCCCACAGCCACAATTTTAAAGATAAAGCTTTAATTTTTGGTACATATGTATGTTTAATCAATGTCTTTCGGATGTGTAAATTTCAACACGATCGGATAAATAGCACAAAAGTTATAGAAGAATCTATTACGCCCGTCTCAGTTGGCAGCAACAACAGTTTGACAAGCAGTTTACGAGTTAAGTGCACTGCTTGCTTGTGTTACGCCCGTCTCAGCTGGCAGCAACAACAGTTTGACAAGCAGTTTACGAGTTAAGTGCACTGCTTGCTTGTGTTGCCGCTGAACTGCTTGAAATGCAAGTTGGGAGCAGGGAGTCTTGTAATCGGGCACACTCGACTAGAGTATTCTTACTTGTTTTCTTTTGATAACAATGTAAATTTTTTAAAAAATTCACTGCTAACTAACTTAAATTTTGATTTGTTGTTGTTTGTTAGATAATCTATTAGATTTTCCATACCTTCCTATTTTTCTCTCCTAATTTTCAATTTTTATCGCTAAAATGGTAGTAAAAATGTTGCCTACTAATCTTTAACATTATTGGTTGAATTGGGTTTTCCTGGGTTTCCCCAATTCTTGCATGCATCTAATTGTTGGACCAATATTTTTATTTTTTTTTTAATATTTTTTATTTTTGTACACTCCCAGTTAATTCTAAATATTTGATTTTAATTTACTTAATTTTAATTTTTATTCCTAAGCTTTAATGTTAAATAATTTTAAATTTGTTCACATGCTGACTGCTCTTTGTCAACATTTTTCGAATAAATAACTAAATATGTAGTGATTGCTTTTAAGCATAATGCAACGTTGCGGACGTTGGTCTGTTTATAAAACTTAACTTGCAACACTCGCTGCCTATCTTTAAAAACACACACATGTCAATCTTCGAGTGAGATAAAGACCCAAACCGTTGGTAAACAAGTAAGAATGCTCTAGTCGAGTGTGCCCGACTACGAGACTCCCTGCTCTCAATGCATTTCAAGCAGTTCAGCGGTTCAGCAGATCACACATTTGCAGTACTTTATAACTCCCTTTTTCCCATTTTTAATGGGAACAGGGAGTAAAAAGGCAAATCCCTACTTGAGCAAGGCAATAAACAAAAAGATCAAGTTATCCCACCAGACGTGACACCGCACATGTGAACTGTTACAACTGTACACACATGTGTGATAACGATAAGCCAATAGAAACTAAGCATAGGATATATAGTCCACATGTAATTTTAGTAATCATATGTTGAAAAAGGAAAACTATTGTAACTCCACATACATTTAAGGTATAAAAGCGCATACAAATTTAATAAAGTCTTCAGTCTTAACTAAAAAACCTGGACGCGATTCATTTAATTAGGGCTTTGAAGAAAATAAAGGGTAAGTTTAAAGGACTGCGACAAAGGCGCAATCAGTTCTAAACTATTCTTACAGATCTCTATGTTTGTTGACGGTATTGATGGGTGATTTATCATTTTTAGTGCCTTCTACTTTCATGATTCCATATAGTTGAATTACATCAACTATTGAGACCGGTAGCACTTGACCTGGTAGAAGATGGTCGCGTATTTGATCAATTTGGTCACTTAATTGCTTAAGTAAAATCAGTGTTGGGCTAATTATTGTGGCTTAACACGTTTATTGTTGAATCGAGTATGGATATGTGATTTTGGAGCAATTCAAGTAAAAACTTTTATTCGTTTTCACTTTCCAAGACAATTTTTTAGCATATCGGAGTCGAGTACCCCAAACATGCTGCTGGTAATGTTTCCAATAAAATCAAATGGAGACCTGAGCTTTCGTGACGTGCACATTAGGGCGTTTTTGCCTTGTAGTTATTCCAAGGTTTTACAAATGCTGATACATTGAATTGCATGCTTCTGAGCTCGGTAGTTCCGAGCACATGTATTTTCATTCATTAAGACCTGTGCCAAACGTTTTCATATCTCTTTTGTATGAGTTAAGATCCTAGTATGAAATTATGGTCCATTTCGAAATCACCATTTTAGTTGAGCCATTTTTTCGTAGAAAATTCCTGGTTTTCTATCAAAGTGTGTCAGTGTGATTCGTTCTGACCTAGCTAATGACAACATTTTCATTAACGCTACCAGCGTTAATGTGATTGGATGCAACGTGAACCTTTTTCTTTACATTTTCGGCTCGCAGTCATCCCCCTCATTTCTTGTGCTTGTTTTTGGGCGTTAGATTGTTACTTCTGCTGGAAACAATGTCGCCTGTACACTCCAAAAGCTATTTTCACATCGACCACCCGTTTACACCCATCTGGTCCTGGATATGTTTTTATTGTTCTTCCCATGGGTCAAGTCATTCTAGGTTTGTTGTCCTCCTTTATTGGTACTGTATCATGTGCATATATTGGTTAAACACTGTAACACTTAGTTACTTGGTTGCAGTGATAACGTAAGAAAACAATGACCCGAAACACTCTTCAAGTTTATAGTGTCAACAAGTAAGAATGCTTTAGTCGAGTGTGCCCGACTACGAGACTCCCTGCTCCCAACTTGCATTTCAAGCAGTTCAGCGGCAACACAAGCAAGCAGCGCACTTAACGTGTCCAGTTCCTGTCAAACTGCTGTTTCTGCCTGCTGAGACGGGAGATTCTTCCATAACTTTGGTGCTATTTATCCGTTCGTGATGAAATTTACACAGCTGTCCAACGTTGATACAAAATATATGTGTACAAAAAATCAAGCTTTATCTTTAAAATTGCGATTTGCGGGGGTGCGGGGGTGTGCATCCGAAATTTGAAATAAACTTGATCTGCGTATGGTATACAGGAACCTGCATGCCAAGTTTGGTGGCTCTAGCTCTTATAGTCTCTGAGATCGACGCGTTCATCCAGACAGACGGACAGATAGACAGACGGACAGACATGGCTAGTTCGTCTCGGCTGTTGATGGGAACAGGGAATAAAAACAGCCTCCTTGTGTGCAGTTCACATATGTAGTGGTCGGTTTCTGCTGAGATAAGACTAAGTTGTCTTATTCCTATTTCTTTAAAGAAAACGACATTCAGTGGCGAGCAAAAGTGAGTGCATGTTCACGACACTGACTTTCGTCATTCATAAAAACATAACCATACAAAAAAATCCAAAAATTAATTTTATTTTAATTTTATAACTTTATTTGTAACAAATAGGATAAAGCAACAATAACAAATTAAATGAATTCAAAGAGTTTTAAAGAGAAATCGAAAATAACCCGCATAAACTCAATTTTGCACGTTTCAAGAAACCCAATTCAATAACCCAATTCCAATATATGGTCCATAGACCCTTATTAGACATAACTTGATTTTCACGGTTTGGCATGCTCTCCACCAAATTTTCAATAACATCTTTTGGAATTTGATTCCATTCCGCTTTTACACGATCCCATAGATTACCAATGTTTGTTGGGGCTACTTCGTACTGCCCGAGCCGTCTTTTCACGATTGACCAAAGATTTTCAATCGGATTGAGGTCGGGACTCTGTGCTGGCCATTCCATCAATTGAAAATGTTGTTTTCCAATCCATTCCTTTACAATTTTTGCTGTGTGCTTCGGATCACCATCTTGTTGAAAAATTATTTCTTTTTCGGGATAAGCACATTTGCCCAAAAAATTGGGAAGATGGGTTTGCAAAATATGTAAATAGTCCTATTTCGCATGATACCATCTAAATGCGAGGGCCAAAATGCTACCATGAAAAGCATCCCCAAACAATTATGTTTCTGCCGCCATGTTTGACAGTTTGCTTCACATGGTGTCTTTGAATACGTTCTCCGGGTCTACGCCAGCATTATTGCTTTCCATCTGACTGAAAACGGTTAAATTTTGACTCATCAGACCAAATAACACGTTTCCAATCATCTATTGTTGCAAATTTCAAGAGCGCTTTAACATTCTTATCGGACAATGCAGGTTTGTTTTTTTTTTTTAACAGTTGCAGTATATCCGATGTCATGGAGCTTCTAGCAGTCCATTCGCTAACATTTTTGTTTATTGCCAGAGAAGCACCCTTTGGTGTAAGCACCTTGTTTTTTCTCATTTCGGACATCATTCGCCGAGCATCTGAGTCCGATAATAATTTTTTTCGACCTTTGACAAGCGGCTTGGAAGTCACATTTCGCCTATTTTGAGCTGCTATCACTGCCGATTGGCTAATACCAAGCCTCTCGGAAATGGTACGTGATGAACAGCCCTTCTCGGTCAGGCACACAACACTATTTTCAATTTCTGCAGATATTTTTCTCATTTTTATAATCTCCCACGGCCACAATTTTAAAGATAAAGCTTTAATTTTTGGTACACATGTATGTTTAATCAATGTCTTTCGGATGTGTAAAATTCAACACGATCGCATAAATAACACCAAAGTTATGGAAAAACTTTTTTACCCTGTCTCAGCAGGCAGAAACAACAGTTTGACATGCACTGTGCAAGTTGAGTACGCTGCTTGCTTGTGTTGCCGCTGAACTGCTTGAAATGCAAGTTGGGCACACTCGACTAGAGTATTCATACTTGTTTTTTATAAGTATAAGGCGGTGTTCACTTGACGCAAAATGGCACGGAAATGTAAAACTCCATGTAAAAAAACAGCTGTGTAATTTGTGCGCGGAGTCCATTCCATAAGTAGTGTTCACTCGACGCGGAAAAAGGCCGCGTAATCAATACGTTATGTTTTAGATCATGTTTTAGAGTTGTGATTGTAAAACAATAAGAAGAAGAGCAAAATGAGTGAGCAAAAAATACGAAAGTGCCGGCTGCTTGCCTTTTGAAATGAAAAGATAAGACAATTAATAAAATTAATTAATAAAATAAACAATTTGATGATATTATTTAAATAAATGTCACTTTATTCATCATGCATTCATATCTATGATCTTCCGTGCATTAAGATAAGTACTTGAATATCTATTTATGTACTTACTGCGTATCTATTCTAAATATAATTTCACTTTTGTTTTGTTTAATATATACATGTTTTCTTTATTATGGCTTCTGAAAACAGCTGATAAATTTTTTAACCGCACAACAGCAGCGTAAGGTTGACAAAATATTCGATTTACTTTTAGTTAACAGCAACTTAGCAGAATGTTATTTTTTAGAAGAAATTCCGTTCCGTAAATTCACGCCGAGTGAACCCCGCCCTTATAAAACAACATAATCTAGTCGTCTTCACAGTATGTTCAAGCATAGCTTTACAGCTATAATGAAGATTTATGGCAGTAAGCTTTCGCTCAAAAGAAGTGCTTCTTGTAAATTTGCGAAAGAGTAATGCACTCGACTTGCATTGCGGATAGAGGGAGATAACACTGCTAGTTAGGAGTAGACTTCTCGCTCTTAATAACCGGGGATAAGCTCAAATGAGTATGGTATGGTATCTTTTAAACTTCAAAAGACATTGCTAAAGATAAGCGTGAAGTCAACGGACGCATGTGTTCCAATTATTATTTCGAAATTGAGTGTGCCGCAAGGTAAATTTAACCATAGTTGCCGATTGAAAAGTTATATACTGTGAAGTATTTCTATGGTATCTCTAGTAAAGAGTCAGCCTGATTCTAAGGCTACAGCGCCAAGTTTGACTGTTCCAAACTCAACTGGACCAGTTCTGCGCAGGCATTGGCCATTGGGCTGAATTCAGACTAAGTATCCTAACCTGAAGAATTTCCTAAAAACTAGCCAAAGCGCTTTGAAGAACAAGGATCTTCTACAGAGTTTAATCAGACCCGCGTTGCGTAATCACCTAGCCTCCAATTTGATCATCGGCTGGATTCGATTTCGACCTAAATTCCATACGCCCTACATTCGATTTATAAACAATTTAAGTAATTAAGTAAATATGTAGCATTAATTGATAAGACCCAATGATAAATTAGGTATAGAGCTAGGTGATAATGGAGTAATAGGAAATAAGACAATTTTGCTCACTGTACCTACAACATAAAATTTTAATGCTTAAATACCACCGTCGTACCACTCTAATAGAGTACTTTTGGAAACAAGCGTCTCTAAATCACGAATGCTTTGCCCCTCAGTTACTCCGTAGTCCAGTGACTATCAAATTTGATTACAATTTTATTTCTTTTTATAAACAGCAGTTAAACTCATGCAAAGCCAATTGAAGATGTACAAAATAAAAGTTTATTCATTCGTACATTATAAAATTTTTGATTAAATGAAATATGTTAAAATCGAATATCAGACAGGTATTCATATAATCTCATCTTGACATCCTTGAGCTCAACGATCTCATATGGAATTTAGACAGTATAACTTCTTTCTCTTTTTGTTTTTCTATAAGAGTCACCGGGTTGAGTAGCGCTACTCTTAATGTATTCAATATCTTATTGCCCATTTTCTTGAAATTATCTATTGAAACATGTTCAAAGATATTTTCCCACGGTGATATTTTGAGTTGGCTGATTTTGTTTATACCAGCTTGCACTTCAAGCCTTTGGAAAAATTGACCTAAGTCTAAGACTCCATTGGTATATAAATCGCTAACATCGTATCTTGCAGTAATTTTTCTACCATGTTTAAATATACATAGCGTATATTTTACATGCAAGGTCACTACTTTACGTACTTCGTCATTGTTTATGACTTCATATACGTTGGGCTTAGAAGCTTTCTCTATAGATTGCGTAGGAAATTCTATTTCTTTGTTATCCGCGCGGATTTTCTGTCTATTTTGATATCTAGTAGTGACTTTCATTATATTTCCAGTAATGTTTTTTAGATCTTTAATGGTTATTCTTGATAACGCATCAGCTACATAATTGTCTTTTCCCTTTAAATATTCAACTGTGAAATCATACTCTTCTAATTCTAGCCTCATAGCTTAGAACTCGGATTGACCTTAAAAAAAATATATATTAATGGTCGGTGATCTGTTTTGATTGTAAAGTGTTTTCCATAAATATATGGTCGAAAATGTAATATTGCCCAGTGAATTGCAGCTAATTCCTGCTCAGTTGTACACTTATTACTTTCTTCCTTAGTGAAAGCTCTTGATGCGTATGCAATGGGAAGTTGGAGTCCGTTGTGGTTTTGAGCTAAAACCGCTCCACACGCTTGCTTACTTGCATCAGTAATTATACAAAATTCTTTGCTGAAATCAGGATGTTGTAGCAAAGTATGTTCCATGAGTTTTGTTTTTAAATATTGGAATGCGCTTTGATATTCATCTGTCCATTCAAAAGGAACATTCTTTTTACATAATCTTGTTATGTGCCGTGAATATTCGACGAAATTTTTTATGAAACGTCTATAATAATTGCAAAATGCCATGAAACGTCTAGCGCTGTCCGCATTGTGCGGCGTAGGGTAATTCATAATGACATCATATTTCTTGTCGTCCGGAAGTATTCCTTTATCTGTGCATTTATGACCGAGAAAAGTCACCTCATGCATAAAAAATGGACGTAAATTTAGATTGTATTGCCTACATTTCTCAAAAACGTCTGTTAAGTTTTTAAGAATATGTTTTTCGGAACAACCTATAACTATTAAGTCATCCATATAAAGGAATGCTTGTGAAGGTTCTAATCCAGAGAATGCTTAAGTCATATTTCTCTGAAATGAATTAGGCGCTATTTTTAGTCCGAAAGGTAATCGCGTGAAGCGATATGAGCCATTGCTCGTTGAAATTGACGTTATATCTCTTGAACTTTTTTCGAGTTCAATTTTATGAAATCCTGACATTAAGTCAAGGCATGAAAAATATTTTGCTCGTCCAAGTTGATCCAAAATATCATCAATTCTTGGAAGTGGAAATTTATCGGACAGCAATTTTTTATTAATTTGACGATAGTCAATCACTAATCTCCATTTCTTTTGTTCTGAACATGGAGATGGTTTTTTAGGGACAAGTAATAATGGGCTATTATATTCAGATACAGATGGTTCAACAATCCCGTCGGTGATCAATTTTCCGACTTGTTTCTGTTTTTCGTTCACCTGACTGTGTGGGCTTCTGTAATTTTTTATATACACTGGGTCATCATCTTTTGATCTCAGTTTTTGTTTATAAAAATTATTTGTGCTTATTGGTTCAGTTTCCAATCCGAATATATTATTATATTGGGTGCATAAGCTTGAAAGCTGTGATTTGAATTGTGGAGGAAAGTTTTTCGAAAGTTTAGATAATACAGATTTTTCTCTATTTTCTAGATTAGTTTTGACTACTTCGTAGTTCGAAAGTGATTCATAAGCTAAATTATATGTACTGACTACTTGATCTTTATTTGTTGTATTGAATAGTCTTATAAAAGCGTTTTTAGATGTTGCTATGGTACTTGCTATGTAAATACCATACTTAATTTCTTGATTTGCAATCAATACACTGTCTTCTTTTGAATTTAGTTGGATTTTTCTAATAACTTGGGATCTTGCTGGCAGAAGTATTGAGTTGTTGCTAGAACTGTATGTTATTGGAACATAAATTGGAAATTTTAAGTTATTAGGTTTAATTATAAGCCAATCTTCAGATGGCTTGAAGTCTAATTGAAAGTTGTATTTTTTAATAAAATCGATTCCTAATATGCCATCACAAGGAATAGCGAATTGTAAATCCAATTGTAATTTGGTTACCTCTTGACTTATTCCTTTTATGTCTATAATATAATTATCTTGTATGTCATGAAAGACATCAGAATTTTCTTTAACTAATGAAATGTCTGCACCTGTGTCTACTAAAAAGACAAGTTCTTTTCCTGTAGCCAAATGGTTGAATGATACAAATATGTTCTGACTGAGATTAATGGTATGAACCCTTGCATTTTCTACTGTTGAGTATCTAAAGGGTTTTGCGTGTTTTCCGATGTATTATGGGTTATTCTGACATTACTTGGGTTATTATTGTTGTGGCCTCGACTCGAGTTGCCACGGCCTCTTGAGTTTCCTCTATATGGGCCTCGTCCATTATTGTATTGGGTACTATTGTTGTAATTATTGTTGCGACTGCGAAAGTTACCTCTATAATTTCCACGTCCGCGGTTTCCGCCGCGCTGTGGGTAATTTTTGTAATATAGGACAGTGTTTGGCTGTCCGGTTGCTTCTGTGCAACTATTTACAAATTTTGATACGGCACCATTCATATAGTATTGAAGGTACCACCTTGCATGATAAGTTTTACCTTATCGATTGTGCAATTTTTAGTCATTGCTTTGACTGCATGCTGAGTGGAATAACTTCTGGCTAACTCTAGGGGTAAGCCGTCTGTTATATATGCACCTTCTAACGTTTTTGTCAACTGCTCGACCTCTAGTATGAACTGGTTAGCAGTTTCATTGCGTTGCTACAGTTTCGCCTTTGACGTTGCTTTTTAATCTGGAAATGACTTCAGTTATTGTTATTTCATTTCCGACTAGATTTCTGGCGACACCTTTTAGCCTTGATTTTATAATAGAAACTGCTAATTGTTCGTGTTCGCCTTTTATTAATTCTAATATTTGTAATGCATCAATAAAACTTGTTAAGTTTTCAGCTTTACCATCAAAAACTGGTATAAGCTTGGATGCTGTATTAATAAAATCAATATTAGTTTGCGCCATTGAGATATTGCTGCTTAATTTATTCTCTATTATGCTTGAACAAGTATCAGAATCTGTAGAATTATCCAGATCTGACATCAAAACAGCTGGAATGGTAAGATTATTTAAATCTTGCTCTTCTATTTTAGGGTTTGTCTTCGCAAGCTCTTCTGACTCTATTTGGTCAGTGTCAGTTTGTTCTGTTGATTCCGGTTCATCACCAGTTTCAACTGTTAGAGAAGTGTTAAGTATGGTCGGTACTGATATATCTAAATTGAACTTTAGTTTAATTGATATTAAATTAGATCGTAGTCTGATTAAAAATTTTGATACTTGGGACCAATGATCTTGATTTAATTTTTCTCTCTGGCCATGTATTAGTATACGTGCTTCATTAAAGCATTTTACTAGTATTTCTATATGTTTTTGCCTTTAGTATAGCCATATTTTAGTTAATATATTTTTTTTTTTTTTCATTTTCTTAAAGTAAAAAAATAACTTATAGGGCTATTTTTTTTCAATGTTGTTTGTGCTCTTTTTTTTATTAAATTTTGTCTAGATCATTTGCCTGGCTCATATATTTCTTTTTACTCCCTGTTCACATTAAAAATGGGAAAAAGGGAGTTATAAAGTACTGCAAATGTGTTTAACAGGCAGAAGGAGGCATTTCCGACTATATAAACTATATATATTCTTGATCAGGATCAACAGCCGAGACGAACTAGCCATGTCCGTCTGTCTGTCCGTCTGTTAGTCTGTCCGTCTGTATGAACGCGTCGATCTCAGAGACTATAAGAGCTAGAGACACCAAACTTGGCATGCAGGTTCCTGTATACCATACGCAGATCAAGTTTATTTCAAATTTTGGATGCACCCCCCCGCACCACCGCAAATCGCAAAAGACTCCCACAGCCACAATTTTAAAGATAAAGCTTTAATTTTTGGTACACTTGTATGTTTAATCAATGTCTTTCGGATGTATAAATTTCAACACGATCGGATAAATAGCACCAAAGTTATAGAAGAATCTATTATGCCCGTCTCAGCTGGCAGCAACAACAGTTTGACAAGCAGTTTACGAGTTAAGTGCACTGCTTGCTTGTGTTACGCCCGTATCAGCTGGCAGCAAGAACAGTTTGACAAGCAGTTAACGAGTTAAGTGCAATGCTTGCTTGTGTTGCCGCTGAACTGCTTGAAATACAAGTTGGGAGCAGGGAGTCTCGTAGTCGGGCACACTCGACTAGAGCATTCTTACTTGTTTAAACATTCGTTATGTAATTTATATAATTTTATAAAAACAATTTGCGCACATTATAACAACAATTATTATTAACAGTGTGTGTATTAGTTCTAAGTCATTATTATTTGACTCTACTTTATTAATGACATTAGCAGTGGAGTCCACTGACTTAACGTCTACTATTGCCATTTTGGGCGTATATATTTTTAAATTGTATTTATAACCATTTGTTGTATCTTCAGTAAATTTTCCTATTGCATTGCTTTGCATTTACGTTAACAAGTTTTTCTACCTTTTTTTTTTTCAATCTCTAGGTCTCCCGCGCTGGCGTAATGGACGGATTGCCTCTCACACTTGTTGCTGGTTGTTGTTATTCCAGCCCTCTCACTCTTGCGTTTTATTCCATCGTTGACGGACTGCCACTCGTACTTGTAGACTGCTGGTCATCACTTGTAACACTTTTCATTTTAATTTTTGTATAGTTGTTTTTTTTTTATGATATTCTTTTATTGAGTTGGATAATCTTTTTATTATATTGGGAGCAGCGAAGGTGCCGCTTCTAACGTTCAGTTGAATCTGATTTTTACATTTGTCCTTAGGTTCTAAGTAGCCTAAGTCTCATCGCTGCGCTGCCCACAGTTGGACAGCAGAGGGACGGTTATGTGTATTCTATATATTATATGTATGTAATTATGCTCTCTTTAGCTGGAGCGCTAGGGTAAATGCATACACTTGAGTGCGGTCAAGTGGTCGGCGCGTGTAACAGAATGCTGACACTTGCACATTCTGTGACTCATATTTCGGCCACTTGGGTTTATGACCGGGGCTTTGTTTATATAAACACTGCGACAAAGTGTTACTGTGTGCTCACTTTAAGTACTCTTGGAACAGTAGATATTCAATATATATGCATACTACACAATAATAGAATGAAACTAGGACACATAAACACAGCAGGAATAGTATATAAATGGCTTTTCGGACAGAACGGATATTTTTGAACATTTGAGTATTATAGATACCAACAATCACAATTTAATTAAAAATATGAATCAACAAATTTATATATATTCACACTTTCATATCTTAGCGGACACAATGTTGCATGACAGACTCGTTATAAACGACACTATGGAAAATATAAATGAGCAAAATAGAAATATCGTAAAGAAATTGCTATACAATGAACAGATGCAGAAATTAAAAATATTGAATACAAAATAAATTATATTCAGAAAAATATTGCTTCAGCTAAAAATAACATATTTATGCCAAGAATATTGTCTACAGATGAAATAAATAAATTGAACATTGATTTTTCTGGACACTTTGTCTGACTATGGTATATACCAACATGTATACCAAGTTTAGTTGCTCTAGCTTCAAAACTGTGGAAAAAACCTGTGTTCTTACGGACGGACAGACAGACGGACAGACGGACATTTCACAAACCCAATATACTCTTTTTTCTTTTCATTTCAAAAAAATTAAAAAAAAAGAGTATTAAAAAAACAAATGTGCGTAGTGTGTACAGGCTCTGGGCACCCCTAGTTTATATAGTCGGAAATGCCTCCTTCTGTCTGTTACACACATTTGCAATACTTTATAACTCCTTTTTTTCCCATTTTTAATGGGAACACGGAGTAAAATCTAATGTACAATTGAGCGAATATTAAATATATAATAAATATACCACCCCCAAAAATGGTTTTAGTAGATACAAAAACAGTGGACTCCACTGTCAATGTTATCAATAAGGTAGCAGTAGAGAATCAAGATCTAACTGCTATAACAACGTTATTGATCATAAAAGTCGTAATAATGACCGCCAATCTATTGTTCAAAATTTACAAAGTGCACAAAAGGTGTTTGAAAAATAAATATTCGGCACGGCCGTCAGGTGCAGTAGCCCCAATAATGCTGAGCCTAGCGTCTGGACAACTTCCCGCACGCGCAACCCAATTTCCAAAATTCCTGGAACATTTGGCAACAAGTCATGTGCTCCAAAAGTTTCGCAACGCTGCTGCCGCTTCTGCCAACGTCGCTGCCAATGCACATAGGTCTCTTAGGGTTCTTATTGAAAGTGAAAGTTATTGAATAACTGAAAGTTATTGAATAGACTCCTTCGCGTTAATTCGTGTCGTCGATACTTCACTCGCTGAAAGAACTTAATTGTTCAATCAGTAAAGCACTGGATCTTAATTGATCATTGCTCATCGGTGGACTGCAGTTTTGTATGATCCGTTTGCAGAACATCCTCATCGTGTACTGGTCGCAGGATCCCCAGTAGAAATATCAAAAAGGATGAAATCCGGACAGTCGGGAGGAGCAGCCACAGCAATCTTTTTAATTTAAGCTATTGTTTAAGTGCATCAAAATTAACGAAAACCTAACAAAGAATTTGAAAAAAACAAATACAAGAAAATCAAAAATTGTAAAACGGTAACAAAATAAATATAACTGCTTCAAGAGTAGTATAAAATTTCCAATCTTGCGATTCCCAAAATAGGGACCCTCCAAGGTAGAAGGAACAAACCAGCTACTGGTTTTCACAATATATAATTATAATTTCATTTATGTATTTTTTTAATATTTAATAATATCTTTTATATTTCAAACCAACAATTAAACAAAATTTATATTTATATTAAACATTTTTCTCAACAACATAAAACATTCTCTAAAATTGAAATTGAAAATTTATGGCCAATCCCAATAATCTGATCCGACCCCCCATTCTTAAACAAGACAATTTAGCTAACGAACGGTTACGACAAAGACAAGCACAGAGACAATTAGAACACCAGCAGAACAGAAATATGGCAAATTTAGAACAAATAACCGAGCTAGTGGGACAATTAATAGCACAACAAGTCCCGAGAATAGTGCAAGCTCTAAATAACCCAGATCACGATTTCAGTAACGCAGTAGATCAGGGTATAAATGTAGAGCATCGTGCCAACTTGCTCGACAAAGTCCCAGATGTTGTAAAATGCTTAAGAGAATTTTCTGGGAATCCAGCGGAGTTCAGATCTTGGAAAAAGAGCGTTGACAGCCTAATGGAAGCCTATGCAGGGGATGTTAGCACTTCAAGATATTTTGGAATACTTCACTCGATTAGGAGCAAAATTAATGGTAATGCTGACACGGCATTAGAAGCATATAGCGTTGCATTAAATTGGAAAGCAATGGTTAAGTGTCTGACGATGCATTACGGAGACAAGCGTGATCTTGGTACGCTAGAGTATCAGATGACAATGTTGTCGCAGGGTAATCGAAGAATTTCATCAGGTTGTATATCAGCATCTGTCCCTTCTCCTAAACAAGGTAAATTGCATGGATTTGGGGGCAGAAGCTCATCAACTTATGAAGAAAATGTACCGCAACAAAGCCTCAGATACATTCGTATGTGGCCTGCGCGGAGACCTACCTCGAGATCTTCCTACGGCACTAAACATATGCCTGAAAATGGAAAATCAAAAGTATCGATCCATGCATGCAATAACCTTAGGACAATCCAATAGCAGAAGTGCTAATGTCAAACCAACACCAGCTCCGCAAAACATGCAATTTATTAGCTCAGGTTTTTCGATAGCTTCCGCAGGCTCCCCCCAGAAATCGTCCGTTCCAATATCAACAAGCCCCACAGCAATAAACCTACAATAACATTGGACAGCAACAAAAATACGCTACACCGCGGCAACACGATCCCAACCAATATAGACAGCAACCATTTGCACCACCCAGGCCAACTGCGCCAAAACCGTTACCAAGACCAGAGCCCATGGACTTAGATCAAAGCTTTAGGTCAAGAATGGTAGATTATATGAATCGACCACAGTTCGAATTAGGGAAAAGACCTCCCGGCCCAATGCCCGATACGCAAAAAAGACAGAGAAACTTCAATATACAAACAAACGAGAACGGAGAGCATTCCTCGCTTCCATACTTTGAATGCAAGCTGAGGAATGGAACAACATTAAAAATATTAATAGATACAGTTTCAAATAGGAACTATATTCAACCTAAATACGACACCAATCCGATACCGAACCAGAAACCTTTTAACGCTGTGTCTATAGGAGGCAGTGTTCCTGTCACTCACCATAAAATAGCTAACCTCTTCAATCATCCCGTCATTAACGTCAAGTTCTTTCTGTTGCCGACTTTAAAGTCATTTGATGCCATTCTGGGCAACGATAGCTGAAAAGAGCTAGCAGCTGAAATAAAAATCAGCAAAAAAAATAATGACAATAAAGAACAAAATTAACGTACCCATAAAAGAAAAGAAATTTGAGGCAGTAAATACCATAGTACCAAGAATCGAGCATTTGACAAAATCTCAAAGTGACAGATTAAACCAGCTTCTTCAAGTATATCCAAAATTATTTGCAGAACCAAATCAGAAACTGACCTACACAACTAATGTAAAGGCAGAAATACGAACTTCTTCGGATACACCAGTGTATTGTAAGTTCTATCAATATCCAATGAGCTTGAATGATGAGGTAAATAAGCAGGTCACTGAAATTTTAAATGATGGAATAATCAGACCATCAAGGTCTCTATACAACTCCCCAGTATGGATAGTTCCGAAAAAAGCGGACGCCTCAGGGGTAAAAAAATATCGCATGGTTATAGATTACAGGAAATTAAACCTGGCTACCATCGCAGACAAATACCCAATCCCAGAAATAAATGAGGTGCTTGCCCAACTAGGAAACAATAAAGTATTCTCCGTTTTAGACCTTAAAAGTGGATTCCACCAAATACCACTGAAAACGTCCGACATAGAAAAAACCGCCTTCTCCGTGAATAACGGAAAATGTGAGTTTACACGACTCCCATTCGGACTAAAGAACGCGCCAGCAGTTTTCCAGCGCACTCTAGATAACATACTTCATGAACATATTGGTAAAATATGTTTCATCTATATTAATGACATCATCATATTCAGTAAAGATGATGAGTCACACTTTAAAAATCTGGACATTATTTTTCGAACCTTGCAAGAAGCCAACATGAAATGCCAGTTGGACAAATGTGAGTTTCTTAAAAACAAAGTCGAATTTATTGGCTTTGACGTATCTGACAAGGGTATTGAAACTAACCCAGATAAAGTCTCTGCTATAGCTCAATAACCTATTCCAAAGACCCTCAAAGATTTAAGATCCTTTTTGGGGCTCTCAGGATATTACAGGAGATTTATCGAAAATTACGCCAAGCTCGCCAAGCCCCTTACCTCGCTTTTAAGAGGAGAAGACGGACGAGTGTCCAAAAAAATCTCCTCAAAGAAATCAATTTCGCTTGACAACCAAGCACTAGAAGCATTCAAGAAGCTTAAAAGCATTTTAATTTCTAAAGATATAATACTCCGCTACCCAGATTTCGAAAAGGAGTTTCACTTGACAACCGATGCATCCAATTATGAAATAGGCGCAATTTTATCGCAATATAACAAACCTATCTCATTTCTCTTAAGAACCCTCATTTGGGCCCTAAAAAGCTTAAAAAATTACCTTTACGGTAAATCTAAAGTCAAAATATTTACGGACCACCAGCTTTTGACTCATTCCCTGAGTAGCTGGAACGGAAATGCAAGAATTAAAAGGTGGAAGTCTTATTTGGAGGAATACGATTATGAAATATTCTATAAACTGGGAAAAGAAAATGTGGTAACAGATGCGCTATCTCGAATACCACCTACAGGGCAAATTAACTCAATAGCCTCAACGCAACACAGCGATGAGAGCTCAGGTGAGCAATTGATACCAAGTATGGAAGTCCCTATCAACGCCTTTAGGAATCAAATTTTCTTTCACAAAGTAGAGTTTTCCGACTACAGGTTAAGCATACCATTTCCAAGTTTCCATAGACACGACATTTACAGACAACAGTACAATTCAAATGATTTATTACCTGATTTGAAAAAATATCTTAATCACTCAATAAGCAATGGTATCTGTACGAGCGAAGATATAATGTGGAAAATTCAACAATTATATCCAAGCCATTTTAAGAACTAAAAAGTACGTTTCACCCAGACCCAGGTAAAAGACCTGACCAGCACAACAGACCAGGAGGGGCAGATCCTCAAGACTCACAACAGAGCTCACAGAAATGCGTCAGAAAATAAAATCCAGCTTTCAGAAGAATTCTATTTTCCAAAAATGAAACAGAAAATAGAAAACATAGTGAAACAGTGCAAGATTTGTAAAGAGACGAAATATGATCGTCATCCTCCTAACCCAGAGATAAGAAAAACCCCCATACCAGAATACCCCGGACACATAATCCACATCGACATTCACTCGACTGAACGATACCTAGTACTCACAGCAACAGACAAATTTTCAAAGTTAGCAAAAGCTCAAATTATAAAGTCAAAAGCAATAGAGGACATTAGAACACCACTTCGTGATATAGTTTTCTATTTTGGCGTACCGAAGTTCATAGTAATGGACAACGAAAAATCTCTAAATTCTGAATCTATGCGATTTATGTTAGTTGACCAACTAGGAATGGAAATCTATGCAACACCTCCGAACAAGAGTACAGTTAACGGACAGATTGAACGATTTCACTCAACACTCTCTGAAATAATGAGATGCTTGAAGAGAGGTCAAGTTCATAAAAACTTCGAAGAACTTCGAGATCGAGCCGTCTATGAGTATAACTACTCAATTCATTCGGTAACGAAAAAAAGGCCACTAGAAGTTTTCTTTGGCAGAAGAGTTACCACTGACCCCACGCAATACGAACAGGCAAGACTGGACAACATCGAACAACTGAGCGTAAACAGACTGAAGACCTACTACACCACATTAGCAGAAAAAACCAATTCGAACCTATGAGGCAGGAGACGAGATATTTGTGAAAATAAATGCAAGATTAGGTTCAAAGCTATCAAATAGATTCAAAAAGAAAATAGTAAAGGAGGACAAGAACACTAAAATACTAACAGAATCGGGACGTACAGTACATAAGAGCCATATTAAAACTTAAAAAGTTAAATTACAGGATGCTGATGGGCTTAACCAACGCAACTGTTACAATAACCAATCATACCGCCGCACAGACAGTGACCATTTATAAAAGAATCGGCAAAATACGATCCAACGATACTAAAATTCTACGTGTCATTAATTTGCATTTTACACGGATAAAAATCTTAAATACAATAACCTATATCATACCTTATAGGACGAAATATCGCAGACGTTTGTAATCTTTAAAACTATTACTAAATTTCACTCCGATCATAACGACTTAGTCTTAATAACAGATAGTATACAAACTAACGACCAAAATAACAAACAAGTAATAATCAACAGACAACTAGAAGACAGACTTAATAAATTGACCGAAATTTCTAACGATATTGCAAATTCAATCAAGAGAGACTCACTTTTGAGTTACGAATTGGCCATCAGTTTTCAGAATCAAGTTCGACTCATTAAAGAGGAAGTCGTTAATATAAAATACGCCATCCAATGGGCGAAATTAAACATGATCAACACATTCCTGTTAAGTGAGAACGAAATAAACATAGTTAATAATCAATTTAAAAATGGCCATATGCCACCATTAACTACCGAAGAAATGGTAGAATTCTCCGATGTCTCCATTTTGCATAATGGAACGACACTTATATATTTAATAAAGATACCAAACTTAGAAACATCAACTTTTCAAAACTATGTAATAAAACCTATAATAAAAACCAACGGTATTGTTAACCTACCGGCAACTGAAATATTCGAAAACAAAAGTAAAAAGGAAATGTTTGGTATTAAAGGTCAATGTAAGAATCTTTACAATATAAAAATCTGTAATAAAAATAAGAGAGAAGATTTAAGTCAAAACTACTCAGATGAGAGCAAGCAATGTGTGAATTCACCAACGCAGAACACATACCTACACTGGAGGAGATCGACGAGGGAATCATCCTAGCAAACAACTTCAATGGCACCATAACCTGGCCAGGCAACGCGAAGCAGATAAAGGGAACCTACCTGATAAACTTCTGGAACAAGACAATACTCTTCAACGGCAAAGAGTTCAGCAACACAGAAATACAAGTCGCTGAACCGGGCATACCGCTTATCCAGATAGCTCCCGTGGAGATCGAACGCCTACGAATCTTATCACTGAAAGCGCTGGAAGGGCTCCATATAAACAACACTGAAAAACTGCACAAACTCCAAACCCACTCAACTGTAAACAGGGTCGCATTCATCGCATCAATAGCATCTCTAGCTATCCTCTTACTCTTCATTGGTGTAAGGGTAGAAAGAAGACGATAAACCTACAACTTGGGAGCATAAAACATGAAATACCCAAAGTAACACCGACTCCCCCAACAGCCATATACCAGCCGCCAAATACGGAATTCAACAATATACCGTTCTTCTAAATACACTTGAGGACAAGTGTAAATCTTAGGGGGAAGAGTTAACAACAAAAATATCAAAAAGCTCCAAACTGCAACTGCAAAAACATCAGGCAGTCAGGTGCAGTAGCCCCAATAATGCTGAGCCTAGCGTCTGGACAACTTCCCGCACGCGCAACCCAATTGCCAAAATTCCTGGAACATTTGGCAACAAGTCATGTGCTTCAAAAGTTTCGCAACGCCGCTGCCGCTTCTGCCATCGTCGCTGCCAATGCACATAGGTCTCTTAGGGTTCTTATTAGCTTAGTCTAATTACTCCCTGTTCTTATATATATTCTTGATCAGGATCAACAGCCGAGACGAACTAGCCATGTCCGTCTGTCTGTCTGTATGAACGCGTCGATCTCAGAGACTATAAGAGCTAGAGACACCAAACTTGGCATGCAGGTTCCTGTATACCATACGCAGATCAAGTTTATTTCAAATTTCGGATACATCCCCCAAAACCCCGCAAATCGCAAAAAACTCCCACAGCCACAATTTTAAAGATAAAGTACATATATACATGGTACATATATATGTGGTATCAATGTTCATCAGCTGTGTTAATTTCATCACGATAGGATAAATAACACCAAAGTTATGGAAGAATCTATTACCCCCGTCACAGCAGGCAGAAACAACAGTTTGACAGGAACTGGACACGTTAAGTGCGCTGCTTGCTTGTGTTGCCGCTGAAATGCTTGGAGCAGGGAGTCTCGTAGTCGGGCACACTCGACTAGAGTATTCTTACTTGTTAGTCTTAAAATTGTAACAACCAAGAACAGTCCAATTGGACTTAATAAATTTAATTTTTTTATAAAACAAAACCTAAAAGAATTTAACTTATATATATATAAAACAAGTAAGAACGTTGCAGTCGAATGCACCCGACTGCGATATACTCTTTTATTCGCCCCTTTGCGGAGTCAGAAGAAGGCGTGACAATTGTATTTTTGCTCAAATCTTTCAAGTTTTGCCATCAATTTAAGTTTGGTTGGGCCAGTTCTACAGGTTTGGGAGAAACAAACATTGCTCGATTGCAAGGGCTGGGGTGGGCGTGGCAAAATTATTTTCATCCAATCTATTTAATAGGGCAACAGAATTCAACCTGCAAAATTTGGTGATTTTTTTTTTGGCAGATCAATCAAGCAATTGATTAGTAGCCCTTGTGCTAAATTTGGTCACTCTAGCTTCAAAACTGTGGAAAAAACTGCGTTCATACAGACGAACGGACGGATAGACGGACATTTCACAAACCCAATATACTCTTTTTTCTTTTTTTTTTTAAAAAAAATTAAAAAAAGAGTATTAAAAGCTGTATTTAATGTTATTGTTAACATATATTTCAATATGAAAGAATAAAAGTAAAATTACAAACAAATTTTTATCTTAATGATGCATATTTTAAGAATAACTAAGGCATTATTAGATCAGGAGTAAGAAAACTATCTAGACAGTTGAATATTAGATATGGAATGGCAAGAGGCACATGCCACATTACAAATCATTAAGAAAAGATACAATAGATCTTATAAATGTCTCTCACAAAATTGAAAAATTCTGAATGACACTATCAGCAAACATGCAAAGATATTACTAGAGTGTTTTAATGAAGCACGAACACTAATACATAACATCAGGGAAAAGCTAAATCAATCACAATTTGTCATTAGTATCTTAATTATTGGTCAAAATTCGATTAAATTTAGTATCAGTCCAAAGGAGGTATAATCTAGATATATCGATACCGACAATCTTATATACCCCTTTGACAGTTAGACCTAGCGAAGAACTACATAAAGAAGGTATAGATTGAACGGAGGAATACGAATCAGAAAGTAATAGTGACCCAGAAATCAAAGAAAAAGATCTACAAGATCCAACTATACCTGAAGTAATAAAGTTACCCGAAATAGCAGAAAATAGTTATTGGTCAGATTCCGACACGATTTCCAGTGTTCTTGAACAAAAATGAGTAATCATGGAGCAAACCAGTATTGAATTTATAAACACTGCATCAAGAATTATACCGGACTTCAGCGGTAAAGCTGAAAACCTACGTAGTTTCATAGATGCATTGGAAATTATAAAAACAATTCAGGGCGCACATGGATTCTTAGCTGTGTTTTTAATAAAAACAAAACTAAAAGGACCAGCTAGAAATATAATAAGCAATGAAAGTACGGTAAATCAAATAATCACCAGACTCAAAGCTAACGTAAAGGGTGAGTCAATTGACAATATATCTGCAAGATTATTAAATCTTTCGAAGAAAAACAAGACACCTAACGTATTTACTCAGGAAATTGAAGAATTAGCTAAGTCTTTCGAAGAAGCATATATTGAACAAGAATATACCCTAGAACAAGCTAAATCATTAAGTACCAAGCAGGCTGTATCAGCAATGGAGAAAAATTGCCTGGATAAAGATGTTAAGACAGTTATGCTTACTCGTCCATTCAACAGTATGGACGAAGCAAAAGCTGCATTCATTGAAACATCCAATGATATAGTCGAAGAAACTAATACTATTATGTATTACCAAAATTACTCACAGCGCGGTGGAAATCGCAGTCGTGGTAGGGATATAGGCCGTAACTATAACACAGGCGCCCAACGGTATAATAATAATAATTATAATTATAACAAGTAAGAAAGTTGCAGTCGGATGCACCCGACTGCAATATACTCTTTTGTTCGCCTCTCTGCAGAATCAGAAGTGGGCATGGCTATTGTAGTTTTCTCATATCTTTCAAGTTTTGCCATCAATTTAAGTTTGGTTGAGCCCGTTCTACAGGCGGGGGTGGGCGTGGCAAAATTATTTGTATCCAATCAATTTTATAGGACAACAGAATTTAACCTGCAAAATTTGTTGCTTCTTTTGCTCATTTGTGGGGGAGGGGGTGGGCGTGGTCAAATTTCCAAATACAAATCCAAATCAATCAACGATGTGATAAGTAGCCCTTGCGCTAAAGTTGGTTACTTCAGCTATAAAACTATGGGAGATTTCAGTTGACAACTCCACGCCACACAGAGCGGACGTGTAAAAATCTATGCCCTGAAGACGGCTATCGAAGATTGCCGAAATATATTGGTGGAAAAAACAAAAACTTTTGTTTTTCTTTTTTTAACAACACAGTGACCTCAAGCCAGCTAAACTACTCTATTTAACACGTAGAAAGGTCGCCAACAAACAACATTTGGATGAAAATAATTTTGCCACGCCAAACCTGTAGAACGGGCCCAACCAATCTTAAATTGATGGCAAAACTTGAAAGATTTGAGCAAAAATATAATTGCCACGCCCACTTCTGACTCCGCAAAGAGTAGAAAAAAAGAGTATATCGCAGTCGGGTCCATCCGACTGCAACGTTCTTACTTGTTTTTTTTTTAGTTTTGGCTCACCTGCCGAAGTGTTTCCTCTTAAGGGACATACGCTTTCATGTCGCCTATGTGCGCGGTTCGTGTTTTCCTGTCTTTGTAGTTTGCGGATCACTGTTGTGTCAACAGTGTTGATATGGTCCACCAAATTTACGTGCGAGTTTTGATTCGAATCATTCGGCAGACAGATGGTGTTCCATCAGCCAATTCTGGTCGCCCACTGATGGTTTCCAGTGCCGTCTTCGCAAATTGTAGTACATTGCCTGCTCCTGGGCTGTTTTCTCCAAGCTTCGGCGTACCACTTTGATCCTTCAATTTTCCTACGTATTCTTCTGGCTTTTAGTCCCGTGGGTGTTGCTTCGACGTCGTAATGTGCCTTGGGTAACCAACGCTCCCGTTCTTGTGTCACAAAAGCTGCACTGTAGCCCGTTGATGCCGATACGTTTGTGTTGACTGCCAAGGTTAGTTTCTGTATTTTCGTGTCCAAGGATCTTTGATTTTGACCCGCATATTGGGCCACCATTGTTTTGACGGTGCGTTTCATGCGTTCCGTTGCACAGTGGGCAAAAAGGCTTATCTAGCTGCGTTTAATTATTAGCTCTTAGGGTAAAACTTTTTGTATATATTTTTCATAAGTTGCAAATTGATTAAGCTTCAATGTAAACAAGTAAGAACGTTGCAGTCGGATGCACCCGACTGCGATATACTCTTTTTTTCGATTCTTTTCAGAGTTAGAAGTGGGCGTGGCAATTGTATTTTTGCTCAAATATTTCAAGTTTTGACATCAATTTAAATTTGGTTGGGCCTGTTCTACAGGTTAAGGAGAAACAAACATTGCTCGATTGCAAGGGCGGGGGTGGGCGTGGCCAAATTATTGAACTATTGATCTTGACACTTTGTCTGCCTATGGTATAAACCAACATGTATACCAAGTTTGGTTGCTCTAGCTTCAAAACTGTGGAAAAAACCTGCGTTCATACAGACGGACATTTCACAAACCCAATATACTCCTTTTTTATTTTTTTGTCAAAAAAATTGTATTCTAATAACTTTGTTGAACCCCGCAGTTTGTAAATAAAAAGAAAAGTTCTTGAAGTATATATTTTTATTTATACCTAGTTTAATTCTTTTCCCATTGTTTAACTTTCTTGAATTTTCTCTGGTTACTGCTCAGGTACCGTGTCACGCTACGATCCTCGAACGACTGCCCAGAGTCGTGAGTGTTCTATATTTCTTAAACATATTGTCAAACTTATGTAATACTAGCATACACCAGCGGCTTCGCCCGCCATTCCAAATCATTACATTTTCTCAGTATTATTCGACCGTGTGCGTACATTTTCCACACTCTGACACACGTGCAACGATTTTTAGACAGACATTTAAATCTGAGTTCGAAGTAGAAATGGAAACGGGAAACAAACTCGATCCCGTCCTGACCGTCGCGGGTGCCCGCCTGCCTTTTTTAAAATCCTTTCCCGTCCCGCCGGTATATATAATTTTGCAAAAAAAAAGGTTGCATGCAACAGTGTACAGACCATGTTCCAAAATTTGAAAATAGCTTTTAAAGAGAGACTGAAACAAATCCACCCAGCGAGTTCAATTTTTCCGAAAATTGGTATGCAGCTTATAATGAATTTGAATATGAATTTGAAGCAAATCGAATAAAGAGTGCAAAGCAAAAGCAAAGAGAGGGTAATTCAGTTTTTAGTGTATGAGTACACACACATATATAATTTCAAGCCAATTTTTTCGCAATTGAAATATATTTTTTTACCCATTAAACGACGCACTAGATTTTGATAACATTTTCTGTGTGCAATACGTAAATATCGTACGTGGGATATACCTACTATATTCGCATTCCGACTTTTTGCACCAGATTGCATTAATTCGATATAAAAATAATGTCAAAGTATCGTCTGCTGTATAATTTTGTTTAATTTTCTTTTGTCGGAACAATCGTCGAATGGCTTATCCGGTCTTCCACGATTTTCCGGTGTATAAACTAATGAGAATTGTTCGTCTCAGCCAATTACGCTACAAAGTTTCTAATGTTTTTGCCAACTAGTAGGACTTCTTTTGCATCTTTCTTTTTAATATCAAGTGTATTATTAAATATATAGCTTTCAACAGCTAAACATTTTTTAGTTGGCAGGGGCTCGTTGCACCATGATCTCGTTTCTCGTTTGAGCACCGACATTGTACCTAAAAAATGAAATACCACAATCACAAGACAACATAATAATTTAAAACAAATTTTCTAACGAGAAACCCCACGAATGTCAGAAGTACTGGTCCACGGAAGTCTTACATTGGCTGTTTTCAAGTGGTTAGTGGTATGGTCAACTTTAACTACTTGCTTTTTTTACAACGCTAAAGCACAGGTCACAAGAACAAATTTTTACTTTATAGGGAGTTTTAAAGTACTGCAAATGTGTGTAACAGACAGAAGGAGGCATTATTGATCAGGATCAACAGTCGAGACGAACTAGCCATGTCCGTCTGTCTGTCCGTCTGTCAGTCTGTCCGTCTGTATGAACGTGTCGATCTCAGAGACTATACGAGCTAGAGACACCAAACTTGGCATGCAGGTTCCTGTATACCATACGCAGATCAAGTTTATTTCAAATTTGGGATGCACCCCCCCGCACCACCGCAAATCGCAAAAGACTCCCACAGCCACAATTTTAAAGATAGAGCTTTAATTTTTGGTACACATATATGTTGTATCTATGTTGATCAGCTGTGTAAATTTCAACACCAAAGTTATGGAAGAATCTATTACGCCCGTCTCAGCTGGCAGAAACAACAGCTTGACATGCACTTTACAAGTTAAGTGCGCTTCTTGCTTGAGTTGCCGCTGAACTGCTTGAAATGCAAAGTGGGAGCAGGGAGTCTCGTAGTCGGGCACACTGGACTAGAGCATTTTTACTTGTTTTAGTTAATAAATACCTCTAGCTATATATAAAAACACTTTTCATCAAGTTAATTATAACAAAGTAACTTTAGACCAAATTTTGCAATGCACATAAAAAGCTTAAAGATGCACCTGCTGAAACATATGTTGTATTTGATAGCTCACAGCTGATCAGCAGGGGCATATCGATCAAAATAGAAACTATCGATAAGCTCAGTGGGGTATTAGTAATCGATTGGGACATAATTTTGGCGCGTACACATATTTTGAAAATTGAATTAAATCGAGCTAGATCATCCATATTGCCCACAGTGCGCTGGGATCTCTTGGAGTGTGTAAGGCAACGGTAGCATGTTTTCTAGAAATCGTTTAAATATCTCAATGGTGAACTGTGCGCCAATATCGGTTATAAGTACCTTTGGCACACCAAACCTCGCCGCTCCCGAAACGCCTTCTGTAACGCTGCCGCCGTCGCACTTCGCATTGTCACCAATTCCGTCCACTTTGAGAACCGGTCAACAAATACCAAAAAGGTGGTTTCCCCGTATTTTGATCTTGGTAGGTGTCCTACGAAATCAGGGCAAATTGTGCCCCAGGGCTTGCGACTACATTTTCTCGGCTACCTGTAGTTGGCTTGGTTTGTATTTTTGGCAAAGTTCGCAGCGCCCCGGCCAGTAGTAACGCGCAGCCACTCGAGCTATAATTTTCCGGCTTCTAGTGTGTCCAGCTATGAATGCGTCGTGGGTTTCATGTAGTACTCTTGGTCATTGATGCTATGGTACGCACAGTGTCCAAGCAACCACGTCTTTATGCCCGGCTCTATGCGGAATGTCTCGGTATAGTTTTCCGGCCTCCACGATATAGTCCGGGATCCGCATGCGTTTGTCTATCATCTTCTGGACCCATGAGCATTGCATTCGCCTGCAATACTCTTTTCCAAAATCTGGACATGCTTACACAGGCGCCTCGGTAAGTTTGTCCTTTACTTTGTCAAATGCCTGTTGGCGTTCCTCGTTCCAGCTCCACTTTACCCCTTTTTTCAGCAGTTCGGATGGACCGTGTTGGCGAAGTCCGGTACTAAACGTCTATACCACGATGCCACACCCAAATATTGTCGTAACTCTTTCGCGTTAGGCGCTGGCACTGTCAGTGACCCAGATATTTGAGCTCCTGTTTGAAGTTATTACATTTTTCGATTTTTATTTGTAGGTTGGTGACTCCTAGTTGTCGAAAAACTTTTCGCAGGTTGGTCATGTGCTATTCTTTTGTGCTGCCTATGATTTTGATGTCGGTCAAGTACGCCAATGTATACGGTATCGTTTCGGGGCCTATGACTTCATCCAAAGCAATTTGCAACGTGGTTGGTGCCGAATGGATCCCAATGGACATAACTGTGGTCCCTGATATTCCGCAGTGATGCAAAAAATACTCGGAGACGACGTTGATTATTATTTTAATAGTTTATAGTATTATTTATTGCTTATCCTTAATTAAGCATTTATTTATTTACAATGTGTTTGTGTGTTTAACTTTAACGAGTAATTCGAGAATTATTATGCGTATGTATCTTACGAGATGCCGGCATCGAATGTTCTGCACATTTGCAACTCTCTCTGATCTTGCGCTCTCTCTCTCATGTACTTTATCTGGGTATCTTTGTATTTATCTGTGACGTCGTTCAATAACGACGACCAGTTCGTGTCTCTCGCTCGGCTTCTAAATTATCTGGCTCTTTTCCCATTCCAATATTCGACCCTCCTGACGTTGGATTCGACCCGAATTCCTTCATGAACTCCGCCACAGTTGATGTTTTACAATGACCTTCACCCTCTCCAATCTTCTCTACGTCATACCGACCATACTTACGAATCTTTACCACTTTATATGGCCCAAGATACTTCAATTTTAATTTCAGCCCAACTCCGTACTGAGTACGCTTAATAACCACTAAGTCATTTACTCTGAACTGTTTCTCTACCTTTCTCTCCCTGTCAATTGCATGCTGATTCTCTTCCTGCAACACCTTGATTATTTCCCTTGCTTCCTTACTTATTACCTCACGTTTCTCAACGAGTTCATCAAATAACGCCTGTTGCACCAAATCTTTAAGATCAAAACTATCTGGACAACGCATATCAACACCTGCTAATATCTTAAACGGGGTAATATTTGTACTCCTAGGTTTAATATTATTGATTAACTGTTGCACTCTGCTTAGATGCTTGTACCAAATCCCTGGACTTTCAATGCTCATTTTTGACAACATTGGCACTACGATTTTATGCATCCGCTCAACCTGCCCGTTACCGCGTGGCACACCTGTTGTGATCATTAAATGTTGAACCTTCTGCCTCTGACAATACTCCTTAAACATGTTTGCCGTGAAGACTGCACCCCTGTCTGACACAATTCTGTTCGGATTTCCAAAATTAATGGCCTGCCCTTCTAAGCAACCTATAACCTCATCGACACCAGTACTACGTGTTGGATAAAGCCAAATGAATGATCAAAAGCTTGTTTCTGTCTTTTTAATTTATTTATTTAATAGGAGGTGACATTCTTTAATATTCAATCGGCAAAATCCATGCGCAGCGTTCAATTCACAAATTAGTTCTAATTCTTAGTTTAAAACTCAAGCGTCTCAGCAAACAAGAGAATTCAAGTGAGTGAATGAGAGCTTTTTGAGTGTGAATATATATATACAAATTGAGCATGAGTGCAACTGCATGCGTTCTCATCTGTACAGTGAGAGAAAATACATCTGTGTAGCTTATTTTAAGGTTTTTTAATTAGAGGGGTTTTTTGACCCAACACCAAACGTACTTTGAAAACGCGTCAACAATAACCAGAATATGATTATAGCGTTTCTTCGTAATCTCCATCGGTTCCACATGGTCGATATGATATGTAACTAACGGCTTGTCGCCCTTATCTATCGGAGTCAAATATCCTTCCTGCCTACCAGCTTTTGCGTTTACTAGAATACACTCGACACAACTTCACACTACGTGAAAGACTTTCTACTTCAACTTTGGTATGAAATAAGATTTCCCCACCGTTTTCTTCGCACCAAAATATCCCTGCTTGTGCGCAATCTTGATTATTTCGGTCTCCACTTGAGACGGCACAACAATTAACTCACGATCAGGGTCTTTGAAAAGAATCTGATTTAAAATACAGAAATTTTCAAAGCCCTTACTTTCAACCAAATTTCTCACAACTCAATAGCCATCTGTGCTTCTTTCAGCCTATGCAACACACTATCCGTGAGCACAAAACAAGCAACACGGCTCAGCGCATCCACATGTCTCATTTTTGTACCTGACCGATGCTCTATCTCGTAGTCATAGTCCTGCAGATACATCGCCCAATTAGATACTCTTAACGGCACTTAATTTTTTTTCACTGTCATGGCGAACGCGTCACAATCAGTGATGATTTTGAATTTCGTTCCCAAGACATAAACACGCCACTTTGTTTAAGCTCCTATCACGGCCAACAATTCTAGTTCGTATGAGTGATATTTTTCCTCACAAGGCTTTATTTTTCGACTCATGTTCAAGACTGGATGTAACATTCCATCATCTGAGCCTTTCTGCAACAGAACCGCCCCGAAACCAAACTTAAACGCATCTGTATGAATCTCTGTTGCCAACTTGGGATTATACAGCTTTAGAACTGGCTTACTAGTTAACGCTGCCTTTAACTGCTCGAACGCTACATGCTGCAAGTCTGTAAACTGAAACGTTGAATCTTTGCGCAGCATGTCTGACAACGGCTTCGAAATTACTGTTATCCAGCCACAAATTTTCTAAAATACGATGTCAAACCAAGAAATCGCTGAACCGCTTTTTTATCACGCGGTATTGGAAAATTTGCAACAGCCAACGTTTTCTCTTCCCTAGGTCGAATAGTATTATTCTCCACTATATAGCCTAGAAAATCTACCTTGCTTTGCAGCACCTGATATTTGCTCCAATTTATTAGCAAACCCATTCTTTGCCGCTACTTCTAACACTGTTTGCAATTTCTGCAATCCTTCCTCAACATCTTTACTTGAAATGATAACATTGTCCATGTAAGCAACTGCATCCCCGTTTTTAATCAATTCGCGCATGAAAGCCATAATGAATCGAGTTAAAACTGCGGGCGAGTTTGATATACCGAATGGTACAAATAAAACTCCTACTGCCCCTTCTGCGTAACGAACGCTGTGTATTTCTCGACCGGTACGTGGAAATAAGCATTCGTCAAATATAACGTAGTGAAAATCATTGCCCCTTTCAATTTTTCAATCACATTGTCCATCTGGACCAATGGAAAATTATCTCGCACAATCTTTTCGTTCCGCTTCCGATAGTCACAACATAACCGCTTTCTTTCTTAGCTACCATTATAATAGGTGAAGCATATTTAGACGTTCTCGGCTTTATAATACTCTTGAATTTGTTTATCTACCAAACTCTGCTCACTGTATGCTAAACGACGAGGATGCTGGAGAACTGGTATCTCATTTGTCACTACAATTTTCATTTCGACCGGACAGTCAACATATCTTTTCGATTCATACCGCTCTATCAAACTTTTTACTTAATACGCCTGCTGCTGAGGCAAATGTGGCACAACCAAATCATTGGCATGCTTCTTCGAACTTAACATACACAAACTTTGGTACTCTCTCAGCAATTCAGAGCAAGATCCGCGCTCTTCTTGACTAACATGTCTTTTCTTGTTACTAACCTGACCACCTACAATTCTACGTACAAGCTCTGTACCACTTTTCGTCACTTTCATGTCAACATCGTTAAGAATCGTTCGACCCAATATGGCATCAAATGCCATGTCTTCGTCGGAAATTACATGAAACTCAACCTGCATATTTATGCCATCGATCTGCACAGAGATTGTCAAACTACCAAATGTCACAATCTGGCTCTCTCCAATGCCTGTCAAATATTACTCACGACCTGCCAACTTGTCTAGGCCAAATTTTAGAAAAATGCTCCTTAAGCAAAGTTGACCACCACATTAGTTGATCTTCCTTCATAACCTGCTCTTCAACTTTGCACTGAGATGCTCTATGACCTGGTTCATTGCATTGGAAACACTTGAAATTTTTTTTCGGACAATCTTACGCATGTGATTCTTGTCTCCATCTGCATCTTTTGGTATGCCGCAATCTGCACTTTCAACTGACGCAAACTTCAAGCTTGATAAAGTAACGCCTTATTCGCCCTCGAATCTGGAATACCGTTCACAAAATACTCTATCAAACTTTCATCCTCCAAATCACTAGGCTTCGCTATTTCCATTAGCGCATTCAAATATTCGTGCAACGTTTCACTCCTCTTCTGCTGCCGCTTGCCAAGTCTGCGATGAATTACAGCTGACGACACTTTTACACCAAACTCAGCTACCAACGCTACTTTTAACGAACTAAAACTGCGAATATCATGCTGACTACGCACAAACAATTTCGCTGCACCACTAATCAACTGTTTTGCATAAATAAATAACTGTAACTGGCTCCATTCAACAGTAAGCGCACACTCTTCAAGTTCTTCGATCCACCCATCAACATCTGGAGAATTCGACCCGGAAAACTCAGACACACTATCTTCTACGTCCTTCAACGTGAACCATGACCTAGCCACAGGTGCAATTAATGCTTGTCGGTTCTGACCTGTTCCAGCTTCACTTCCATCATTATAAACCTCACGCAAAATGCAACCCGCCACTGATTCAAATGCCTCTTCATTATCGTCATCGTCATTATCCAGATCACTTATTTCATTAACCTGCAAACCATAATGAGTAAATAACCTATTTTGCAACTCCGCTTTTCTTCCACTCGTATTAATTCCGAGCTCCAATAATTTTGCGCGAAAATCTACTACTAACTGTGCCAAAATCTCTTCAGAATTCATTTTTACAAACTTAATATTAAATTGTATCGAAGCCATTTAAATTTAATCAATAAAATTAAATATTTACCTGAATTTGCACGCTTGACCAAATTGCCAAATTGCTCAGTTGTCAGTAACGGTTCCTGCTCTCTCTTTTGCCTTCTTTGTTGACAACGCCTCCTTTCTTCTTGATTTGGTCTCACACCGACTTGATTTTTTCGTTGCAACAACGAATTTCACAATTTCTCGAATTTTGGATTTGACGCCGTATTGCCTTCTCTCTTACACCCAAGCATTTAGCCATGCAGATTGTTTTTTATACTCTTTTTTAATTTTTTTGATAAAAAAAGAAAAAAGAGTATATTGGGTTTGTGAAATGTCCGTCTGTTTGTATGAACACAGCTTTGAAGCTAGAGCAACCAAACTTGGTGTACATGTTGGTATATACCATAGGCAGACAAAGTGTCAAGATCTCCCGCCCACTCCCACCCCTTCCCACTAAAACCGCAAAAACCGATATCTTCCACAGTTTTATAGCTAGAGAAACCAAATTTAGCACAAGGGCTACTTATCACATCCTTGATTGATCTGACAAAAAAAATTTGTCCGCGCCCACCCCCGTCCCCACAAATAAGCAAAGTCTGTATCTCCCACACCCCTTTAGCTAGAGTCCCCAAATTTTGCATGTTGAATTCTATTGTCCTATTCAATAGATTGTATAAAAATAATTTTGGAACGCCCACCCCCGCCCTTGCAATCGAGCAATGTTTGTTTCTCCCAAACTTGTACAACTTAAATTGATGGCACAACTTGAAAGATTTGACCAATAATACAATTGCAGCGCCCACTTCTGACTCCGCAAAGAGGCTAAAAAAGAGAATTTCGCAGTCGGGTGCTGCAACGTTCTTACTTGTTTTTATTTGTCTCAGCTTCAAAGTTTTTAAGCTGCAATATTGCTATTTTAACAACAATCCATGTCCACTACAGCACACACCAGTCACGCACTTTAACACACAGCACAATTTTAGTATTGTGGCAGTCACGACATCTCGTCAGCTCATCACTAGTATCGGTAACAGGAACCGAATTCAAAACGATTGATAGAACCGTGAACTGGTTCTGTTCAGAAGAAGCCCCGCTAGCGTCACCCCGCGCCAATATTCTATTTAGTTAAAAGTTATTCTAAAAGTTAAGGATATATTTAAATAAAGAATATACTAATCATATCCTAATGTTGGTGACCCCAACATTCGAATAAACGCAAAAAATCCTACGACAGTTGCACAAATTGGCCGACGTAATCAAACAGTGTGCACACGCACACAAAACAACACGAAAATGGGTGAAGAAGAGCAACAAACACCTGGCAATAACAAAGCCAATATTGGAGGACAACATGCACCAGCACTCCTCAAATTTTGTAGACTCAATCTCAAACGAGTCATGAAATTTTTCGTGTTGGCATCAAACCACCGACAATCTGCAAGGAACAGCTGGACTTATATTTCATTCAGGTGGAATCGTAGTTCGCAGTGTCAGGCATAACAACTGACAGCACAAAATATCACCAAGTGATTTGCATCGCTGGAAGCTCAATACCTTGTGCACATTGCAGACATCATACGAAATCCAGCTCTCATTTAAGAATACACCGATTCCGATCAGCGCAAGCTGAGTAAGCTCATACACGAAATAAAGCTAGGCGATCTGAAGCCGTCGCAATTGTTGAAGCAAATGAAGGATTTAGCAGGTAGCAAAATTTCTGACGATGCACTAAAAACTCTGTGGTTGGAATGCCTTCCAGATAATGTCCGCGACACACACTTCATGCTGAAATCGAAGAGCTTCGCGAGCAGGTACGACAACTAAAATCTGGAGCATCACATAAATCTCGCTCACACGGAGTCTCCAAGCCACCGGCTTGCTCCTCATTCTGCTACTATCACAGCAAATTTGGCGTCAAAGCCAAAAAAGCCGGAGCCATGCGACTTTCAACTCTTCAAGCCAGAAAACTAAGACCCACCTTTGCAGAGACGACAGACGAAGGGGGGTCTATTCCGATTCGTCGATTGTTTGTAACGGACCATACAACAAAAATCAGATACTTAATTGACACAGGCGCTGATTTTTCAAATTTACCTCCTAGAAATCGCAACGCTCAACCCACAAGTGAACTTTACGCAGCAAATGGCACCCCAATCAATACGTACGGCACAAAAATTGCTACAGTCAACTTCGGCTTAGGCAGAAAAAAGGACTAGCAGTTTGTCATCGCTGACGTCACAAAAATAATCATAGGAACTAATTTTCTACATGAGTATGGTCTACTAGTCGACGTTCGCAGAAAACTTCTCTTTGACAGATCTACAAAGTTATTTATTAGAGGCACAACATGTAGCATAGAACGCGAAAAGCTACATGTTGTTTCACCAGTAAGCAACAACCGATACAAACAACCGAAGAAAAACAAAACGAATGGCGCCCATGCGGCGACTACAGACGACTAAATTTCATCACAAAGCCAGACAGGTATCCTTTGCCACACATTCACGATTTTTCGTTAAAAACTTAATGGCAAGTCAATCTTCACAACAATCGACCTGGAGCGCGCATATCATCAAATACCTATTGCTCAAGAGCACCGTTGCAAAACGGCCATTGTCACACCATTCGGTCTTTACGAATTCAATGTAATGACATTTGGACTTTGCAATGCCAGCCAAACGTTCCAAAGATTCATGGACCAAATATTTCGCGATACATAGACGATATTTGCATCGCATCTACCAACGACCAGGAACACTATCAGCACGTACAATATGTCTTTGAGAGACTGTGTCAACACGGGCTGCGCTTAAACGCTTCAAAATGTATTTTTGGAAAGCACCAGGTAGATTTTCTAGGGTATCACGTCACAAGAAATGCCATTACACCAACTAAAGATCGGATATAGGCGATTGCGGACTTCAAAAAAACCAACACTGGCGTACGAGCTTCAAAGTTTTTTAGCCATGCACCGGTGAGATTCCAAGACCGACTTAGCGCACGTCACAGCACTAACGCATCCATCCGCAAACGGTAAACTCGTGCTGCACGTCGACGCAAGCAACTTTTGCGTTGGCGCCGCCTTGAAAGAATTGCGAAACAGATCGCTCAAGCCGCTTGGTTTTTATTCCAAACGAATGTCGGAGTCACAAAATAAGCAGATCACCTACGACCGTGAGCTATCGGCAATTTTTCTGTCGGTTAAATACTTCTCCCACATGATCGAGGGCCGCAGCTGCACAGTGTTCACCGACCATAAGCCGCTCACCTCGGCTTTTCATCAAAATCCAGAGAAATCAACACCTTTATCAGCGAGTATACGACGGACATCCAGCATAATTCAGGAAAAAACAACATAGTCGCCGATACAATTTATAGAGTGGACGACGACCAAATTGATTTTGAAAAGCTTGCTCTCAGCCAAAAAACGGGTGAAGAATTGATGCAGCTCATGGAAAATTCTGCATTACAACTAAGGTAAATTCAACTAAATGGATCAACTGAGTTATTATGCGCCACATTTATTTTGTAGCTTTAAGTTTGTAGAAAAGCAATTTGTAGTTTAAGTTTGTAGAAAAGTAGTTTGTAGTTTTAAGTTCTATATATTTTATTAGATATAATTTCCGCCCAAGAATGGCATAAAAACATTTACTTAGCACAAAAAGAGGGAGTCAAGAAACAACAGGTAATTTAATAAGAAAGGGTGGGACACTGAAATTTCAGCAAAACATCATTGACAACTACAGCCGAGCGTCACTGACAACTACAGTCGAGCATCACTGAAAGCAGCCGACGCAAAATGGAAAAAAACACAGCAAAATAGCAAATGCGGGATACGTGACCCGAAAACCAGAACAGAAAACTAACGGTGACAACAAAAAAGGATCGACCGACTAACCACGCATCGAGGCGATCGAGTTGAGTGGTTAGCCGGGCGTGTTTGCGAGGAGTGCACACGGCAGCAGAAAGTATTCTACACAGAAGGAATACAACCAAGAATTCAAACAAACCAGGATAAGCGGATAGCAGAGACAACGGTGAGCTGGCCCTGGTCAAATGTTTAATCAGTTAGGAGTTTGTGAAGTGCGGTATAGGTTTTGTTTTTACTTTTAAATTTTAATCAATATACGTATTACAACGTTGTATCAAAATGGACTAATTATTCACAAAGTGAGACATATAACGTTTAGGCGATCGGCCGCTCATTTATAGGTTCTTTTCAGTGGTCATTAAGTGCAGTAGTTATTCCCTCCCCCTTTCCTCTGTCTTGTTTACGCGTCGACCCACGTTGTTAAGCCTCAAGTTTTGGTCCAGTGGCCGCTGTGCAGAAGATCGATCAGGTTGGCGTTTTATGAGATTTAGCCAGTGTTTACCGTTGTCGCTTGCGCTAGTACCCCGGCCTGAGAGCTTCCTTACACATTTCATCAAAACGCATCTGTCCATATGTCACACAATGCTTTCGCAAGCAACTTTTCAACTCGATTCACAATTTATCGCACCCTGGAAAGCGGACGACAGTAAAACAGATAACTGAACGCTGCGTATGGAAGGACATGAAAAGAGACATCGCGCGCAAGTCGAATAACTCCGTCCGATGCCAGCATCTAAGATCAGCAGAAACAACAATACGGCACTACAAAAATTCAACCTACCGGACAAACGCTTTGAGCACGTTAATATTGATCTAACTGGCCTATTGCTATTGTAATAATTTCTGGTACTGTCTAACGTGTATCGACCGATACACACGCTGGCCAGTTGCAATCCCACTAGCAGATATAGCCGCGGAAACGGCATCTGCGAACAACAGCATACCACCCGCAAGCCAACTGCATCGTGGAGAGAATGCACAGGACACTAAAGAGCGCAATCAAGTGCCACACTGACTCCAACTGGAGCGACAGTCTTCCTATCGTACTACTTGGGCTACGAGCGACTCTCAAAGAAGATTTGAACGCCTCTCCAGCCGAAATGGAATATGGAACAACGCTGAAGCGGCCGGGCGAATTTTTCACCAAGCCTTCTGACGAATACAGTGAAAGCGAATTCGATAAAAGCCTACGTTCGACCATGTTTCAGCTGAAGCCTATAAATACAGCACAACACGGTGCCGCCAAAGTTTTTATACAAAAGGATCTCACAGCATTCACACATATATTTCTGCGTGACGACACAAAGCACCGCTCATTGAAAACTTTGTCATCGATATCAACGGCAAGCATTCCACTGTCACCATCGATCGTGTAAAAGCCGCCTACACTGAAGCAGACGATTCAATGCAATCTTCACCTGCAACTAGTTGCCAAATTCCATAAGACCAACGTGACGTCATTGCAACCCGCAGTGGACGCCAAGTGCGTCCACCCAAAAAATACGTTAATTTTGCAACATAGCTGCATCATTGGAGGGGGAGCACTGTGGCAGTCACGACATATCGTCAGCTCATCACTAGTATCGATAACAGGAACCGAGTCCAAAACGATTGATAGAACCGTGAACTGGTTCTGTTCAGAAGAAGCCCCGCTAGCGTCACCCCGCGCCAATATTCTATTTAGTTAAAAGTTATTCTAAAAGTTAAGGATATATTTTAAATAAAAAATATATACTAAACATATTCTAACAGTATATTGTTTAATGTAAGGTTCAATCACGGCTGAGCCCCCAAAACTGTGGTCTCTGATATTCCGCAGTGATGCAAAAAATACTCGAACCCGACGTCTATTATTAATTCAATAGTTTATGGTATTATTTATTGATTATCCTTAATTTAACATGTATTTATATACAATGTGTTTGTGTGTTTAACTTTAATGAGTAATTGAAGAATTATTATGTGTATGTATCTTACGAGATTCCGGCACCGAATGTTCTGCACATTTGCAACTCTCTCTGATCTTGCGCTCTCTCTTATGTACTTTATCTGTGTATCTTTGTATTTATCTGTGACGTCGTTCAATAACGACGACCACTTCGTGTCTCTTAAAAAATCTGGCTCTTTTTCCATTCCTACATACTGAAATAGTTAGTTTCCCGGGACCGTGAAAGCTGTTAGTGTCCGACTCCCCTTCCCCATTGGGATTTGCCAATAGCCATCCATCTGACGGAGCAACCATTAACCCGTTTTTTACGGACCATTACGATCAGCGTGCTGTGAGGACTGCACGACACTTCAATACAGCCCTTTTCCAATAATGCGTTGACTTGCTTATTAATCTTCTCCTTCTCCATCAGTCGGGTGTGATTGGGCCACGTCTCTCGTCGCAGTCGTGCTTTTTCGTGCTCCAGCTCCTCAAACTCTTCTGCAAAGTTCATCAACTCTGTTTGCACTGTCGAAGTTATATTAAGGTTATTTGAAGGAGCCTTCTTGCTCTTGCAGATCGACCTATTGCCGTAAAGCGGGGTCAGAGTTCGTTGTCATCCACATGTTTCAGCATTTGTTTTATAGTGTATGAAGCTTCGTATTATGATCTAGAAAGCGTATTATGATCAAGGTTCTTTTCAGACCTTTTCCCGTCAAATTGCAAAAAAAAAATATCTGTGACCATTCAAAGAGCAGAACTACTTTTTTCGTATAGGAGGAATAATCAGCAATATATTAAATATCAACATTTGATAAAATTCCACTTTTAAGTGTTTTTTGATCAATAAGAAAAAGTGTCATGATGCTTTTATTTATTACTATTATTATTGTACAAATTGTAGCGAACCTACGGCTTAACTCGGTCGGCTCGAGATTCGACCTCTACGAATTTATAGAACTGAGGACTTGAGATTATAAGAACAATTTTGATTTCGTTTTAAACGTATAATTCTTCATTAGCTAACGCTAAGAAATATTGCTGATAAATACGCCTGGCTATCGCTAGGCACATGTTGCTTGGCTTGTTACTTGTTGACCGGCTGGTTGACAAATCGCGTCGATCCCGCGCTGCTGGCTCCTTACTTAGGAATCAGAGTTTGGGATAACGGCACAACTGTCGAGTCTTGCTGCAACCAAGAGGCTTAGTTGCAGGGGTATATACAGCGGCTTACCCAGAGGGGCTTATGACACTGTGGTGAAGGTCGTTCTAAACTCCTCACAATATGTATGTGTGATTCCAGAAGGTTCTAGTGAATTCTTCCATTTTCCTGCAACTTTTACTGATAGGTTGATCATCGTTAACGTTTTTGTAAGCGTTTACTTTTGTGTATGTATCTTACATTGTACATACGTTCATAAATAAGTTTCGCTGCTGTTGCTACAAATAAGTCCCTTCCATTTTATACATATATCAATAGTTTTGGAGATATTGAATTTGACATTTCGAAAATATTTATACTCTTTTTTTATTTTTTTTTTTTTAAAAGAAAAACAATATTTTGTGTTTGTGAAATGTCCGTCTGTCCGTCCTTCTGTCCGTATGAACGCAGGTTTTTTTACACAATATTGAAGCTAGAGTCCCCAAATTTTGCAGGTTGAATTATATAGCCCTATTAAATAGATTGCATAAAAACAATTTTGGCACGCCCACCCCCGCAATAGCAATCGAGCAATGTTTGTAGAACGGCCCAAATTAAACTTAAATTGATGACAAAACTTGAAAGATTTGTGCAAAAAATACAACTGCAACGCCCACTTGTGATTCTGCAATGAGGCGAAAAAAGAGTATATCGCAGTCTCGTGCATCCGACTGCAACGTTTTTAATTGTTATTTTCTCTTTTTTTAATTTTTTTGAAAAAAAAAAAAAAATAATAATAATATTCAGTTTGTGAAATGTCCGTCCGTCCGTCTGTCTGTCCGTCGATCTGGTAAAATTTTCTTACAAAATCTTATTTTTCAACCGGTTAATCCTATGGCAGCTATAAGATATAGTGGTCCGATTTCGCTGAAATTTTGTCAACATATGTGGATAGTGTTTAATCTGAGACATAGTCAGTTTAGTTGAGTTGTCTTGAAAAACAAAAAATCTTATTTTTCAATCGGTCGTTCCTATGGCAGCTATATGCTATAGTGGTCCGATCTGGCCGATTCTGACATATGTACTGCTTGCAGAAAGAATAAGCATATGTAACAAGTTTCATCACGATAGCTCTAAAACTGAGGGACTAGTTCGCATACAAACAGATGGACATGACGGACATGACTCGGCTGTTGATGCTGATCACGAATATACCCAGAAATCGCAAAAACCTATATCTTCACCAGTTTTACAGCTAGAGTAACTAAATTTAGCACAAGGACCACTAATCACTTCCTTGATTGATCTGACTATAAACAAGTAAGAATGCTCTACTCGAGAGTGCCCGACTACAAGACTCCCTGCTCCCAACTTACATTTCAAGCAGTTCAGATAGATTCTTCAATAACTTCGGTGTTTGTTATCCGATCGTAATGAAATTTAAACAGCTGATCAACATTTATAAACGAAATATGGGTACCAAAAATCAAAGCTGTATATTTAAAATTGTGGCTGTGGGAGTTTTTTGCGGTGGTATACAGGAACCTGCATGCCAAGTTTGGTGTCTCTAGCTCTTTGAGATCGACGCGTTCATACAGACAGACGGACAGACAGACGGACATGGCTAAATCGTCTAGGCTGTTGATTCTGATCAAGAATAAACATAGTTTATATAGTCGGAAATGCCTCCTTCTGCCTGTTACACACATTTTTATTGGGAAGTAAGTAAAACCTCTTCAAAATATCTTTAAAATGAATTGTAGAACGTGTCTGTAGCTTATTTGGTTTGAAAACTGTGGACATGTTAATTTTATCAGTATTTAGTGTTTTCCCGCCAAAATAGCGTTTTTTCAGAGAATTGGTAGAAGAAACGTTATTTGGATGACAATGGGGAGCAAGTCTACAAAATTCTAGACGTTGATTCAAACAAACATACAAACCGTCAACCGTTTTGTCTCAGTTTGGAAAAGCCACTTTAATTTTAAAATGTTCATAGCTTTTGAACGAACTGTTAGCTTGAGATATACGATGTGTCAGTCGTGTATCGATTAAAAAATATACCAAAAAGCCCCAACGGCCCAAGAAACTCCAATTCCTTAAATTCTATATCTAATGAACCAGTAACCAAAAGCTTAAGTATGCACTTTTCTTAGTTAAAGTAATACCTTTCGATCGGTGTATAGCTCGATCTGCTAAGACACTCACAGCAAATCTTTCATTCTTGCTTTATATAATACTAGTCGTCGTTTGCACACTTCGTGCTGCTTCGTCCCTTGCTTGGACTTCCGTCCACAGTAAATAGAAGGCTATTTTGACGAAAAGCATCATTGCGACGTCCACTCTGGACTCCGCAAATAGGGTATAAATAGAATGTATTGCAGTCGGGAGCATCTGACTGCAACTTTGCAATTTGTTATACTCTCTTTTTAATTTTTTTGAAATTAAAAAAAAAAAGAAGATTATATTGGGTTTGTGAAATGTCCGTCTGTTCGTCCGTATGAACGGAGTTTTTTTCCACAGTTTTGAAGCTAGAGCAACCAATCTTGGTACTCACTCGCCCACTTCTGACTCCGGAAAGAGCCGGAAAAGAGAGTATATCGCAGTCGGGTGCATCTTACTTGTTTTTTGTCGCTTACGTTTTCATTTTACTTTCCGACACTTTTGTGTTTGCTTTTTCTAAAATACTTAAGCTCGTTTTCTTTTTCATTTATAATATACAATTTGCTCAGCTCAGCTATTAGAACAATTTTTGGAAATGATAAAATAATCAAATTTTTGCATAGTGGAAAACTTATAACACTTTAAGACTTGTCAGAAACAAAAATGGCGAAAACTAAAACTTAAGCTTGAATTGTTATATTTGAATGCAAATCTTAATGTTGTTTTTAAAAAAAAAATTAATAGGCTCTTTTATTATTATTATTATCCCTAGACCTTAACCTCGGGTAGAGGTGTTTTTATTTGATATCAGACAATTTTGGAGAGCATAATAAAGAGTGAGAGAGAGAGAGAGAGAGAGAGAGAGAGAGAGAGAGAGAGAGAGAGAGAGAAAGAGAAAGAGAGAGCAACAATTTGCTGAGTGTTGTTGGTGCGCAAGTAAAGTTGATAAGTGTTTAGTGGCAGAGCTGGGCGTGGCAACACTTTCTGCTATTCAATGTAACCAAAAGTTCAACATAAGTCATTCTCCAAAATTTTATGATTCTAGCTATGTAGGTGTGAGATATGCAAATCTTGCTCATTTTCGGGGGCGATGGTGGTCGTGACATAATGTATTTTATTCCGGTTTGTCAAAGACTACTCAGTAGTCACAATGTCAAATTTAGTGATTCCATCTTTAAAATTGTGGAAAATATGTGACTTTCGAAAAAAAATCAAATAAAAAGCAAAAAAAAAGCAAGTTACAACATTGCGATTTCCGTGTTAGAAGTGGGCGTGCCAAATTTAATTTTATACAATCCATTTAATAGGGCAACAGAATTCAACCTGCAAAAAATGTATACCAAGTTTAATTGCTCTAGCTTCAAAACTGTGGAAAAACTGCGTTCATACAGACGGACGGACGGACATTTCACAAACCCAATATACTCTTTTTTGTTTTTTTTTCAACAAAATTTAAAAAAAGAGTATAAACATCGACTTCCTGCACTGGGAGTTAAACCAAGGTTATTTTGCCCATTTCTTAAATTGCCAAATTTTAAATATCACCTGTAGTTTTTCACCTGAGTGGAAAAAACTGAAAGCTTAAAAGCTCTTAAAAATACCTTTCCAATGAAATATAGAACGTATCCGCAGCTTCTTTGGTTTGGAAACTATGGGCGTGTCTGTTCTAGCGGTCTTAAGCGTTTTCCCGCTAAACTAGTGGTATTTCAGAAAAGTGGTAGAACAAACGTTTCTTGGGTTATGATGGGGATCAAGTCCACAAAAAATCTAGACAGCTACCTCAACGCGTTGATACAAACAAACAAACAAACAGACAAACTGACTACCTTTTCAACTAAATTTGGAAAAGCGGCTCTGTTGTCAGAATTGGATAATCGAGGTGGCATTCGACTCGTATTCAAAAATAGACCACTTCTACGTTTAAAAAAATACCAAAATGCCCCAACGGCACCAATTCCTTAAATTTTTCCATTCTCACCTGCTCGCCTATATCTCATGAGGCAGGTGAGTTATCAAAAGTTTTAATATGCACTTTTCCTAGCAAATCTTTCATTCTTGCTGTATACAATGCTAGTCGCAGTTTGCGCACTTCGTGCTGCATCGTCCCTAGCGTAGACTGCCGTCCACAGTGAAACTCTGCCTTTTCAAAAATTTAAAATGTTTCTGTATATTTAAAAAATTTTTTAAATTATATAAATGCATTAACGAAATTACTTGCTTGAAATTTAAAAGATAAAATGACCGCTTTAAAAATTAAACAAGTAAGAATGCTCTAGTCGAGTGTGCCCGACTAGGAGACTCCTTGCTCTCAACTTGGATTTCAAGCAGTTCAGCGGCAATGCAAGCAAGCAGCGCACTTAATTTGTCCAGTGCCTGTCAAACTGTTGATCCTGCCTGCTGAGACGGGGGGAAATAGATTAGTCAATGGCTTTGGTGCTATTTATCCGATCGCGATGAAATTTACACAGCTGATTAACATTAATAAACGAAATACGGGTACCACAAAAAAAAATTTAAAATTGTGGCTGTGGGAGTTTTTTGATTTTCGATTTGCGTTGGTGCGGGGGGTTCCATCCGAAATTTGATATAAACTTGATCTGCGTACGGTATACAGAAACTTGCAAGCCAAGTTTGGTGTCTCTAGCTGTTATAGTCTCCGAGATCTGTGGGTCCATACGGACGGACGGACAGACAGACGGACATGGCTAGTTCGTATTGGCTGTTGATGCTGATCAAGAATATATATAGTGACATATATACCACTCCCATACACTTACATATCTCAACACATGAAATATCAGTAACAAACGAATGCCATAGTATATAAGTCACATACATTAACCATATAAACGGTTAGTACATAAGTGCATAGCAACATCATCAATATAGCTTGCACGCATAGAACATAAGTACAATCCACATGAACAATAGAAACATAAGCCCTAAAAGTCAAATCAATGTTAACGTAAACAATCTGACCATCCAGATATAAACATCCGCCGCAAATGTTCCCACAAGCGCGCAAATGTAAACAAATAACATAAATCTTCCCACAAGATCAATTATGCTGACGCAGCTCAAACACTGGCTAATCAAGAGTTTATAAAGAAGAGAATAAGAGTAAAAGTTTGCAAAGAGAAAAAGCTTATATTTAAGATCACAAAAAGCTTCTAGTCAAGGCTTGATCGGCGATCAAATCATAATCACAAATTGAGTCTTAATTTGCGATCCGAGTAATACGAACGAGATTATCGGGTACTAATACATAACAACTTGTATAATTATAACTTCACTTAGTTTTCGTTTCAATAAAGATATATTTTTTTCTAATATATGAAACGCGACTATTTAATTGGCGCAGCCGGTAAGAAAAAAGTTTTAAAATTTGTGCAAATTTATTTTAACGTGATCCGCAAAAGAACACTACGTGTGAACGTGAAAGTGCTGTATGAACCGCTAAAGAACAATTGTGTTCCAGGCTTATATAATATCAAAAACAAACAAATAATAAACTTGCAAGTGTTGTGTTGGCCACTAAAGAACAATTGTGTTCCAGGTCAAAGTGTTTTTAACACATTAATAATGCTATATGACTAACTAAATGAACTTCAATCATATGTTCGTAAAAACCTGCAAGATAAACCGTATTCCCACAAATATTTTGACCAAAGGTTGATCCGTTGGACAACTTGAAATATTTGTTGTAGTGACCGCAATTCATTACTAAGCATCAACTACGCCTGGGCATTGCTTATCTCTGATCCCTGCAATCAGTTATTGATGTGCATTGAACAAAAACCCAAAAACCCTAAAAAACAATTAAATTATAAAGTGCCTAAAAGTGTACAAAAAACTTGAAAAACATCAAAGCTGTGAAAAACAACAGCAAGAACAATAAACAAGTACGAACGTTGCAGTCTGATGGACCCGACAGCGATATACTCTTTTTTCGCCTCTTTGCGGAGTCAGAAGTGGGCGTGGCAATTATATTTTTGCTCAAATCTTTCAAGTTTTGCCATCAATTTAAGTTTGATTGGGCCCGTTCTAGAAGTTTGGGAGAAACAAACTTTGGTCGATTGCTAGGGCGGAGGTGGGCGTGGCAAAATTATTTTCATCCAATCTATTAAATAGGGCAATAGAATTCAACCTGCAAAATTTGGGGACTCTAGCTACTGGGGTGGGGGAGATACAGACTTTGCTCATTTTCGAGTGGGCGTGGCCAAATTTTTTTGTCAGATCAATCAAGCAAGTGATTAGTAGCCCTTATGCAAAATTTGGTTACTCTAGCTGTAAAACTGTGGAAGATATAGGTTTGTGGGGGAAGGGGTGGGGGTGTGGGGGAGATCTTGACACTTTGTCTTACCATGGTATATGCCAACATGTATACCAAGTTTGGTTGCTCTGGCCTCAAAACTGTGGAAAAAACCTGCGTTCATACAGACGGACGGACGGATAGACGGACATTTCACAAACCCAATATACTCTTTTTTCCTTTTTTTTCAAAAAATTTAAAAAAAAAGAGTATAAAAACAAGTAAGAACATTGCAGTCGGATCTTTCAAGTTTTGCCATCAATTTAAGTTTGGTTGGGCCCGTTGTACAAGTTTGGGAGAAACAAACATTGCTTGATTGCAAGGGCGGGGGTGGGCGTGGCAAAATTATTTGTATCCAATCTATTAAATAGGACAATAGAGTTCAACGTGCAAAATTTTGGGACTCTAGCTAAAGGGGTAGGGGAGATACAGACTTTGCTTATTTGTGGGGGCGGGGGTGGGCGTGGCCAATTTTTTTTGTAAGATTAAAAAGCTAAATTTGGTTTCTCTAGCTATAAAACTGTGGAAGATATAGGTTTTTGCGGTATGTGGTGGAAGGGGTGGGAGTGAGGGGAGATCTTGACACTTTGTGTGCCTATGGTACATACCAACATGTACACCAAGTTTGGTTGCTCTAGCTTCAAAGCTGTGGAAAAAACCTGCGTTCATACAGACAGACGGACGGACCGACAGACATTTCACAAACCCAATATACTTTTTTTTCTTTTTTTTATCAAAAAAATTAAAAAAGAGTATAAAAATAAAACCAAACAAATCACCGAAAAAATAATTAAAAATGGCCGCCTTAACAGATGCCTTCCTAAACCAGGCCTTAGGACAAATCAGGCAGGTGCCCGCTTTCACAGGAGAAATGCAAGAATTAAGTGCATTTACAAGGTGCATCGACTTCATTCTAATACTTTATCCAACGGAAGAGCCCCGTCAAAAAATGGTGCTGTTCAGCGCTATTGAAATGCAGATCTCTGGAGAAGCCCAGAAGATAACACACATGAACGGCGCAAACAATTGGTTGCAGTTACGACAAACACTCATCAGCGAGTTCAAAACACAAATACCTTGCGGGGAACTACTAAGATGACTCTACAATACACCATTCAGCGGCAGTATCCGTAAGTTTGTGGAAGATCTAGAATATAAAACATATGTTATAACAAATAATAAACTCCAACCTCAATAATAACGCAATGATAAACACAATAAAAGATGTTATAATTCGCAATCTCCCAGATAGGCTATTCATGACCTTAGCAAGGCATGATATAACTTCAACTACTTAACTAAAACAAATAGCTCAACAAGAAGGAGTCTATGACCTTATAGTGTCCGATATATACAAAAACAGTCCGTCTAAAAATCAAAAGTCCGAAAGTCCGACAACCTCACATCAAGCAAAAACTAATAATGATAGCAATCCCAAGAATAAAGGAAAGTATCAGAATTTCAATAACAAACAAACCATAATAACAACAATTCAAATTTCAAATCAAATACTGATTCTAACCAACAAATGCATCAAGAGTTCAAACAAAAATTGAACCAAGGCACAATGCAAAATGCTGTTAATTATCAGCAAAACCAAAACTCTTCTAGCGCCCCTAATCCACATGTCAAAAGGCAAGCTGTCTCGGACTCGGAATCAGAGGAAGAAGAGGAAGAAGAGGACGAAAACAGGGAAACTCATTCATAATCATAAAAATGAATAGCATTAACCTTAAGTGTATAATTGAGTCGGGATCATCGATTTACTTAATGAAACAAAATTATTTAAAGTTCCCAACCAAACCAACCAAATTAGATGTGCAAACCATAAACGGTGTAGTACAACTAAAACAAAGTATTTACTTAAAACCAAGTAAACTTTGCCCCACTCATCAACAATTTTACATCCACAATTTTTCTGAAAATTTTGATGTTCTATTAGGAAGAGACTTCTTGGAAGACTCTCAAGCATTAATAGATTATGCAGGAAAAACCATAACAATAAATAAATTGCAATCTGCCATGCAATACAAACATGAAAAAACACTTCAGGATAAGACCGCATCTTAATCCGCCATCATCAAAAGATGAGGAGTTTAATTTTTCAATAAATACCGAGCTCAAAGAGTTCAACGAGTTCAGGCTCGATCATCTAAATGATGAAGAGAGGACACACCTCACAAAGGTCTTATTCGAGTTTAGAGACATTCAGTACAAAGAAAGTGAAAATTTGTCTTTTACAATTACACTAAAGCATGTCATTACAACTACAAAAAACCATATAAATACCCGCAAAGTTTCGATGAAGAAGTCGAACAGCAAATAAAGGAAATGATACAACAAGGTATCATCCGAAAATCCAAATCTCCTTATTGCTCACCTATTTGGATTGTACCAAAGAAAGGCGATGCATCAGGAAAAAAGATATTTCGAATTGTAATTGACTATCGAAATCTTATTGAAATCACCATTAATGACAAATATCCCATACCAGTCATGGATGAAATCTTAGACAAATTAGGCAGATGTCAATATTTCACTACCATTGACCTCGCAAAGGGCTTCCATCAAATTCAGATGGAAAAGAAATCCATAGCTAAAACAGCTTTCTCAATAAAAAATGGACATTACGAATACACTCGAATGCCATTTGGGTTAAAAAATGCCCCTGCATCCGTTCAACATTGCATGAATAATCTCTTAGAAGATTTAATCTATAAAAACTGTTTAGTATACATGGACGACATAATCGTGTACTCCACTTCATTGGAGGAACATATCATGTCTCTACGTAAAGTATTTGCTAAACTAAGAGAAGCAAATCTCAAATTACAACTTGACAAATGCGAATTCATGAAAAAATAAACGGAATTCTTAGGTCACATCGTAACAACCGAAGGTATAAAGCCTAATCCAATCAAGATCGAAGCAGTGAAAAAGTATCCAATACCGAAAACACCCAAACAAATAAAATCATTCCTAGGTCTTTTGCGGTTTCTACCGAAAGTTTGTCCCCGACTTTGCTAAAGTAACTAAGCCAATGACCTCAAAATTGAAAAAAGGTGCAAAAATTGACATTAAAAACCCTGAATATATATCTGCTATGGCAGTAGAACTTTGAATGAACATGACATTAATTACTCCGCAATGGATAAGGAACTTTTAGCTATTGTCTGGGCCACTAAACATTTTAGGTCCTACCTTTATGGACGAACATTCGAGATCCTCAGCGATCATAGACCTTTAGTCTGGCTTAATAACATAAATGAACCAAATATGAACCTTCAAAGATGGCGAATCAAATTAAATGAATTTGATTACCATATTAAATATGTGCCTGGCAAAGAAAATCATGTTGCTGACGCACTATCCCGTATAAAACTAGAAGAAAACTTTCTAGGTGAAAAACCCAGCAGTATAGTAGCAACTATACATAGTGCCAAAGATAAACAAAGTTACATATCCATAACCGAAAGACCCATTAATTACTATACTATAACCAAATAGAATTCATAAAAAGCGACACAAACAAAGTCAAAGCAAAGAAATATTTGAATAAAAATTTAATAGAAATTCAATACACAGAAATGACCAATAATCAAGCAAAAGAATTGATAAAAGGATACATATGTACAAAGAAAAATGTCATTTATTTCCAAAACGAAGCAGATTTCCTTATATTTCAAACTGCTTATGTAGAAATTGTAAGTCCGAACAACGTAACTAAAGTTATGCGATCCACCATGAAACTAATAGACATACAAACGTTTCTGCAAAGAAATTATCATGAAAACTCATAAAGCGCTGTTACACCCAGGTATAGAAAAACAAGCTTCACTTTTCAAAGAAAATAGACAAATATGTCATAGATTTTTACATGATTGACAACAAACAATTTCTATCTTGCATAGACATTTATTCAAATTACGCTACACTAATAGAAGTCAACAGTAGAGATTGGCTTGAAACAAAAAGGGCGTTAATCAGAATTTTCAATGACATAGGAAAGCCATTAGAATTCAAAGCAGATAAAGATTCAGCTTTCATGAGCAATGCATTGCAATCATGGTTGAAATCAGAAGGTGTAAAAATTAATATAACCACAATCAAAAATGGAATTTCTGATGTTGAGAGATTTCATAAAAACTTGAATGAAAAACTTAGAATCATAAACAGTGATGATAATCCCGAAAACAAAATAACCAAATTTGAAACAATCTTGTACACATCCAATCACAGGTAGAACACCAGCTGCCATATTCCTATACGCGGGAACCCCTGCATATAATACACAGTTAAATAAAATGAACAAAATAGATAAGTTAAATGAAAAACGTAACGAATTCGAAATACCTTAGTAAAATAACTATATGTGCACTGCTTTGAATTGCTTTTTTTTTTCAACACCAATTTTCTTGATATATTTTATATTTTTATTTGGTTGGCTCTTAATAAGTAAAAAACAAAAAGGCAGAAAGAAATTCAATTTCATTTTTTTAAACCAAAAAAAAATTATTTTTGTATGTTTCACATAGAAAATGGGTATAACAGCAAAATATATTTTTTATGAAAAAATGTTTCCAAGAAAAAAGTTTAAGGTTTATTAAACTGTCTTAATAATGAAAGGAGTTGCCCTTATGTTCCTGCAGCTTCTGCAGCCTGCGGGGCATTGAACCTGCCAAGTTTTGTAGAGTTGATAACTCAATCTTGGCCCATTCTGCAATGATAGCTTGTTTTAACTCCTTCAAGGTATCGTACTGCCTTGTACAGGCATAAACTTTTGCTGCAAGGATGCCCCACAGATCCTCAATCGGATTTAAGTCGGGACTCATTGCCGGCCACTTCATCAACGGTATATTGTGGGTGACAAAATAATTCATTGTAGCCCGGGCAACATGAATCGGCGCGTTATCCTGCTGAAACGTCCATTGATCACCATGGAAATGCTCAGCAAATGGAATAAGCTCACTACTAATCAATTCTATATATGCTTGAGCATTCATCCGGCCGGATAAAAAACATATTGGAGACTTGCCTTTAGCACTAAAGGCAGCCCATATCATAAGCGATCCACCGCCATGGTTCCGCTTGTAACAAGTAGCCCGTGGATGACGCGGATCTCGCCAATATTTATGATGGCCGTCTGGACCGTCCAAATTAAATTTTTTTTCATCACTAAAAATTATATTTTCAAATTCGACGTCCCAGAACTTGTGTCTTTCATAAAAAGCAATGCGCGCATCTTTATGACGTTTAGTTAAGCGGGGTTTGCCAACTTTGTTTTGGTATGTGAGGCTAAAATTTTCGTGCAAAATTTGGCTCACACGTTGTCTGGTGATTGTTAACCCGAGTTCTGCTTTGATTTTGTTGCAGCTCATCATATCTTCGGTTGCTTACTGTCGCATGTGTCGTTTTGTACGGTTGCTAATGGTTGAAACGGGACCAATTCGACGATTTATGCGGTAATCGTCTGGATTCTTTAAAAATTTCGAAATAGTATTTCGATGACGATTAAGTAGTGAAGCGATTCGAACAGTTTTCATGCCGGCTAGTTTCATTCCCTTGATCTTTCCCTGTTCTTCCTCAGACAATTCAGTACCACGAGGCATTTTTAACTAAAAATGCAATTTTTTTAATATTTTGGTTGGTTTGATGCATTAATGAGTGCTTACGTACTTAATCAATACGCTTATCACTTTTCCTGTAACGATGCTAACACTGTGACTCTAAAAACACAAATAGGCATGAATGCACATATATCAGTTTTCTACGTAGAGCGCGACTTTGATTCCTTATCTAAGCTAACGATACTACAAATGCTGTTCAAAGAAGACAATAATTTGCGGTAATTGAACACAACAACAAGAGATAAGAACTGCATATTCAAAACAAACGAGCAGCTTTTACCTTTTAAGAAAACGAAAAAAAAAATTTTGCACATATAGTTATTTTACTAAGGTAGATACCAAGTACTGACAAGCCAATTTAGTGAAAGCTAAAACAACAAACCCTTTTAAGAAAACAGTAAGTACAGTCCACATGAACAATAGAAACATAAGGCCTAGAAGTCAAATCAATGTTAACGTAAACAGTCTGACCATCCAGATATAAACATCCGCCGCAAATGTTCCCACAAGCTCGCAAATGTAAACAAATAACATAAATCTTCCCACAAGATCATGCTGACGCAGCTCAAACACTGGCTAATCAAGAGCTTATTAAGAAGAGAATAAGAGTAAAAGTTTGCAAAGAGAAAAAGCTTATATTTAAGATCACAAAAAGCTTCTAGCCAAGGCCTGATCGGCGATCAAATCATAATCACAAATTGAGTCTTAATTTGCGATCCTAGTAATACGAACGAGATTGTCGGATACTAATACATAACAACTTGTATAATTATAACTTCACTTAGTTTTCGTTTCAATAAAGATATATTTTTTTCTAATATATGAAACGCGACTATTTAATTATATAGTTTATATAGTCGGAAATGCCTCCTTCTGTCTGTTACACACATTTGCAGTACTTTATAACTCCATTTTCCCATTTTTAATGGGTATAGGGAGTAAAGGGAAATTAAAATATTAATATTAAATATTATAATACTACTAAATCATCTGGTACAATTTTTGTATGAAAACCTGATACTTGTTCCAAAAAGTAGGTATTCAACAAGTTAGAACGTTGCAGATGGATATACTCAAAAATCTTGACACTTTGTCTGCCCATGTTATATACCAACATGTATACCAAGTTTGGTTGCTCTAGCTTCAAAACTGTGGAAAAAACTGCGTTCATACAGACGGACAGACAGACGGTTATTTCACAAGCCCAATATAAATATAGTATAAAAATGATCTGCGCCTTTTGTCGAGCTAAATGATGAAATCTAGAAAGTACACTCAGAAATTTAATTTTTAAATAAGTTTCCTTTTTTTAAATCGTTATATAATGTTCTACAAACCACCTTTAGAGCAACAGGATTATTCGTTTAGGTCATATTTAGGAATGAAGTGAAAATTTTGCATTACAGTTTCATGTTTTTTAAATAGTTATATTTAAACGCTTTGAGTTCAATTGATTTTTGTATTATAACAAAAATTAGATGCTACAATAACTTTCAATAGTAGTTATATATATATATTCATCTTCTCTTAATTAAAAGTTCACAAATTTCGTGCTAAGATAGTTTTAAAACTATCGAAAATTTCTCTGCAATCCTTGTGACCTCTTGCTAACTAGCCCAATTGCTAAGGCCAGTGCAACTGTGTGGTCCTGGCCACTGCTGCAGCGCACCACATTGAGTTGTAGGACAATCAGCGATGATCCTGCCAGGACGCATAGTATGCCAGGATGCCCAACGGTAGCAGCAGAAGCAGCAACACTAACGCAGCTGTGCAGATTGCGAAGCGCGTTGACAATGTGGCTCGTGACTCAAACTTGTCAGGCAGAGCAGGGCTTAAAGTGCAACTAGCCACGTCAAACAGACGCCCGCCCACTGGCAAAGCTGACAGTTTTTCTTTACATTTACGCGCGGCTGAAAGTCGTGAAACAAGTGGAAAAACAACGATGCGACCAGAGTATGATTTAGAGACGGACATGTGCCAACAATCCAGTAGCATCATCTGGATCTAATATTTTTGAATCTGCATATTAAGCCGTGGCAGGAGGGGAATGGAGTGTTGTGTCGGTAAGCATTATCATTATTATACTTTTTACTCCCTGTTCCCATTAAAAATGGGAAAAAGGGAGTTATAAAGTACTGCAAATGTGTGTAACAGGCAGAAAGAGGCATTTCCGACTATATAAACTATATATATTCTTGATCAGCATCAACAGCAAATACGAACTAGCTATGTCCGTCTGTCCGTATGAACACACAGATCTCGGAGACTACAAGAGCGAGAGACTCCAAACTTGGCATGTAGTATTCTAAATTGTTTTAAATATATAAAAAAAACAAGTAAGAATACTCTAGTCGAGTGTGCCCGACTACGAGACTCCCTGCTCCCAACTTGCATTTCAAGCAGTTCAGAGGCAACACAAGCAAGCAGTGCACTTAACTCGTAAACTGCTTGTCAAACTGTTGTTGCTGCCAGCTGATACGGGCGTAACACAAGCACGCAGCGCACTTAACTCGTAAACTGCTTGTCAAACTGTTGTTGCTGCCAGCTGAGACGGGCGTAATAGATTCTTCTATAACTTTGGTGCTATTTATCCGATCGTGTTGAAATTTACACATCCGAAAGACATTAATTAAACATACATGTGTACCAAAAATTAAAGCTTTATCTTTAAAATTGTGGCTGTGGGAGTCTTTTGCGATTTGCGTGGGTGCGGGGGGTGCATCCGAAATTTGAAATAAACTTGATCTGCGTATGGTATACAGGAACCTGCATGCCAAGTTTGGTGTCTCTAGCTCGTATAGTCTCTGAGATCGACGCGTTCATACAGACGGACAGACAGACAGACGGACATGGCTAGTTCGTCTCGGCTGTTGATCCTGATCAAGAATATATATAGTTTATATAGTCGGAAATGCCTCCTTCTGTCTGTTACACACATTTGCAGTACTTTATAACTCCCTTTTTCACATTTTTAATGGGAACAGGGAGTAAAAAGAGTATATTGGGTTTGTGGAATGTCCGTCCGTACGAACGCAGGTTTTTTCCACAGTTTTTTCTATTGTCCTATTAAAAAGATTGTATACAAATAATTTTGCCACGGCGACCACAGCCCTTGCAATCGAACAATGTTTGTTTCTCCCAAACCTGTAGAACGGGCCCAACCAAACTGAAATTGATGACAAAACTTGAAAGATTTGAGCAAAAGTACAATTGCCACGCCCACTTCTGACTCCGCAAAGAGGCTAAAAAAGAGTATATCGCAGCCGGGTGCATCGAACTGCAACGTTCTTACTTGTTTTAACTACTTTTAACTGAAAATTTGTATTTTCAATGAAAACTATAATGAAAATATTTTTTTAGCATTGAATATTTGTGATGATTTTTAATTTCAGTAGCATTGTAATTGATTTTTTTTAAATAAATTCCAGAGATACACAAAAAAATTTAAAAATTCAGAAAATACCAAATATACAAAAATACACACATTTGTTTTTATTTTTTATTTTTTTTTTGGTTATTTTTAAAATTTTTTTTTGTGTTGGAGGGTGGTTTTAGACTATATATGACGTCACTTCAGAAGTAAAGGATTAAAGTATTGAACCATGCTTTAATTTTTTACTTAGGCGCTTAGAATTCTTAAGCGGCTCTTACTCATTTCAGTATAATATCAGTGTACATTACACAATATTTATCGTTTGTGACACTGAAACCTAATTTCTAACGCATTTCAGTATAATTTCAGTGTACATTACAAAATATTTATTGTTTGTGAGACTAAACCCCAAGTCTATAAAATGGATAGTGAGAGTGAGCGCCTGTTGGATGATTACAAAAGCAAAATTTAGCTGGAGGAAGGTAGCAGTCAATCCTTGTACAACTATTTTTCAAATTACTCGTAAGTACTAGTTGGGTGCAGGAAGTCCCATAGTCGAGAAAGTCAACTAGAGCATTCTTAATTGTTTTTACTCCCTGTTCCCATTAAAAATGGGAAAAAGGGAGTTATAAAGTACTGAAAATGTGTGTAACAGACAGAAGGAGGCATTTCCGACTATATAAACTATATATATTCTTGATCAGGATCAACAGCCGAGACGAACTAGCCATGTCCGTCTGTCTGTCTGTCTGTCCGTCTGTCCGTATGAACACACAGATCTCAGAGACTATAAGGGCTAGAGACACATCAATAGCACCAAAGTTATGGAAGAACTTATTTCCCCTGTCTCAGCAGGCAGCAACAACAGTTTGACATGTACTGTGCAAGTTGAGTTCGCTGCTTGCTTGTGTTGCCGCTGAACTGCTTGAAATGCAAGTTGGGAGCAGGGAGTCTCGTAGTCGGGCACACTCGACTAAAGTATTCTTACTTGTAATTAAAATATAAAGAAAAAATTTCTTCACAAACTAAGAACTAGCACTACGTTTAGTTTTGTCGAAGCTGCTGGTGGAGATGATGTGGAATTGCCCTTAATTTTAGGTGGAAAATATTTTGGTATAGTGGAGACTGTCAGTACCAAGTTGTTGAATAATTATTATAATATGTATACTACATATTTTCTTGCAAACAATTAAGGTGCCAGAAACAAGCCATCAAAAAGCTGCCAGTGGTGTCTTGGCTGCGTGCCAAGTATGCCCAAATTCTAAAAATGTTCGAGGATCTTTGAAGGTGAACTCAAACTTTTTACAACACCTCAAAGAAAGGCATCGCCCGGAATATGAAGAATTCCTTTTAGAAAAGGAGCGTAAGGGCAAGATCGCAAGAAAAGGTTGTGAGAGACAGACTGTTTTTGACGAAAAAGGGCGACGACTCACAAGCGACGTACATAATTCGCTCTCTTCGTGTCTTCGCTCTCAGTTTCATTCAGTTTTTGCCCAGCCTATGCCCCTCATTTCCCTTTAATCTCCCATTCCTACATTCGGCCATCCTGCAATTTCAATCGCCCCTGAATGAACTCCATTTTTTCATAAATTCGGCGGCTGAAGTAGTAATATTAGGTCCTTCCTGATTTCCGACTTTTTCTACCTCATAGCGCCCATGTATATAGGGTCCGAAAAACTTAGGTCTGAGTTTCATGCCAGTTCCGTATTGGGTTCTCTGAATTCCTACTAAATCACCTACTTCATAGTTAAATTCTGGTTCCCTTTTCTCATTAAAGCTATTTCTATTTTCCTGTTGGATCTTTTCTATGTTTTCTTGTGCTTTCTTTCTTATTTCCTCGCGTTTGTCTGTTAGTTCTTCTATATCTAAATCTTCTAACAGTTTCCTTAGATCATCATTTCGTCTTCGCATGTTTAGGCCAGTAAGAATCTTAAAAGGTGAATACTTCGTAGGTCTAGGTGGCGTGTCATTTATTATTTGCTGAACTCTTTCTACGTGAGAGTACCAATTCGATGGATTTGATTGGCTTAGTTTGCTGAGCATCGGGATAACAATTTTGTGAATCCGTTCCACTTGTCCATTTCCTCTTGGCATGCCTGCTGTGATATGTAAAAGCTGGATTCCTTGTTCACTGCAGTGCTCCTTGAACGATGTAGAAGGGAAAGCTGTGCCTCTGTCAGTAATGATGCGTCGAGGATTTTTAAAAATAGCTGCTTGCTTATCCAATCTGGCTATAACTTCATCAGTGCCTGTAGATCGAGTTGGATACAACCACACGAATTTGGAAAATCCATCCACAACTGCCATTATGTGGTTGTATTTTTTCTTCGTATCGGTCAAAGGACCAACGTGATCGATGTGAAATGTTCCAAGTGGCTCCTGGGCTTTGTCGATAGGTGTCAACAATCCTTCTTTCTTGCCTCCTTTGGCATCAATGACCAAACACTCAATGCAGGATTTGACAAACTTATCAACCTTTTGTTGAACGTTCTGGATATAGTACGACCTCTCCAGCAACTCTCGCGTTTCCTTGGCTCCGAAGTGACCTTCTCGGTGTACTATTCCAATAATTTCATTTTGCATGGCATCTGGAACGACTAACAGCTCTTTTACTAAGTCTTTATAGAGTACACCGTTTATCAAAAAATAATCTTTTTAATTATCTTTTAATTTTTTTGGTTGCTTTTATTCAGGCGTCATTATCCTGTGCATTTCTTAAACGATATTTTGTCGAATCCTCGATAAGAAAGCAATTTAATCGACTCAGCGCATCCACGTGTTTAATCTGGCTTCCAGATCGATGCTCGACTGTATATTTAAATTCCCGTAGGTACATTTCCTATCTGGCTACTCTTGGCGGGACATCATCCATCATCATCGCAAACGCATGGCAATCTGTGACTATGGTGAACGAAATTCCTGATAGATTCGCCACTTCTTTACAGCGTTTACAACTGCCAATGCTTCCAACCCATACGCACTGTATTTTTCTTCGCATGGTGTCGTCTTCCGGCTCATAAATTCGACTGGATGAAAAAGTTGATCCTCCGAGTCCTTCTGCATAAGAATTCCGCCAAATACCATATTCCGCCATACTTGCTGGCGTCTGTGTGCACCTCCGTTACTGCAGTGGGATCGTAAAGTTTTAAAACCGGAGCAGTAACTAACAGATTCTTTAAATTTTCAAAGCATATAAAACATTCATCATTTAGCTCGATGCTTTTACCATCATGTGCTTTACTTTCTTTGCGGAGCAGGTCACTTAACGGCTTTCCTGCAAGAGAATATCCTTTTATAAAACGACGTAAAATCTCTCTAGCGCTTTGCGGCTTTTGGGAACGGGAAAATTAACGACAGCATTTATTTTCGATTTAGTTGGTGCAATAGTCTCGTTTTCAATTACATATCCTAAAAAAGTTATGGACCTTTTTAAAAACTGAACTTTTTCCCACCTGATATGTAATCCTGCTTTAGATGCTACTTCTAAAACTTCTTTCAAGATCGTCAATCCGCTATGCTCATCTTTGGTTGGAATAATTATGTCGTCCATGTAGACAACAATTTTCTTTGCTTGCATCAGCTCCTTGAGAATAGCTCCCACATAACGGCAAAATACTGCAGGTGAGCTACTTATACCGAACGGTACATGTGTGAACTCATATTGCCCGTTGTGCGTGACGAAAGAAGTAAACTTTCTTGACCCAGCTTCGATTGGCACATGGAAGAATCCATTTGCTAAATCCAAGGTCGTGAACACCTTTGGGCCCTGCAAGCGATCCAGCACATCATTTCGAACCATCTTTCTTTGACACCAAAACTACTGGCGATGCGTACTCGGAAGATCTCGGCACAAAAATCCCTTCGTCCAACCACTCCTGAACTTGCTTTTCGATGAAACACTTGTTTTCGAACGAAGTACGTATTGGATGTTGATAAATTGGTTCATCATCAACCAGTATTATCTTCATCTTAACTGGAGATTTGATTGATTTTAATGTCTTGTACTGCTCAATTAATTTCTCCGTCTCGGCTTTCAGATTATCCTACAAATGGTGCAAATCAATTGCATTTGTTATCTGACTCTCTTCGACGATCTCCTTTACACACATTGTTCTAAATGGTGTTGCGAACCCGACTTCGTTTTCCTTTTTGACAAACTGAACACCTGAAGTACTAAACAAGATATCAACATTTTTTAGTACACCGTTTCCGATAATGGCAGCATAATCTAACTCATTATGTTTAATTACATGAAAAGTTAAATTAAAACTTGTATCGTCTGCTGGTAAATTTATATCGAAGAATCCCATGGTGGCTAGAGTACCATTTCCAATGCCTTTTAGTTGCTCACTGTTGTACGTCAGATTAATTCCTTTAAATTTACGAAACACTTCTCTCATCAAGCATAAGTCACATCCAGAATCAATCATTGCACCGAATCAAATATCCTGGGCAACAAAGTTTTTAAAAATGAAACTCATTTGTGGTGATTTAATCTGGACAATGTTAGCAGTTTCTTGTTTTACAACAATTGGCAGTTTTCGTTCCTCACATTGTTTTGATATATCGCCTTTTTTGTTGCAATTATAGCACACAAGTTCCTTGCTGCAGTCTTTAAGCATATGACATTCTTTACCACATCTTAAACATTTCTTCGAAGAATTACCTTGATTCTTTTGCTCTACAGCTTTCTTACTCTGACCATGACTCGATCCATTCCAATCTTTAATTGGTACATTACCTCTAACCTTCTCGTAAATGGCTATCTCCTTTTTCAACTCCTTGACATTATTTGCCTGATACAGCCCTGCCTTGTTAGCCTTGCTATCAGAAATGCCATCGATAAAGTATACTATTAAACTTTCTTCTTCTAACTTTATTGGCTTGCATATCTCCATCAGACTATACAAATACTCCATATACGTTTATTTTGGCTGCTTCTGCCTGAGTCTTAGCATCTTATGTTTTTCTGCTGAACATAACTCCTTTCCAAACTCACTTCGCAACAAACTTTTAAGTTTATCCCAGCCCTGTACACCGCTTGAGCCTTTAACAACAAGTTTAGCTGCTCCACTCAGAAGCTGTTTAGCTTATCCCATTCAACTGTAATAGCTACATCTTCAAACTCATCTAACGTCTTCCTGGTCTGATCCGGAGAAAAAAGAAATGCTATCTTGGACATCTCGGAGTGTGAACTTTGAAGCATTCTGATTAATAACATGCTCGCTGCTTGTACCTGCTTCGCTCGTAGCATCATCAACCTCAACATCGTCTAACTGGAAATGGTCCAAAAGTCTGTCTTGCAGAACACTTTTTCTGCCCACTGTGCTTAAACCCAATTCAGTCACCTTCTGCCTTAGTAAGGGCACTGTTAATGACAAAATGGATCTCTTATCAATTGCTTTGCTTTAAGATATCGGTTACAATATGTGAAAAACTGTTATGAAACGTGTTAATTTTTGAACTTTTATATATTTTAACTAATTTATAAAAATATTAAAAATACGTGATACCAGCGTCTTGTTGTTGTCTTGGCAGCACCGTTGATGGGTAGCACTGCTGTTTACCTCTCCCTCGATATCTACATGTACAGCATCTCTGATTGGTAGCACTGCAGCTTGTCTCTCCCTCGATGTCTACACGCGCCACACCTCTGATTTATAGCACTGCAGCTTGTCTCTCCCTCGATGTCTACACGTGCCACACCACTGATTGGCAGCACTGCAGCTTGTCTCTTCCTCGATGTCTATACGTGCAGCACCACTGATGGGTAGTACTGCTGTCTGCCTCTCCCTCGTTGTCTATACGTGCAGGCAGCGTACTCTTATTTGCTTCATCGCAAATACTTCTCGCCGTTTCCTTTACGGTTGCACGCTTCTACGCATACACACACGGGCACTTCTCGTCGTTCCTTGTACGCTTCTAAGCATACACAGGTCACCTCTCGTCGTTCCTTGTACGCTTCTACGCATACACAGGTCACCTCTCGTCGTTCTTGTACGCTTCGTCGTTTCTTGTGTATATCGAATACAGATCACTTTTCGTTTTATGTCGTTTCTCGTCGCTTCTTGTGTATACCGAATACACACATACAGATCACTTTTCGTTTTTTGTGAAAAATTTTGTTGCTATTTTTTCACTTATTTTGTTCATATGTAAATCATTTCACTTGTATGTTAACGCATACTTAATTCATTGTTTTAAGAACTATCCCGTTTGAGCCCCCATTAAATTTTTAGAGTTACAAATTTATTATTGTTTATTTAATGTTTATGGATAGTTTATATAAATGAATACTTTGGATATGATTTTAACAAACAACAGTAATACGATATTTCAATTTCCGATTCTTTAAACAACTCTTTAAATTCATACGCGTCAGTGCTTAGCTGTAACCTCGGCGACGACTCACAAGCGACTGACATAATTCGCTCTCTTCGTGTCTTCGCTCTCAGTTGCATTCAGTTTTGCCTAGCCTATGCCCCTCATTTCCCTTTAATCTCCCATTCCTACATATGGTTGCTACGCCTTGTCAAGTGGTTTTATACCCTACCACATGTTAAATCGGTCCGTGTTCTTAGGTTAACCGTAGTACATGTGGCTTATAACCGATATGTATGGTTGCTACGCCTAGTCAAAAGGTTTTATACCCTACTACATGTTAAATCGGTCCGTGCTCTTAGGTTAACCGTAGTACATCTGGCTTATACTCGATATATATGGTTTCTACACCTATACCTGTGGTTGTAGGCTACAACCTACACATGGTCATTTCAATATGGACCAAAATTGTCGCAAAGTGTAATTGTCGTCTGGTATTTCCAACGACCGAATTGTGTCCAGAGCAGAATTCTTCAGACAGAGAGGCAAATGCTGCAATTTTTATACTCCTTTGTGAAATGTCAGTCTGTCCGTCTGTCTGCCTGTATGAACGCGTCGATCTCAGAGACTATAAGAGCTAGAGACACCAAACTTGGCATGCAGGTTCCTGTATACCATACGCAGATCAAGTTTATTTCAAATTTCGGATGCACCCCCCCCCCCCCCCCCCTGCACCACGCAAATCGCAAAAGACTCCCACAGCCACAATTTTAAAGATAGAGGTTTAATTTTTGGTACACATGTATCGGATGTGTAAATTTCAACACGATCGGATAAATAGCACCAAAGTTATGGAAGAACTTATTTCCCCTGTCTCAGCAGGCAGAAACAACAGTTTGACATGCACTGCGCAAGTTGAGTACGCTGCTTGCTTGTGTTGCCGCTGAACTGCTTGAAATGCAAGTTGGGAGCAGGGAGTCTCGTAGTCGGGCACACTCGACTAGAGTATTCTTACTTGTTATTAATAATGTATGAGTATGAGAATACATTCAAGCCAAGAATCTGATACATATTGTAGTGGGAACGCTGCCATGTTATTGGTGTCAACGTCACTGAGCTGGTGGAGCCAGCCTGTATGTCCCCGGCTATTAACTCCTTAACAGATTGTACAAATCAAAATAAACAAACTCATTTGTCAAATTGCCAACTTGCCATTCACATGTTCACGTAACTCTAATAAAATTGCATTCCTTGGTGGACCCGCCCGAAAAAAATAAATGTACATTTAAATTAATGTTACTTTGGTGGAATCAGGTCATAAAATTGTAAATTTTATAAGAGTGCCGCGAAACATGGTCCGTTCTTCTGAGATTAAATATATAACTTGCGAAGTTATTAAAAACTTTTTTCATTCTTTGTCTGCTGTTTGCATCGCAATAAAAAAAAAACTTCTACTCCATAAAAAAGGGTTGTAGTAAGAAATATTTTTGCAATAAACATTCGTAAGTTTTGTGGTATATACTGTTTAGTGAAATGTTATTGCCTGTGAGACCATAAGTTTTTACTCCCTGTTCCCAATAAAAATGGGAAAAAGGGAGTTATTAAGTACTGCAAATGTGTGTAATAGGCAGAAGGAGGCATTTCCGACTATATAAACTATATATATTCTTGATCAGCATCAGAAGCCAATACGAACTAGCCATGCCCGTCTATCTGTCCGTCCGTCCGTGCTTATGAACGCGTCGATCTCAGAGACTATAAGAGCTACAGACACCAAACTTGGCATGCCGGTTCCTGTAAACCATACAATACAATAAAAACGACTGTTTTACCCACTTTTTCCTCTTTTTCATACAAAATGTTTCCGTGACCAAAATCACACCGGGTGTACAGAGGGAACGCTTGAAACACGTTCGGGCCTGACAGGGTGAGGTGGAGGAAGGAAGGTGAGGGGATAAAAGGCTCATCAACCTCGAAGGCCCTGGAAATGCAGCTACCACGCAGCACATTTCCCGGGTTTTCTCGGGAGCCACGGCCGACCGAAATCCCACCAAGCGTGCAAAAGGCTCTCGGAACACACCTGGGAGGATCCGGGCCACCCAAGAGGTGAGGCTGGAAAACGAGAACAAAAGCACAAAACACTACACAATAACACTAACTACGCCTAAGCCAAAAGAAAACCGCGTAGATAACCTAACATACACTTTATTTGCCTCTGTCTCGGCAAGGCCACCGTCGCACAAAGCCTTGGCTGCTGCTATCGTGCATAGTTCGAACTGACCCTGTTTGACAGGCACTGGACAAGTTAAGTGCGCTGCTTGCTTGTTTTGCCGCTGATCTGATTGAAATGAAAGTTGGGAGCAGGGAGTCCCGTAGTCGGGCATAGTCGACTAAAGCATTCTTACTTGTTTTTCAAATTATATGGTACGGAAATATCACCTTTTAATTCATGGTCTGCCTTTATAAGCTAAGTAAAAAGATCAGATGCACCAGACTACGATATACTTTTTTTTAGCCTCGTCGCGGAGTCAGAAGTGGGCGTGGCAATTGTATTATTGGTGAAATCTTTCAAGTTTTGCTATCAATTTAAGTTTGGTTGGGCCCGTTATAAAACTGTGGAAGATATAGGTTTTTGCGGTTTAAGGGGGAGTGGGGGGAGATCTTGACACTTTGTCTGCCCATGGTATATACGAACATGTACACCAAGTTTGGTTGCTCTAGCTCCAAAGCTGTGGAAAAAACCTGCGTTCATACGGGTAGACGGACATTTCACAAACCCAATATACTCTTTTTGCTTTTTTTATCAAAAAAATTAAAAATGAGTATAAAAATGTATACATAACTTCTTTGAAAGGCCAGTCATTCAACGGAGGAAGGATGGTAAATCGTAGTTAACTCATAAAACCAAAATTAATTATAGAATTTCTCATTTATTTTATTTATACATACATACTTGGTGCAAACAATTTTAGTATTTGTGGCTTGTTCAGTTTTTGTTAAGTTTTGTAAAGTATACCTCAATTGGAAGTTGTGGAACACCTTTTATGTTATCGAATTTCAAATGACGTACTTTATTGGCTTCGGGCAGTTTATTAATTAAGGTTTGCATTGATCCTCTAAAATATTTGGCATTCGCACTAGATATAGTCATAATTGCAGACTCTACCGCCAAATCTGTTTCATTTATTGTGCTAATGGTTTCAGGAATTGAGTTTGGGAGTATATCTTTTTTATTTCCGTTGGGGGCATTTAAGTCTTTAATGACATTATATGATGTTGGTATTTTTAAATTAGGTGTGAGATTTAATATTCTTGTGTTGTTTGTTTTTTTCTGGCTCAAATTGTTTGCATTTAATAGTGTAACGTTGGAATCCAATACTCTACGCCTTAAATAAATTAAATTGGTTTTATTTCGTCTATATTTCATATGTGTCGATGCCATTGTGCTTGTTATTATTGTTTGGATTGAGGGATTTTTTCTCAAAATCAGAGGCCTTAATTTTCTACGATCCTTTGAAACTTTCATTTTAGAGGCTGAAAAATTGTTTAAAGTTGAATTCTGCTTTGTTTCGCCACTGTTGTTTTCCTTTAGAATTTTAAAAGTAGTTTTTTCGAAAGAATCATTTAGTTGGTTATTGCCAACCATTAGTACGTTTACTGTAGCATTAAATATATTATGTGTAGTATTTAACTTACTGTTCAAGCAAGATATGCAATTGGTCTTGGCTGGAGGGATTAATGTTTCAATCTCTTTAAATAACGTATTCATTGGTAAAGTCGAATTTTGTTTGTTAGATATAAGATTTGGTACATTGTTCACTGATAAAGTTCTGTCTCTTTTCCTTTCGTTCTTCGAAAATATAGTTGAAAAAGGTAATACTGACAATGTCGATTGCACAATGACTTCTGTTTCTTCTACTGGCGCAATAATATTAGTATCAGCCGACAAATTATCAGATAAATTAATTTTTTGAGAAGTAAAACTATTTTGTAAGTGTGAGCCGTTAAAATTACTTTTTTTTGTATCTGATTTATAATATAAGCTTTCAGAGGGTTGGGGAATGATTACATCATCCAGAGTAAAGTAGGTATGGGTTACATATGGGGGATGTGGAATTGGTATAATTGGCGGTATGTTATTGGATGTATTGATTGCAGTACTTTGAACAGTGCTTAAAATATGTGAAACTTGTAAGCCACTTCTTTCTGTACCTGTACTTATATCCAAGTTGTCTTTACAACTGAGAATATCATCGTTAAAAAAAATATCATTTTGCTTATATTGAAGGAAACTAGAGTTTACTACTTTTAGTGGACTGGATGTCGATGTTAAGGTTATCGGCGTCATATATAATTTTAAAGCTATTGTTGACAATGAACCGTCGACAGAATTTCCTAGCGTAGTCCTAAAAGGTAAAAGAGAAAAAAAATATGTTAATGCGATTAATTCAAGAAAATCTATAGCATTGTTTTTGGTATTGGAGAATAATATAATTTCCCTTAAAATGAACACTTTTCAGCAGCTGCTGTCGAAAGCTGTCAAACGCGTGCCACTAAAAATTTGACGGATTTAAAAAAACATAAGTAAGAATTCTCTACTCGATGCTAGCTACCCTGCATCCAGCTTTGAAATCACAAACAACATATTATTACTATTTTGCACATTCACATACACACAAAAACACATTAAGCAGTGCATTACTTTTAGTAGTCATTACTTAATCATATCTGCTTGAAAATGATTTATTTATTTATTGAATCGCTGAATCGTAATAAGCAGACCCGGACAATCAACGGGTATTCAGGTAAAAACGGGGTACCGACAAAACGTTTGTGTCGCCGCCTTGCAAATCATAGCTACACACACTCCTGCAACTCGTTCCTACCTTCATCCCAACCTTTGAAAGAGTGAGTGCAGGCAAGTGGTGAGCAACTGTTGCTGTGCAACCTTTCCTGGGTAATACGGAACTCTGTCCGGATCCACCTCATTTTTCTCTGCAACTAGTGGGAAACTTGAAGAACACAAATAATTTTAAAATCTCGTAGGACATCACTGCCACAATTGTCGCAAAACAATTTGAAGACGGCCTTCTGGACGGAGAGCGGCCTTAAACCGGGGAAGCCCATCATACACAATCATACGCAGCTGCAGCAAGTAGGGGAATGCCGCCCCTCTGCCACTTCGACCGCCAATGGAAGTACAGCTGGAGTATTAAAGTCAGGAGGATAAGCAAAGGCAGCCATGCACGAGCGCCCTAGCGCTGAACCTCCCTCTTCAGCAGCACAGTTCCCTGCACCAACTTGTGCGTCGTATACGGCAATGCACAGTCGTTGCGTCCATAGGCCAAAAATCAAAAAAACGATTGCAATATATTTCGTTAAAATGTAAACAAATTGACTCTTAAATGTCCAATCTTCTTTATGGCAAATCGTTTTTTTCTGGAAATCTAACGGGACTTTCTAAAAATAGCACAGCTGCGCTTAGTATACTTTTTGTGAAAACAAAAGCGGACTTCAAAGTGGTCAAACGTTTGGCAGACGGTTCCAAAATTAATAACTTAAAATTAATTTTGAAGTTAAAGGTACTTAATTTAATAAATTCTTATTGTGAAATTAATTTGATCAATTAAACCATTTTTCGTATTTTTGATAGACTTAACCTTTTTTTTTGTATTTTGTGATCGTCTTTTCTTATTAAGCTGAAGTTTTAGTAGTGATCCCATATAATTCCACAATTGGTTTGTATGTCAATGTGTTTGTCTGGCTTTTGAGGTAATAAATGTGATCAAATTATCTGCAGAAATTTGCAGATATGCTTAAAATCGTAAAAGCACAAATACCGTCTTTACTTTTCACGATCAGTTTTGCCCAACAAAGAATTTTTTTTGCCAATTTACCTGTTGTGCTGTTGCTCTGTTTGTTCATTAATTAATAATTTTGATTATGTTTGTTTGTTTCCTTGCTCTATATTTTGAAAGGTTCTTCTTATGAGTGTGTGTTCCCACGTTTATATGTTTTTATACTCTTTTTTAGTTTTTTATTTAAAAAAAAAGAAAAAGATTGTATTGGGTTTGTGAAATGTCCATCATTCCGTCCGTCTGTCCGTCAGTATAAACGCAGTTTTTTCCACAGTTTTCAAGCTAGAGCAGTCAAACTTGGTATACATGTTGATATATAGTATATATGGTATATATTATATACCATAGGCAGACAAACTGTCAAGATCCCCACCCTTTCCACTACATACCGGAAAACCCATATCTTCCACAGATTTGCAGCTAGAGTAAACAAAACCAAATTTAACACAAGGGCTACTAATCACTTCCTTGATTGATCTGACTTAAAAAAAATCGTCCACGCCCACTCTCGCCCCCATAAATGAGCAAAGTCTGTATCTCCCACACCCCTAAGCTGGAATCACCAAATTTTTGCAGGTTGAATTCTTTTGCCCTATTAAATAGATAGGCTTAAAATTTTGCCACGCCGACCACAGCCCTTGCCATCGAGCAAAGTTTGTTTTTCCCAAAATTGTAGAACTGTCCCAACTAAATTAAAATTGATGGAAAAACTTGAAGGATTTGAGCAAAAATACAATTGTCACGCCCACTTGTGACTCCGCAAATAGGCGAAAAAACGAGTGTATCACAGTCGGGTGCAACCGACGGCAACGTTCTTACTTGTTAATTTATGGTGCAGGGAAAAGGGGAGCAACACTGAGGGACTTAAATAATGGATTGAAGGTTTAGAAGCGAGTAACTTAAAAAACTGATATTGTTGACTTGAGTCAAGTAACAAAAATTGGATACATATGTAAAAGGATTGTAACGTTTTGGGAAAATTACAAACGCAAGAAATCGTCAGTTTTTTTAATATTCTTTGCATTTGGCATATAGATTGAATTTGAAAACTTGTCGAATTCGTACCCCAGAAGAGAAAGATGCATTTAAGGATAGGAAAATACAAATTCAATCAGACTTCCGCGTGCAATTGCATGTCGACAAACCGAGAAGTGGAGGAAGTGGAAATTCAAATGACGGTAATGCGGCAAGAACTTTTTTTTGGCGATACGAAATTGTCAGCTGATATAAAAGGATTGGATGAAAACGTTTTAATTAGGTGTGCAACGTTACTGCAAAACATGGCATCTGGCTACAAGAAAAATATTGAAAAATTCATTTCATTTCATGATGGTTACGGGCGATCCAGAATCCACTTCGAAGATGTATGTAGAGCCATTAATGACGACTGAAGCGGACTTCTTTTGATTAATCAGAGGTATTGTCTGGTGTAAACTAGAATCTTCTTGAGCTGATCTGTGTCGAAAGGAACTTGGGCGTGCAAAAGTTAAGCTTGGCGTTGGTGACGCAGACCCGGATGTTTTTGAACGCGCTTTAAATGGCCCCTTCGGTGGCAAGAGTGGCAAACTGTGTCGCGATGTGGACACTGCTTCCATACATGTTGCCTTCCGCAGCCGTCACACGGCCGGTAGCTTCTCGGATGATTGTACTGAGATCGGTTGGCCCCCGTTCGTATGTCATGGACGGACTCACTCTGAGGGAGCTACGTCCGGCGCATACTGTCGCTTGAATGCCTCATAGCCATAGCGCTGTCGGCGGCAGCTTCGCTGGATACGCCGCGTTCCATAACGCGTGTTACGGTTAGATCAGATTCAGCAAGCAGGCTTTTCTGTAGTCCCTCATCTCTCATACCGCATACAAAACGGTCGCGCAGCATTCGATCTAGTGCAGTGCCGAATTTACAGTCGACCGCCAGTGTCCGCAATACAGCCATATAATTCCCAACGGTTTCATCTTGTTCTTGGTCCCGCGTATGGAAATTGTAGAACGCAGCAATTTCCGATTGTTGTCGATATAAATGATTGCTTATTAATTTGTATATCTCCGACAACTTCAATTTACTAACCTTAGACGGGTGTGCTAATCACGCCGGGAGCTTGTATAGTGGGACACCTGCCAAGTTAAGGAATGCCGTTTTTTTTGCGATCCTCTTCCTTGACGTCATTGGCAAGCAGAAATAATTCGAAGCGTTCCTGGTACGACTGCCATTTGTTTGGATGCAACAGGTCGAACTGCTCCAAGTTATTTAATTATTTATTTATTTGTTAACTTATAATTAAAATTACAAGCTAACATTAGATTATGGAGCACTAGCGACTATGGCCATCTGCTCCGAAAGCCGTGGTTTTTAATTTGCAGTTTTTTTTTTTTTTTTTGTGTTATGTTTATTTACATTGGTTTAGTTTAAATGTTAAGTATTATTATTTTTTGAGATGTTTTATTGAATGTTGTTTTGTGTTTTGATTTTAGGGATTCTTTTAACAAAGCTGTAATGTCGCTACCGTGGAAATTTGCAGTGCAAATTGTTGGAGCAAATTTGGCCGCTGAGTCAGCCAGCTCGTTTCCAGCTATGTTAACGTGACCTGGAGTCCAAATTAAAATCAGTTTTTTATTCTCCAAAAAAGAATTTCTGATTTTAATGGCGTGTATATCGTTATAGTTTGCATGCTTCAGCGATTGGAATTAGTTGTTTGTGAAGCTCTTGATGTTCCATTATAGTATAATGAGTGACATTTTTACGATTTTGGGTGTTATGGGTTTGGTTTGATTTAGGTTTAAGTTAAATTAAATTAAGTTTAGGTTAAGTGTTAAGTGTTACATTAATTTTTTTTTTTTTTAATAAAGTGTTAAATTAATTTTTATTTTTTTTTTAAATTTATTCACTTTCGCTATTGTTTGTGTATTTGTTCTTGTTTGAGGGTTTGAATTTTATTTTAGTGTTTGATTTGGTTGCTTTGAGGGTGGTAGAAAGATTGTTAGACTTATCTTTAGCATGCAGTTTGATTTTTAGGTCTTCTGTGAAGTGTGATGTGTATGGCTTGTTTGCTGCGTTGGTGTGGTAGGTGTTGTCTGTATCCATGTCTTCTGGTTCGATCGAGTTAGGTTGCTGTGCAGATGCTTGCGATGGTGGTGTTTTGGTTGATGATGTTGTGTGAGAGGCTGCATTGAGTATGCTTTGAGCGTGCAGTGCAGCTGAGATGGTTTGCTGTGTTGTTTTAGTAAGGGACGTGAGTTGGTTGATTGGCGATGTGTTTGTTGGCGTATGTGTATTTGGTGCTTGCGTGATGGTTGAGTGTTGTGTTGTATTGGTGAGAGTTTTTGCATAAGATGTTCTAATGTGTTGGCCGTGTGGGTTGTTATAGATGTTAAGTGCGGCTTTGTGGTCTGTTTTTTCTGTAATTTTTATAGCTGTTAGCTCTTGTTGTTTCAAGAACGCGGGGCATTTGCGGTCGAGGGGGCTGTGTTGGTGGTCGATATCCGGATTGTTGTTGCAATTAAGGCAATTTTTTTCGTTTTTGCAAAGCTCGTTCTCGTTTGTATTCTTTGCGTTTGAGCTGGGGTTGGATGACCAAAACGGAGGCACTTTCTGCATCGTAGGGGTAGGGGGATGTACGGGCGCACTCGGACTGTTTCGTAGCCGATTCTAATTTTTTCTGGGAGATTCGGGGTTCCGAAAGTGACTATGATGAGTCCAGTTTCTATTAGCGTAATGTTGTTTTCTTCAGGGCTTGTGTTTGTTGGTGGTTTTTTTTAAAGATTTTTCTAACTTCTGTTACATGTTGTGTTTTTAGTTCTATGAGTACTTCATTTTCGGCTATGCCGTGCAATTCGTTGCAGTAAATGACTCCCTTTGTGGAATTTAGAGTTTTGTGTTCGGTGGCAGTGATTTCAATATTTGTCACTAGTTTTAGTTTTAGTAGTTTCAGAGCTTGTAATTTGTTTTTTGTTTTGATTAAGAGTGAGCCGTCTTTTATTTTCTTGCATGTTTCAACTTCCCCATCGCAAGCGTAGTCTATTGTTTTCTTGATAACGAACGGTGAAAGGTTTTCAAAAGTGTTGTTGTCGTTTCTTTTTATTGTTATGTACTTGGGTTCGCCTAGGTTTGTGTTGTTGGATTTTAGTCCGTATGTTCTTATGTCCGGTGGTTCGTGCATGTTTGTTATTGTTGTTATTTATTATTACAGATGCCCGCGATAACTGTTGATGCTGTTTTTGTTGTTGTGTTTTTTCGTTTGCGTTTGGTGTTTGAAGTTTCTTGGTTTTGGTTTTGTTTGCTGTTTGTCGCGGTTTTAGGCTTTGCTGTAACACGTCTTATCTCTTCAGAGCTTGAAGTGGTACTGTGCTCCAAGTTACCAACTGCAGACATGGTAACTCAAAGCAAATGATCAGCACTCGTTTGTTGAATATGTCCAGAATTCACTGTTCTGCCTGTGGTTTTGGTTCGCAGCTATATCTTTTTGATTAAAAATAGCGGCACTTGCACGTTCAGTTTGGTCAGCAATGCTTAACTCTTCTTCTTTAACATTCACTTTACTTGTGTTAGTAGCGTTATTGCTGTTGTCTTTACTATCCATTTGCGTTCAGCCCAAGAGAACAACAACTACCTACTGCAGTTAATTCGACTGACAGCCGAAACGTAACGGAATATGCTGCTGTGTTGTTGTTGCTATTGCGGCGTCCGTCTTTTGCATTCGTTTTCGTTCTATTGTGACGCCCGCTTTGTGCATACGTTTCGGTGTATTTGCGACAAGTTACTAATAATTTTTTGTAAGCTTGTCAACCCCATCCTCGTCGCCTGTTTTATGTATGCAAGTTAATATAAAACTATAACTGCTGGGCCAGTTAGAATGTGTGTGTGTGTAACATGTTTGTGTGTTAAATGTGCAGTGATAAGCGAATGGTGATGCGAGCAGAGTGACTTCTGTAGATCGACTGACTTGTGAGTTAACAGACGGTAGATCGAGAGGGCGTCCTCTGTTAACAAACATAACAGGTAGCGTCAGTGTAATTTGCTGGAAACGTAGCTTTTCTACCTGTCGAAGTCATGGGCCTTGAGCACAGGAAGAACCAACAGGTCCTAGGGATGAGTGCTTGATTGACTATATTCCAGAAAATAATAATAGCTTTTATGACTAGAGGGAAGAGGTGTAAGACATCACTCTAATCAGCCGGCCATTGAAGAGCCATCTCAGGGAATGGCATGCTTTTCCAGAAGAATCAATGGCTAAAGACGGGACAATACTATCCAGGGTATAAATGAATATGAAAAACAGGAAATCTACACGTTATCCCGGGAAAACAAACTGTTATAAATAAAAGGCAGCCCCAGAACTCTTTATATCCAATGAGACTTCAAGCATACCCTAAATTTCTTTTGAAACTCAAAATAACAAATGATAGCCTAAGCTGCAGTATTATTCATGAAAAAACAAGTAAGAACGTTGTTGCCGGATACAAAAAACTGCGATATACTCTTTTTTTCTCTCTTTGCGGAGTCAGCAAATGTAGCAAATGAGCGCGGCAAATGTATTTTTGGTAAAATCTTTCAAGTGTTGCCATCAATTTAAATTTGGTTGTGCAGTCTACAGGGTTGGGAAAAACAAGCATTGCTTGATTGTAAGGGCGGGCGTGGGCGTAGCAAAAATATTTTTATCCAATCCATTTTATAGGGCAACGGAATTCAACCTGCCAAATTCGTCATCAAGCACTCGTTACGCGTGGACGTGTTTTTTAATTCGCAATGCCGTTTCGCTACTGTGTGGAGTGCAAGTCTGACGTGTCTGCATCTCAGCTTCGTAACTTTGATGCAGTTCAGTGCTCTTCAATTAGAGAGTTTTCATATGCCCTGTATTGATTTGCCATCATAGGCAGTGAAAATCTTAATTAACTCGCCTAATATTCTATGGCAATGTGACTATTGTTTAGTTTCTAACGACTCTCAAATCAAAATTGATGAGCTTGAAGCTAAAGTGAATAAGCTTGAACAACTTTGTGTTTATATCCAATCCAAAGTTAATGCTAGAAACCCCAAATTTTGCAGTATGACTCCATTTGAACTCTTCAATAGATTGGAGAAAAAAATTTTTGCCACGCCCACCCTCGCCCCAGTAAACGAGCGATCACTTTGACAAGTACGCGTCTCGCTCTGCTTTGGGCGCTTGCAGCGTTCTGCACTTAGTAGAAAGAATTTTATAGTTCGTAGTATATTTATATAAGTAGTCTTTTAAAGAATTTAATTTAATATACGTACAGAAAACAGAGTATATCGCAGTCGAGTGAGCCCGACTGCAACGTTCTTACTTGTTTTAACAATGAGTTCTGGGCTATATCTGTGAGAGTTGCTAAATTTGTTCATAGACCTAAACAGGAAGATGACATCACTGTAATTAATACTGTTGCAGACATTTGTCCACGCACTTCTACGCCGATTTTGCCAACTAATCAAAACCTCTTGTAGTCGGCGCCGGTGGCGTCAACGCTGTTGTTGTGTTATCTGCTAGTGGCCGAACTTGCTTGCCTGAGCCGAGCTACGTCATTACAACAACTACAACAACAATTTCGTCAAATGCTGTCTGCCTCTGCCTTTGATGTCAATCGCTGCGCTGAGGTTGTTAATATTTCGTATGCTGCTGCCGCTCCTCTTTTCTTCTCTTCATCGCAGTGCTGCTCTTAGAGTGCAGCTGAGATGGTTTGCTGTGTTGTTTTAGTAAGGGACGTGAGTTGGTTGATTGGCGATGTGTTTGTTGGCGTATGTGTATTTGGTGCTTGCGTGATGGTTGAGTGTTGTGTTGTATTGGTGAGAGTTTTTGCATAAGATGTTCTAATGTGTTGGCCGTGTGGGTTGTTATAGATGTTAAGTGCGGCTTTGTGGTCTGTTTTTTCTGTAATTTTTATAGCTGTTAGCTCTTGTTGTTTCAAGAACGCGGGGCATTTGCGGTCGAGGGGGCTGTGTTGGTGGTCGATATCCGGATTGTTGTTGCAATTAAGGCAATTTTTTTCGTTTTTGCAAAGCTCGTTCTCGTTTGTATTCTTTGCGTTTGAGCTGGGGTTGGATGACCAAAACGGAGGCACTTTCTGCATCGTAGGGGTAGGGGGATGTACGGGCGCACTCGGACTGTTTCGTAGCCGATTCTAATTTTTTCTGGGAGATTCGGGGTTCCGAAAGTGACTATGATGAGTCCAGTTTCTATTAGCGTAATGTTGTTTTCTTCAGGGCTTGTGTTTGTTGGTGGTTTTTTTTAAAGATTTTTCTAACTTCTGTTACATGTTGTGTTTTTAGTTCTATGAGTACTTCATTTTCGGCTATGCCGTGCAATTCGTTGCAGTAAATGACTCCCTTTGTGGAATTTAGAGTTTTGTGTTCGGTGGCAGTGATTTCAATATTTGTCACTAGTTTTAGTTTTAGTAGTTTCAGAGCTTGTAATTTGTTTTTTGTTTTGATTAAGAGTGAGCCGTCTTTTATTTTCTTGCATGTTTCAACTTCCCCATCGCAAGCGTAGTCTATTGTTTTCTTGATAACGAACGGTGAAAGGTTTTCAAAAGTGTTGTTGTCGTTTCTTTTTATTGTTATGTACTTGGGTTCGCCTAGGTTTGTGTTGTTGGATTTTAGTCCGTATGTTCTTATGTCCGGTGGTTCGTGCATGTTTGTTATTGTTGTTATTTATTATTACAGATGCCCGCGATAACTGTTGATGCTGTTTTTGTTGTTGTGTTTTTTCGTTTGCGTTTGGTGTTTGAAGTTTCTTGGTTTTGGTTTTGTTTGCTGTTTGTCGCGGTTTTAGGCTTTGCTGTAACACGTCTTATCTCTTCAGAGCTTGAAGTGGTACTGTGCTCCAAGTTACCAACTGCAGACATGGTAACTCAAAGCAAATGATCAGCACTCGTTTGTTGAATATGTCCAGAATTCACTGTTCTGCCTGTGGTTTTGGTTCGCAGCTATATCTTTTTGATTAAAAATAGCGGCACTTGCACGTTCAGTTTGGTCAGCAATGCTTAACTCTTCTTCTTTAACATTCACTTTACTTGTGTTAGTAGCGTTATTGCTGTTGTCTTTACTATCCATTTGCGTTCAGCCCAAGAGAACAACAACTACCTACTGCAGTTAATTCGACTGACAGCCGAAACGTAACGGAATATGCTGCTGTGTTGTTGTTGCTATTGCGGCGTCCGTCTTTTGCATTCGTTTTCGTTCTATTGTGACGCCCGCTTTGTGCATACGTTTCGGTGTATTTGCGACAAGTTACTAATAATTTTTTGTAAGCTTGTCAACCCCATCCTCGTCGCCTGTTTTATGTATGCAAGTTAATATAAAACTATAACTGCTGGGCCAGTTAGAATGTGTGTGTGTGTAACATGTTTGTGTGTTAAATGTGCAGTGATAAGCGAATGGTGATGCGAGCAGAGTGACTTCTGTAGATCGACTGACTTGTGAGTTAACAGACGGTAGATCGAGAGGGCGTCCTCTGTTAACAAACATAACAGGTAGCGTCAGTGTAATTTGCTGGAAACGTAGCTTTTCTACCTGTCGAAGTCATGGGCCTTGAGCACAGGAAGAACCAACAGGTCCTAGGGATGAGTGCTTGATTGACTATATTCCAGAAAATAATAATAGCTTTTATGACTAGAGGGAAGAGGTGTAAGACATCACTCTAATCAGCCGGCCATTGAAGAGCCATCTCAGGGAATGGCATGCTTTTCCAGAAGAATCAATGGCTAAAGACGGGACAATACTATCCAGGGTATAAATGAATATGAAAAACAGGAAATCTACACGTTATCCCGGGAAAACAAACTGTTATAAATAAAAGGCAGCCCCAGAACTCTTTATATCCAATGAGACTTCAAGCATACCCTAAATTTCTTTTGAAACTCAAAATAACAAATGATAGCCTAAGCTGCAGTATTATTCATGAAAAAACAAGTAAGAACGTTGTTGCCGGATACAAAAAACTGCGATATACTCTTTTTTTCTCTCTTTGCGGAGTCAGCAAATGTAGCAAATGAGCGCGGCAAATGTATTTTTGGTAAAATCTTTCAAGTGTTGCCATCAATTTAAATTTGGTTGTGCAGTCTACAGGGTTGGGAAAAACAAGCATTGCTTGATTGTAAGGGCGGGCGTGGGCGTAGCAAAAATATTTTTATCCAATCCATTTTATAGGGCAACGGAATTCAACCTGCCAAATTCGTCATCAAGCACTCGTTACGCGTGGACGTGTTTTTTAATTCGCAATGCCGTTTCGCTACTGTGTGGAGTGCAAGTCTGACGTGTCTGCATCTCAGCTTCGTAACTTTGATGCAGTTCAGTGCTCTTCAATTAGAGAGTTTTCATATGCCCTGTATTGATTTGCCATCATAGGCAGTGAAAATCTTAATTAACTCGCCTAATATTCTATGGCAATGTGACTATTGTTTAGTTTCTAACGACTCTCAAATCAAAATTGATGAGCTTGAAGCTAAAGTGAATAAGCTTGAACAACTTTGTGTTTATATCCAATCCAAAGTTAATGCTAGAAACCCCAAATTTTGCAGTATGACTCCATTTGAACTCTTCAATAGATTGGAGAAAAAAATTTTTGCCACGCCCACCCTCGCCCCAGTAAACGAGCGATCACTTTGACAAGTACGCGTCTCGCTCTGCTTTGGGCGCTTGCAGCGTTCTGCACTTAGTAGAAAGAATTTTATAGTTCGTAGTATATTTATATAAGTAGTCTTTTAAAGAATTTAATTTAATATACGTACAGAAAACAGAGTATATCGCAGTCGAGTGAGCCCGACTGCAACGTTCTTACTTGTTTTAACAATGAGTTCTGGGCTATATCTGTGAGAGTTGCTAAATTTGTTCATAGACCTAAACAGGAAGATGACATCACTGTAATTAATACTGTTGCAGACATTTGTCCACGCACTTCTACGCCGATTTTGCCAACTAATCAAAACCTCTTGTAGTCGGCGCCGGTGGCGTCAACGCTGTTGTTGTGTTATCTGCTAGTGGCCGAACTTGCTTGCCTGAGCCGAGCTACGTCATTACAACAACTACAACAACAATTTCGTCAAATGCTGTCTGCCTTTGCCTTTGATGTCAATCGCTGCGCTGAGGTTGTTAATATTTCGTATGCTGCTGCCGCTCCTCTTTTCTTCTCTTCATCGCAGTGCTGCTCTTAGAGTGGCGCTCTCATCACCTGCACGCATCTTTGGTATCGCCGAGTTGCTTCATACAGTAATGATAATGCCAACGCTCGCCTTGCCGCGCTCTCTCTATTCACTTGGACTATTTGGCGCTCTGGAACCCATCGCTGCTGCTACTGTGCGGACTTCGCTTTCTTCACCATCGTGGCCTCTCGCTAATCACACTCTTTTTGGATTGTGTGGATTAAGAGATCGCCCTTTGACTTATTTAAATTCTGAGCCCCCGCATATATCAGCGCGGGTTGATCATAATGTTGATAATAACTCAAGCCTGAGAATTTATTATCAAAATATTTCTGGAATGCAAACCAAGTCACAGTTGGTTCACTTGGGTACTTCTCAATGTGACTTTGATGTTGTAGTACTAGTTGAGACTTGGCTCAACTCTGACTTCTATGACACTGAGTATTTTGACACCAGAACTTTTCATGTCTTTCGCAAGGACAGGGACACTGCAAAAGTGCAGTTATCGTGGCTGTGCGGCACAATTTGCGATGTGAATTGGCATGCCTTTCTAATGCGGACTCTCGTTTTGACCAGCTAGCCGTTCTGGTGGTTGGCAGTTCGGACACAATTTGCATATGTGTCTCCCACATCCCTCCAAATAGTTCCTTTACGCTATATAAGGCACACATTGACAACCTCACAATTGTTAACCTCACAAATGGGGGCTCAACCGGGATTTGATAAGACATTAAAGCAATAACAACTTAACAACTATTGATGTGAAGGTGAAGCTGCAAAATAAATATTTTTTAATTGTTGAAACAATAGTGCGATTATAATAGAAGCGACGAAAAGCGTGGCGTGTATGTATGCTGAGAAGAACCGTTACTTCTGTGGCAGGAATATCGCTTGATGAGAGGCGACAGGCAGAAGGCGGCGGAAACAACGCGGGCGCAGAGCGTGTGTATGCTGAGAAGCATCTTTGTTCCTGGCGTAAAGAATATCGTTGAGGAAATGGAGAGTGTAAGTGTTAGGGATAAAGTTCAAAATTGTTACCGACTGCAACGCGTTCGCAATGACTATAAGGAAAAAAGATGTTCCTTTGCGGGTAGCTTGATGGGCTATGTATTTGCAGGACTTTGATTATCAGATAGATCATCGATCGGATTCTAAAATGCGACATGTAGATGCGTTGAGTCGATTGTCGTGCTATATTTTAACAGACACTGTTGTACATTGCTTAAAAGAAGCTCAAATGATAAATGAGTGGCCCAAGGTTGTGCGTTGCATCGTTGAAGATAAGGGCTATGAAGATTTTTCTATCGAAAATCAGATTTTGTTTAAAGATCCAAGCCGTGAGCTTATTGTAGTACCTAGTCAAATGAAGAGCGAGATAATGCAAGTTGTACATAAACAGGGTCACTTTTCTGTAAAGAAAACGCCAGATTTGATTGAGAAGCAGTATTACATTCCCAAGTTGGAGGGAAAAGTTGCTAGTATTGTTGAAAATTGTGTTGAGTACATCGTAATGAACGCTAAAGCTGAAAAGAAAGATAGATTCTTGACGCCGATAGATAAAGGGGATAGACCATTGTATAATTATCACATAGACCGTGTAGGACCAATGTAATTGACAAATAAGCGTTACAATCATATCTTTGTTGTGGATGGGTTCTCAAAGTTTGTATGGTTGTACCCAACTCGCAGCACTGGAACCGAGGAATTGATTAGGAAGTGATAATGGGCAAGTTGAGAGAATGCATAAGATAGTTGTACCTATGCTTTCTAAGTTAAGCCATGAGAGTCCCGGGAATTGGTAAAAAACACGTAGGCAGACTGCAGCAGATTACTAATTATACCGAACCACGTAGCACAAAAGTTTCTCCATTTAGTATTTTAACAGGACTCGAAATGCGTGTACCTGATAATTTAGAATTGAGTGAATTGATAAAAGAAAGTTTGATCGATGAGTTGGAAGACCATCGTAATACTGTGCGGCATCAGGCCAGTGAAAATATTAAGAAAATGCAATTCGAAAACAAGAGAGAAATTGATGCAAAGTGGAAAAATAATCGTAAATATATAATAAACGATTTAGTTGCGATTAAAGGTACTCAATATGGACCAGGATTGAAGTTAAAGGGTAAATATTTAGGGCCATATAAAGTGGTAAAAATAAAGAAGCATGACAGATATGAAGGCGAGAAAGTCGGTATTGGGGAGCGAGCCTTGCAAAACCTCAACAGTGGCTGAGGTTATGAAAGTTTGGGATTCCTCCGAGTCGAAGGACGCGTCAGGACAGCCGAATGTGGGTTTCATAGAACCAGAGGAGAAAGCAAAAGCTACACACAGAACTACACGCAGTGGTCGGCAGTTTTAGAGTTCTCTACATCACATGTTGTTTTGTAGCAATGGAGTTTTGCGTCATGTAGGAAGGGTCATACGACAAGCATTGTGAAATACTAAAACAGTTGGTAGAAGAATTTCGTCTCGATCGTATCGTTGTGTTCACATTAACCTAAAAGTTGTTAATCGTTTAAATAAAGAGCGTAATCCATCCTAATAATATAATAATACTTTACTTAACGCTTAACGTGGAAAAGAACTATATATTTGTCATTTAACAAATAAAATAATAAAAGAGTTTAATAAAGAAATGGTTAACCTCAAATATATATTAAACAAAACGAATGTGAAATCATATTAATAATGGATACGCAGTAAGGACATAAATAGATATTCAAGTATTTGTCTTAATGCACAGAAGTTCATAGACATGCAAATTAACCAAATCGCGAATGCGTATTTGAAAAATATATTTTTTTAGGGTGAAGCCGAGATGCTTCCGTTTTATTCAATGTCAAATTAAGAACTAAAGTACAATATTGATCTTATGCTGCAAGTCAGCTAATGTTTATGCTAAAGCTTCTTAAAGCTCAAAAGCTTGCGAAGGCGGCTCTTGTGGGCAAACGCTGAGTCAATTGTATTTACGTTAAGCAGAAGCTCGCGAAGGCGGCTCTTGTAAGCAAACGTTGAGTTAATTGTATTTACGTTAAGTAATGCGCAAAATACGTTAAGTGATTTCGTTGTTTTGTTTATGTTGAAGCTGAACTGTTAATGTTACGAAGCAATTCGCAAAATACGTTAAGTGATTTCGTTGTTATGTTTATGTTGAAGCTGAACTGTTAATGTTACGAAGTAATGCGGAAAATACGTTAAGTGGCTTGAAGCTGATATTGAGAGTTTACGTTAAATAAGCTGCAGCTGCGCATTAGTCAAAAGTGATGATTGATAAGGGTGAATAAGCTAGGCTATTGGAATTGGAATCTATTCCGAATATTGTTTATATTTCTTATTAGAATTGCTTGGCTAGCCGGGTGATAACTCCTCCCTTTCTTAAAAAGAATCGTCCTCGATTCTTAATGGTTTCTTGATAGAAATTCAATTTGATTATTTATTCTATTTAATATACCAAGCTCAACTTCGGGGGGCTGTGAATTATTTGAAGAACTTGACCTTTGCAAATTAATGGGGAATAAATTTGATATTGGACAATGTTTAAGAAGCTTTATCATTATATAAGTAAATATGATTAAAAATAATACAAAAGTAATTTTGGAATGATTATTTTCTAATTTAATAACAATTTTAGATAAAATATTTGTATTTTCGAGCTGAAGGTCGGTATTATTGGTAAATTGATATTCGGTAACTAAGTAATTTGTGAATCTATTGTGTTTTACATAGTTTAAGATTTTTTCTCGTTCATTATTGTATGTTATGTTATTTATGATTACAATATTTTTTAAAGTTATAAGGTATGTGCCCGTAAGCCATGTTTCATTAATACAATTTGTTCCTGAAACTAATATAGCGCCATCTGTTATGATTTCTATTGGCTTATTTTTACTCCCTGTTCCCATTAAAAATGGGAAAAAGGGAGTTATAAAGTACTGCAAATGTGTGTAACAGGCAGAAGGAAGAATTTCCGACTATATAAACTATATATATTCTTGATCAGCATCAACAGCCATGACGATATAGCCATGTCCGTCTGTCTGTCTGTCTGTCCGTCTGTCCGTATGAACACACAGATCTCAGAGACTATAAGAGCTAGAGACACCAAACTTGGCATGTAGGTTCCTGTATACCATACGCAGATCAAGTTTATTTCAAATTTCGGATGCACACCCCCGCACCCCCGCAAATCGCAAAAGACTCCCACAGCCACAATTTTAAAGATAGAGCTTTAATTTTTTGTACACATGTATGTTTAATCAATGTCTTTCGGATGTGTAAGTTTCAACACGATCGGATAAATAGCACCAAAGTTATGGAAGAACTTATTTCCCCTGTCTCAGCAGGCAGAAACAACAGTTTGACAAGGACTGTGCAAGTTGAGTACGCTGCTTGCTTGTGTTGCCGCTGAACTGCTTGAAATGCAAGTTGGGAGCAGGGAGTCTCGTAGTCGGGCACACTCGACTAGAGTATTCTTAGTTGTTTATGTATAGCATTAAGACTTTATACGTCTTATTTGGCTTACTACCATTTTGTTGTTCCGATATTATTAATTATAGATTCTTCCATAACTTTGGTGTGATTTATCCGATCGTGTTGAAATTTACACATCCGAAAGACATTGATTAAACATACATGTATACCAAAAATTAAAGCTCTATCTTTAAAATTGTGGCTGTGGGAGTCTTTTGCGATTTGCGGGGGTGCGGGGGGGTGCATCCGAAATTTGAAATAAACTTGATCTGCGTATGGTATACAGGAACCTACATGCCAAGTTTGGTGTCTCTAGCTTTTGTAGTCTCCGAGATCTGTGTGTTCATACGGACAGACGGACAGACGGACAGACAGACAGACAGACGGACATGGCTAGATCGTCACGGCTGTTGATGCTGATCAAGAATATATATAGTTTATATAGTCGGAAATGCTTCCTTCTGCCTGTTACACACATTTGCAGTACTTTATAACTCCCTTTTTCCCATTTTTAATGGGAACAGGGAGTAAAAATGACATATGTAAAAAAATAAATGAATTAAAATTTTATATTATCTTTATGAATAATACGATCTTTTTTATTAATTTTTACCTTATTTCCTAAATCTTCCTTAACTACTTGTTTTTATATCTTGGTTTGAGTTTATTACGCTCGCCATGTATTTTTTCATATATTATTTCGCCTACATAATAATTTTTATGCTGACGATCTTTATTATGATATGCAAGCATTTTGTCGTGTGCTGTTTTCAAAATTTCTGGTTAATATCTATGTACTATTTTATTGAAAAGAATTTCGCATGGTTTTTGTTGTGTTGTAGATTGTATGGTTTGGTTATATTCTTTGACTGCTTTTAGTATAATTTCTGAATAATCTAGTAAACTGTATTCTTCTTGAATACATCGTGAAATTTCTATTAGGGTAGAGTGTACTCTTTCTACCTGAGTATTGGAAAGACTCTGTCTGGGATCTGCAAAAAATAATTGCAAATTTGCTCGGCTCATTGCCGATTTGAAATGTGCTGATGTAAAACTAGGTTCGTTGTCTAACATTAGGGATTTTGCAAAAGGAAAAGTTTGGATTAAATCGAGGATTTTATGTTCCATATTAGATTTATCGTTGATTTCTTTAATTACCAAATATTTTTAATAAGAATCTATACAAGTTAAAAAGGTTAATTTTTGAGCATAAAATATGTCTATGTGTAATTGCTCGCCTTCACTTTGAGGAATAGGTGCACTAGAAATTGGAATTTGTATTGGATCACGATTGTATTTGTTTTTGTTGCAGATTTCACAATTTTTAATATGTAGTTTTAATTTTTTATATAAATCGGGCCAGTAATATTATCGTGTGATTTGTTTTAAATTTTCATCAAAACCTCTATGAGCTCTATTATGAGTTTGTTCAATAATTATTGCTTGGTCATCTTTATTTGTTATATCAAGTACAAATTTTCTAGTGAAGAGAAATTTATTAGAAAATGTAGTTGTAATAGCCGATTGTATTTCATATAAATCTTCTATTGTGCAATGGATAGCTGTTGTAAGTTTGGGTAGCAAGAATTCTTTTAAAAGTGTGATAAGACTATCAACAGTATTATATTCTATAATGTGTCTTTTACGATTAAAAACTTCGAAAACTTCATGAATGGCAAATTTGTTTTTGGAAATTAAAAGTTGCTGTTTGAATTGGTTTAGTGGTTTTTTAGTTTCTTCTATAATTGTTTCGTAACTACTTTCGGCAGAATGAATTGTTTCATTATCTGAAGAAGATTCTTTATCAGAAACGTCTTCAATAGAAATATTATTAATTATTATTCTTGATAAGGCGTCGGCAACAACGTTGGTGGATCCTGGCTTATAAATGATTTTTGGGGAAAATTCTTCAATGAAAGCATGCCATCTTTTCATTTTAGAATTTGGGTTTTTTGCTGATACAGTAAATGATAGTGGTTGATGATCTGTTTGGATTTCTATATTAGTTACTCCATATAAATAATTTCTAAGATTTTTGAATGCCCATACTATGGCATACAATTCCCTTTCATTTGTAGCGTAATTTCTTTCTGTCTTGTTTAATGTTTTTGAAACGAATATGATTGGTTTGTTTTCTTGAGAAAGTACGGCGCCTATGGCGAAATCAGAAGCGTCCGTTGTAAGAACAAATTTCATTGAATAGTCTGGTTGAGTTAATTCTATTTTTTCTATTAAATGCGTTTTTAGATTTTTAAAAGCTAAAAAAGCTTCATCGTCCAATGAAATTTCTGTTTTCTTAGACATGTGCTTTGAAACCATGCCGTTATGTCCCTGTAAAAGTTTTGTAAGTGGTTTAGCTATTGTCGCATAATTTTTTACAAATTTTCAATAATAACCGGTTAAACAAAGGAATCCTCGTAACTCTCTTAAATTGTTTGGAGCTGGGTAATTCATGATAGTTTCTATTTTTTGTGGGTCTGTCTTGATTATTTTGTACGATACAATATATCCTAAAAACTCGATTTCTTTTCTAAAGAATTTTGATTTTTCTAAGGAAATTTTCATGTTTGCGTTGAATAAGATTTCAATTATTTCTTGTAGATCAATGAAATGTTGTTCCGAAGATTCGGAGAAAACTATAATGTCATCCATATAGATGTGACAAAATTGACCTATTTTTTCCCGTAATATATTATCCATGGCACTTTGAAATATACTAGGGGCATTGGCCAAACCAAACTGTAGTCGGAGAAATTCGTATTTACCATTATTAACGGAAAATGCTGTTTTTTCGATATCTTTATATTTCATCAATATTTGATGAAAACCTGATTCTAGATCAATTGTCGAAAAGAAACGTACCTTGCCCAAGTTAGACAAAATAGCTGATTTATCAGGCATGGGGTATCGATCGGGTACTGTATTGTTATTTAATTTTTTAAAATCAATTACTAATCTATTTTTGGGTGTTCCATCATCATTGAACCCCTTTTTGCCTACTACCCAAACTGGAGAGTTGTAAGGGCTGTTACTAGGTCTTATTATGTTTTCGTTTAACATCCTTTTTATTTCCTGATTAACAAAATTGTTAGCCGAATGTGGATAAGGATATTGTTTACTGTAAATTGCGTTATCGTTTATTGTACGTATTTCTCCCCTGACGTCTGTTCTAAAGGGCAAAACTGTTTGTATTTGAGAATGTTTAGTTTTGATTGCTTGAACACCTTGCTCTTCAAGCATACTTAAATTATCATTATTGTTGATAGCCTCGTTTAATGATGATTTGCATAATGAAGAATTTGTTGAAGAGGATACCGACACCATCCGGCGTCTGCTCTTTTTGACTTTCTTCTTCTTTTGCATGACATTATTATCTGTGATACGGGAGCGCTCAGCGTCACTTAATGACGATGAATCCGTAACTGAAACATGAAGGACAAATTTTTGCCACTTTCATGTTGATTATTTAAACAGGAGACAACTTGAACTATACAAGTTGCCTATTGTTTCTGGATTATTTTTTACGAAATTGATTTTTTCCGTTTTATCATTATATTGCAGGATTCCCTGTGAGAGATTAATTATAGCTCTTATTTCTTTCAGTAAATTATAACCGATTAATAAATCTGATTCCAGATTATCGATTTCATAAAATCTGTGGCGTTTGCCAAATATGTTTATATGATGAAAATGAGTTATAATGCTATACCCATTTACTGTTTTTATTCTTTTTCTTATGACAAATTCTTCAGCGTTATTATAAATACCTTTCTTTATATAACAGGAGGTAGCACCTGTATCTATTAAAATTTTTATTTATTTTCTTATCTACTCTGTAGATGAAGGGGAGTCCTCCCCCTGATCCTTTAAAAAATTATCTTCTTGGTGATTGTTAATTCGCATTATTTTATTTGGCTGCGGACCTGAAAAAGAAGCTGACTGCCTTTTCTGAGGAGCATTTTGATTTTGGAAATTTTGAGGACTATTAAACATTTGTATGGATTTGTCAATATCCATAGGCACTTGTGGTGGTTGTGGCTTATTATAGCCTTGACCAAAATTTTGATTTTGACCAAAATTTTGATTTTGATTTGCATTTTGATTTTGATTGGTATTTTGATTTTGACTTAATCGTAAATTGTTGTCAAACTTTTTATTGAATTGGTTTGAATTTTCAGTTGTTTTTTGTTGAATTTTTTGATTTGGATTGTTTTGTTGTGAATTCGAGTAATGGTTATACGCAAAATATGCTCTCTGATGATTTGCTTCAAGCTCTTGGGCTTTTGCCAAGGCGTTCGGTAAATTTTCGGGCTTGAGTGAAAATAATATTTCTGATAAGGATCCATTTAATCCTGTTATGAAAATTCTTAATACATTATCCCTATTCTTACTATTCATTTCTTTAATAACACTAGCATATGACCATATGTCATAATAGTTTTATTAATCAAAAGTGTTAGTTTCTTATTTACCAGATTATTCCAAAACAGACATATTTCCTTGTCTAAGAACACTAAGTTCCTGTTCTATTATGTAGATTGGACGTCTATCGCTATAAGCGAAATCCAGTCTAGATAATATGGCTTCATAGTTTAAAACTGTTCCGTGATTTGTTAAAGTATCATTTGCTCTACCTGTGATTTTATTTCGTAATATTGTTAAAGCACCTACGTACTTCCTACTGCCTTCTTTTTAGATACGGATATCACAACAAGCTGCTTCTCGCCAACTGACGTAGGCGTTGTAACTACCGGAAAATTCGGGAATGGATTTAATAACGTGAAATGATTCGTCGCAACGAACTAATTCGTTTATTTCAGTAGCCTTGTATTCTTGCACAGTGTTTGTGGAAGAATTAATTTGTGTTTTTAATTCTGCAATTTGTTCTTGTAGTGACCTAGTGTGATTTGCAATCAACTGAGCTACCAGATCTGCTGTTAAAGTATTATTTTGAGCCATTTTTAATTTTTGAAAATTAGAAATTAAATCGTCCATCATTAATAATCTTAATTTTTTCTTCTTACAACATTTTTAAAAATATAATATTTTTAATATAATATTAATAATTATTTTATATTTTATGTAATTTTCTTAATCTGTGAATATAATATAATATATAAAAAAAATTGTTTATGACAGCTCACGTAAACGAAGATGTCCTGGGAATTTTTTAAAAAATTGTTGATGACAGCTCACGTAAAAGAAGATGTCCTGGGAATTGAATACTTTGTTACTTCCTTCCTTCCTTCTTTTGAATAGTCCAGATTTATTCGTCTCGATCTTATTTACAATCCTTTGTTTTGAGCGCAGGATATTTCCGATTGACGGAAATTTTTAACGCACATATAGCTTTTAAGCACACTGTTTTTTTCTGTTTGTAGAAAATCTTTGATGCAATACAAGTTTAGTTTTTATCAAGCACACTGTAATTTCGTTTGTAGAAAATCTTTGATGCAATTCAAGTTGAGTTTTTGTTAAGCACACTGTATTTTCGTTTGTAGAAAATTTTTGATGCAGTTCAAGTTGAGTTCAGAGACGTTTCACTTTATTTGTCTCTTTGACATTTAACTTTTAGCACTCGACACATACGCGAATCACTAAGGATATTTGAAAAGACTTTGTATCCTTGTATTGTGTTTTAAAACGCGTGCCCCACGTTGGGCGCCATTTAACCAAATCGCGAATGCGTATTTGAAAAATATATTTTTTAGGGTGAAGCCGAGATGCTTCCGTTTTATTCAATGTCAAATTAAGAACTAAAGTACAATATTGATCTTATGCTGCAAGTCAGCTAATGTTTATGCTAAAGCTTCTTAAAGCTCAAAAGCTTGCGAAGGCGGCTCTTGTGGGCAAACGCTGAGTCAATTGTATTTACGTTAAGCAAAAGCTCGCGAAGGCGGCTCTTGTAAGCAAACGCTGAGTTAATTGTATTTACGTTAAGTAATGCGCAAAATACGTTAAGTGATTTCGTTGTTTTGTTTATGTTGAAGCTGAACTGTTAATGTTACGAAGCAATGCGCAAAATACGTTAAGTGATTTCGTTGTTATGTTTATGTTGAAGCTGAACTGTTAATGTTACGAAGTAATGCGGAAAATACGTTAAGTGGCTTGAAGCTGATATTGAGAGTTTACGTTAAATAAGCTGCAGCTGCGCATTAGTCAAAAGTGATGATTGATAAGGGTGAATAACCTAGGCTATTGGAATTGGAATCTATTCTGAATATTGTTTATATTTCTTATTAGAATTGCTTGGCTAGCCGGGTGATAACTTGCATGCATGATGAATATAGTAAAATTCATTTAATTAATATCATAATTATTTTATTTTACTAATTAATTTTATTAATTGTCTTATCTCTTCATTTGAAAAGGCAAGCAGCCGTGGCTTCGTATTTTTTGCTCACTCATTTTGCTCTTCTTCTTATTGTTTTACAATCTAAACTCTAAACAAGTAAGAACGTTGCAGTCGGATCCACCCGACTGCGATATACTCTTTTCTTCACCTCTTTGCAGAGTCAAAAGTGGGCGTTTATAATTGTATTTTTGCTCAAATCTTTCAAGTTTTGCCATCAATTTAAATTTTGTTGGGCCCGTTCTACAGGTTTGGGAGAAACAAACATTGCTCGATTGCATGGGCTGGGGTGATCGTGGCAAAATTATTTTTATCCAATCTATTAAATAGGGCAATAGAATTCAACCTGCAACTTTGGGGGATTCTATCTAAAGGGGTGGGGAGATACAGACTTTGCTTATTTCGGAAGACGGAGGTGGGCGTGGCCAATTTTTTTTAGTCAGATCAATCAAGAATATGATAAGTAGCCCTTGTGCTAAATTTGGTTACTCTGACTATAAAACAGTGGAAGATTCACAGACGGACATTTCACAAATCCAATATACTCTTTTTCTTAAAAAAAAAAATATTAAAAAAAAGAGTATAACAGCTGAGAACTTTGCAGTTCGATGCACACAACTGCGAAATACTCTTTTTTTTACCTCTTTGCGGAGTCAGAAGTGGTATTTTGCCGATCGTAATGAAATTTACGCAACCGATCAACACTGATTAAACATATATAAGTGCCAAAAATCAAAACTGTATCTTTAAAATTGTGGCTGTCGAAATTTATTTTCGATTTGAGGGGGTGCGGGCGGGTGCATTCAAAATTTGAAATAAACTTGATCTGCGTATGGTATACAGGAACCTACATGCCAAGTTGGGTGTCTCTCGCTCTTGTAGTCTCCGAGATCTGTGTGTTCATACGGACAGACGGACAGCCAGACGGACATGGCTAGTTCGTCTCGGCTGTTGATGCTGATCAAGAATATATAGTTTATACAGTCGGAAATGCCTCCTTCTGCCTTTTACACACATTTGCAGTACTTTATAACTCCCTTTTTCCAAAGACAAACTTGCCATATCATTCGGCTTTCCAACTATTTTTTCTCGTTCTTGAGGCACTTGGACTTTAATTTGTGACTCAAAGCAATTGTTTGGATGGATTTATGCCACTTACATGCGAGCACCTATTGTCTTGAAAAGATCGAAGAGAACGCATAATTCTTGGAGGGAACCTGTTAACAGCGAAAAGTAGCGCAAGAAGCCATATTGGGAAACATCGATTTGGACTGTTATTGCAACGATTGGTGCTTTCCCCCTACAACACTTTATGACCAACATGACCGGTAGATGGCGTTGAATATTGTGAAGTGCCATTCTGCCCTCCCAAAATACCAGGGCTTAAATAAATAAACACAGAAATAATAACAGAAAAAAAGCCAGCGGGCGCATCACTGTTTCTCATCACTGGTGCTCATCTTTGATGCAGCTCCACATTCAAAACGACCAGAGAGCAGAGCCCGCGTAAGAGAGCAGATACACAAGAGAACAGAGTGGCGGCCGGCAGAGCCTAGATACACCACGGCGAGCGGGACAGCAGCAGCAGGCCCCAGCAGAGCAAGCGGCCAAGCGACAGCACCTGCAAGATGTGAACAGCGTAGCCAGCCAAAGTCAGCAGACCAACCAAAAAGGAGTGGGTAAGCTGCCGCCGCTAGAATACGTGCGAAGAGTGCAGCGCTAACACCTGCACGACATAGAGCAGCGGCGCCGACTGAGATCAAGAAAAGCATGGAACGGGCAGAGGGCATTTAGACTGACGATCGGTCGATCCGGCTCGCGTGAGCAATTTAGTTAACGCGAAAACCACGTGGAAAATAAAAGGATTACCATTTGCGAAGGACAGGAGTGGGACGAGAAAAGGAAACGTTTCATCGGCCAGCAGGACACGCGCGCCGGCATAGTGGGAACTGCAAAGCACCAGCCTCAGACAGCCTCTTTTGTGTTTTTCGCCAGTGCCGAGTTCGGCATCTCGACCACTTGCCAGCAGCAAGTGCGACCAGTTGCACTGACACATCTCGACGCGGATTTAGAGAAGGAGTGGGGGTAAGCTGGCCCTATGGCCTTTAAAGTGCACTTAAGACTTCTTTGTGACGGTGGCCGAGCCGAGACTACGGTAATAAATAAAATGGGAAGTTAAAAATGATCCTCGGTTGGTACAGTTTAGTGTAGTGCCCGACCCGGATCCTCTCGAGCGTGTTCCGAGTGTTTTCTCTGCACGCTCGGCGGTATTTCGGTGTGGCGGGTCGCCAGGAATGTCCAGGAAATGTGCTGCGTGCCCGCCGCATTTCCTGGCCCTTCCCTGGCGTCGTGCTTTTTCCTCATTGGCCCCCCCCCCCCCCCCCCTTCACCCAATCTGGCGCGAATCCTCCCGAGTGCATTTCGAGTGTTTCTCTGTGCGTTCGGTGGGATCCCGGCCGATCGGGTCATCTGAGAGCCCCAAGGGGTGTGCAGTGAGCTACACGGCACCTCTGGGTGCATCAATGATGTCGCTCCCTTTGCCTCCGTAAATCTCGGCTGTAATTTGACCCTGGGGACGACTCAGCGCAATCTCAGCCATCGAACTACTTTTCAATATATATATTTCTACTCCCTGTTCCCATTAAAAATGGGGAAAATGGATTTATAAAGTACTGCAAATGTGTGTAACAGGCAGAAGGAGGCATTTTCGACTATATAAACTATATATATTCTTGATCAGCATCAACAGTCGAGACGAACTAGCCATATCTGTCTGTCCGTCTGTCCGTATGAACACACAGATCTCGGAGACTATAAGAGCTAGAGACACCAAAGTTGGCATGCAGGTTCCTATATACCGTAGGCAGATCAAGTTTATTTCAAATTTCGGATGCACCCCCTGCACCACTGCAAATCGCAAAAAAACCTTGCCACTGAACTGCTTGAAATTCAAGTTGAGAGCAGGGAGTCTCGTAGTCGGGCACACTCGACTAGAGCATTCTTACTTGTTATACTCTTTTTTAATTTTTTTTTTTTAAAAAAAGAAAAAAGAGTACATTGAGTTTTTGAAATGTCCGTCTGTCCGTCCGTCTGTCTGTATGAACGCAGATTTTTTCCGCAATTTTGAAGCTACCAAACTTGGTATACATGTTGGTATATACCATAGGCAGACAAAATGTCAAGCAAAGTCTGTATCTCCCACACCCCTTTAACTAGAATCACCATATTTTGCAGGTTGAATTCTGTTGCCCTTTTAAATAGATTGGATAAAAATCATTTTGCCACGCCCACCCCAGCCCTTGCAATTAAGCAATGTTTGTTTCTCCCAAACCTGTAGAACAGGCCCAACCAAACTTAAATTGATGGCAAAACTTGAAATATTTGAGCAAAAATATAATTGCCACGCCCACTTCTGACGGGTGCATCCGACTGCAACGTTCTAACTTTTTTTTTTAACGATATTCAAGCTGGTTGCTGCTACAAGCTCATTACAAAGTAAGCCCCCCCCCCCCCCCCCCATCAATATTAGACTTGGCTATGAGGCGACCCAAAGGCTGATAACACAAAAGCTTGTAGCCGTTATTGAGTTGACCTTGAATATCTTCTATCTCGTAACAAGTCGACCCAATTAAGCATTGTAGCCTGCCTTTGTTTGAAATTCCGTCGATATATTTCTTGCTCTATTTCATAGGATACTTCGCTAGGTCGCATGTTATATTGCCTTTGGTTGTTTTCATTCTGTTTCTGAATGACTTCGGCAGCTTGACTTCGAATAATATCAAGCGAATCCCCTTTTGATAATACCGCTGCTCTATCTCAAGCTATTCCAAAGGTCTTAACAGTTTGTAAGTTGCACCTGAAGTGATGAGTTCTTGGCCAAATGCCATATAATCTTTCTGATTAGAACGTATGTATGAGCGAATGGCTGCTATCACTGACCGATTTACACGCTCTGAGGCATTAGCTTGAGGAGAATGAATGGCTGTGAGCGTGTGAGTTATTTTATTTTCTCAAAGCAATCTCTGAAACTTTTCGGATTTAAATTGAAAGCCATTGTCAAAAATTAAAAATTCCGGAACGTCAAACGTATGAAACAGATCTTGCTGCAAATACTTGATACCCGCATCTGCGCTCAACAGCTTAACAGCTTTTAAGATTACGAACTTAGAAAAACGATAAATATACCTATACAATCTCTGAAAGAACCGTTGCGATTCAGCTGGTTTTCCAAGCGGTGTACGCAGTGTGCAGTTTGGTGCCTTCGTCGTTTTGCACGGCTCGCATTTATTTACGTAAGCTCTGACATCATTTACTACTTCTGGCCAATAATAACATCTTCGTATCCGTTCCAGTGCTATATGTATCCTTCCATGTGATGACTAAGGATTACCTAACTCTTTGGGGACCCACAATTTCCAAGCAAATGACTCATGCATCTGATCCCCTGTGGCATGGTCAGCTCGCCTATAAATCAAATGGCCAACGACTCTTACATCAGGCAACATGTGGCCGTTTACCTTGACACGTTCTAGCAGATCAAGATACTCTGCTGATTTGAAAAAGGGGGACTCTAAATCGACCAAAAGACCATTACTAGCATTTAGGGCTGCTAACTCCTGCTCTTTCACTGTGGATAAAGCACTAGGTACAACATTCAGCTTTCCGCTGCGATGTTCAATTTCAAACAGAAATACTTGCAGTTTTAATGACCACCGAGCTAAACGCTAATGCAAATCTCGGACATAAGCCATACAAGCGATGCATGATCGCTTATTACAGTGAATTCTTGGCCATCTACATATTCACGAAATAGTTTTATGCAAACTAGTGTTTCCAAACACTCTTGTTCGGTTACGGAATAATTTCTTTGTGGCTTATTTAGCTTTTTCGAAACATAGGCAACAGGATATTTATCTTCTAATTCCGTTTTTTGTACCAGAATACTTCAACGCCAGTCTTACAAGCATCGCAATGTTTATAAAAGGGTTTCTGGAAATTAGGGCTGCGAAGAAAGGGTGCTGAGCAGAGCATTCTCTTGAGTTCTTTAAAGGCTAATTCTGCCTCAGGAGTTAGTGCAAATTTTTGTTTTGGGCTTAGAAGGTCCGTTAGTGGAGCCGATACTGCAGCAAAATTATTTATATCTTTTCTATACCAGCCCACCATGCCGAGAAAACTCCTCAACGCTTTCAAACTTCTGGGCAATGAAAATTCACCATAGCTGACACTTTTTTGTGGTCGGTGCGTATCACACCTTCACCTACAATATGACCCAAGTATCTCACAGATCGCACTCAAATTTCCACATTCAGCGTCAATCCAGCCGATCTTATATGCCCTGCGACCATTCGAAGCACATTCATGAGAGCAAAATCTATCTGAAACCACTAATAAATCATTTAGATACACAAAAACTTCATTTCTAAGTGCTGCTGGAATCATTTTATCCATCAGACGAGTCTGCGATGCATTCGTTAATACGAATGGCATAGCTCAATATTGGTACAAAGGTCTATCTGGAATCGTAAAAGCGGTTTTGCCTCGCGATGCAGGATTAAGCGGAACTTGCCAGTAAGCATCTTTAAGACCCAAACTTTAAACAAAATTTGCTTTTGGCAAACCGACTCAAAATTCTATCAATTTGTGGCAGTTGATATACGTCTTTTCGTGTTACTGGTGAGGCCCACGCACTATCTGATCCCTCGATGACTCCTAATTTCAGCATACGATCAACTTCGTTGTATAAAAGCTTCTCAACGGCAGGAGACACGGGAAAATGACGCTGTTTCACTGGAATCGCATCGCCTACGTCTGTGACATGAGTCAAAAGCTGCGTTTTCCCCAAACCCGGGACTGCAAAGGATGGAAACAATGCTTTGACAGCATCTAGCTGCTCGCACTGATTTGCCGATAGTTCATGCGACTGCGAAATTATTTCAGCTATTTGGGAGATAGATGACAGCAAGAAAAATGCAGTCCAGAAGTCGATGCCGAGGTACAAATCTTGATTAAGGGACGGTATTATGAAAAATTCGATATTTTGAGTTAGATTCTTATACTTTGTTGGCGAAATTAATCGCCCAAGGACATTTTGTTTTCGGCCATCGGACGTGCATACGCTACTCACTACCTTTCTGAAAGCTACTCAATTACGCACTTCCGCCAGTCGACCCTCATGGCCGCTCCTGCATCCATTAGGCCAAGTACAAGTCTGTTTTAGAGATGCACTTCTGCATAAGGACGATAATCATTTTCCTTGAAACGGATTAATGGCTTTATTGGCTCGCCAAAATGCAATTAAACGATTTGTATTCCGTGGTTTTTGTTTACGCTGACACTCCCGAATTTTCTAAGGCCGACACTCAGATTTTTTATTTATTTATTTATTTTATTTTATTTATTTATTTATTATTAAAAAAATGTTGACAAAGAGCTGTCAGCATGTGAAAAATTTAAAATTAATTAACATTAAAGTTTAAAATTAAAAATTAAAATTAAATATTAAGAATTAACTGGGAGTGCACAAAAAAAAATCAAATTAAAAAAGAAATAAAAATATTGGTCCAACAATTAGTTGCATGCAAGAATTGGGGAAACCCAGGAAAACCCAATTCAACCATTAATGTTAAAGATTAGTAGGCAAAATTTTTCTACCGTTTTAGCGATAAAAATTGAAAATTAGGAGAGAAAAATCGGAAGGAATGCACAATCTAATAGATGTTACAAATCAAAATTTAAGTTAGATAGCAATGATGTTTTTACAAAGTTTACATTGTTATCAAAAGAAAATAAATGATAGTATTTGTTATAAATTAAGCAAAGACTAAGGAAAGATTCATGCTGTGCGTAGTTAGTATGACAAGGCTTGAGATAGAGAGGAGTATAATTTCTAGTAAGGCGAGACGGTACTGACAAACTAATAAGGCTGACAAGTGGAATTGAATCAACTTCACCAGAAAGAAGTTTATGCAAAAAAATAACACCATGGCAAATCCTGCGGCTATTAAGTGAATGGAGACGAAGCCTACTTTCATAAAATGGAAGATGTCTAGAACGATCCCAATTAAGTCCACGAAGAGCAAAGATTAAGAACTGCTTCTGCACAGATTCAAGTTGGTTTTGAAATTTTTGGTAATATGGAGACCATACACAGGATCCATATTCCAGAATGGGCCTAACGAGGGAGACATAAAGCTGCTTAGTGGTGTAAGGATCAGTGAATTCCTTAGAGCATCTTTTAACAAAGCCAAGGACCCCTTTGGCTTTGTTAGAGATAATAGAAATGTGGCAATTGAAACAAAAATTAGGAACAAGCAGGATACCTAAGTCATCAACTTTATGTAAACGCTTAAGAGGAATGTTATTAATTTCATAGGCAAAGAGGTAAGGTTTGTTGCGATGAAAAGTCATAAAATTACATTTCTGAATGTTAAGTGGGAGAGAATTAGAAAAGCACCAATTATTAAGGGCATCCAAGTCAGATTGGAGACACAGAGGGGAAACAGGATCATTAAAGGACAAACAAAGCTTTACATCATCAGCATACATAAGAGCACGGCAATGAGATAAAACCTGAGGTAGATCATTAATAAATAAGTTAAAGAGTAAGGGTCCTAAATGGCTCCCCTGCGGAACCCCTGACGTGACAAGAACTGGTTTGGAGAGAGACGAATTAAAACGAACACGCTGGGACCGATTTCGAAGATAGGCACTAATCCAAAGTAAAAGTTTAGTTGGGAAACCAAGCAAATTTAGTTTTCTAATGAGAAGGGAATGATTTACTGAGTCAAAGGCTTTACTAAAATCAGTGTAAACTACATCAGTTTGACAATGATTCAAAAAGCCCGTATTGACAATAGTAGAGAATTCAAGAAGGTTAGTAGAAACTGAGCGACGTTTTATAAAACCATATTGGGATTCAGAAAAAATGGGTTAACAAAAGTGTTGGAGCTGAGAAGTGATAATTTTTTGAAAAGGAAGGCTTTTCGGTGAAAGGGCATGAGAAACTAAGTTCAATGTGTAAGGGGGGATAAGGATCTTCGAGAAGGGTCAACGGGTCAGTTCTATTTAGATAAGAGCTAGAAATATCAGAAACGAAAACTAGGTCAAGCGATCTACCCATACTATTACTGACATGGTTTATCTGCCCCAGAGATAATTCGGCCAACTGATCTAGAAAATCATGTTGCTCGGCTGGAAATAATTGATAAGAATCATCAGAAGATGTCCAAGAAATAAAAGGCAGGTTAAAGTCACCTAAAACAACTAAACGGTCGGTATTACGAGGAAGGGATGCAACATATTGAAGACGGGAAACGTGAAGCATGTACGTAGAAAGTTCAGATGAAGGAGGGATATACGAGCAAGATATAAAGACACATTCAGAATCAATACGAACTTTAACGACAATAAACTCAATGTCAGAGTCATCGTGAAACTCACATGAGATAAGTTCAGATGACAAGTCCGCTCTAACGGCAATTAAGACACCACCACCACGACGAAGGGGACGATCAAGTCTAAATACACTGAAATTGTCCGTAAGGATTTCGAAGTTGGAAACAGAGGAACTGAGCCAGGGCTCAGAGAAGGCAATAACGTCAGCTTCAAAAGATGCACTATCAGTGTATAACTTGCGCAGCTTACTGCACAAGCCACGCACATTCTGATATAGGATGCGAAGAGAGCGAGTTAGTTTTTTCGAATAGACGGAACAGGCAGCGAAGGAATGATGCCAACTCTAGAATTTTGATTGACACGATTTTCAAAAATGTGAGAAATTGTAAACTCAGGCCAAAAAGAAGACTCAAGCAGTCTTTGCACATATTTATCAGGGACAAAAATTTTAAAGGAGGAAATGTTTTTATTTAGATTTAAAGTTAAATTTTTTAACAAAAATTTCCGAACAACCAGTACAGCCGAGTTTTGAACAAATATATTGTTTAACCAGCTCTTCTGTAGCAGATTCAACTAGTCGCGATACAAAAATAGATTTTCGCGGGGCAACAGCGGAAAGAAGAGATGAAGATAATTGATTTGAAGAAAAAGCAACGGGAGATACAGAATTCGGTGCGACTAGGCCAATGGAGGTAACTAGACTAGTGGATAAAGTTGCGGGCATGTCCACAACCACAGTAGGATTAGAAGCTGGGACAGGGGGGATAGCAAGGGGAGATGGCGAAGGAGTACATACCGGAGAAGTTGCAGGAGATGGAGAAAGCGATACATCAAGGTATTGAGGGGTTGCCAGAAGAGTAGAAGGTGGCAGGGTAGAACCGGAGGGCAGTGAGAAGGGCGCATTTGCGGAGGGAAAATCCAAAAATTGAGACTCCAGTTGGCACCTAGGTGGAGTCTCAAATTAAAAGTTGTTGAGCAAGTCGATGCTCGAATCCAGGTCAGAAGAAAGGAGTTTGGCCGCTTTGCTCAATTTTACAAATTAATTTCTAACGGAATTATACATCCGCGAGAAATCAATCTGCTTGACAATGCACGCAGGGCAAGACCAAGTCATACCACCATGGCCCTTTTTGGCCTTGGTAGAAATCTTTTCGCAATCTCGACCAAAAATCCCCGCACATTTAGCATGCATAAGGCTACTACACAACCAACAAAAAACATATTGCGGTGGTGCAGCATCGTCAGACTACTTAAATGTGCACGAATTTTTACAACACATTGACATAATTACTACCGGGGTCAAAACAATAACAAATATGAAAGAGAAATCAACAAATTTGAGAAGAGCACAAGGCAAACAAAAACTGCGCACTTAAAGAGAGCAACAGACAATTTATCACAAGACTATGTAAAAACAAACAAAAAAAGAAAAAACAACAAGTAAGAATACTCTAGTCGAGTGTGCCCGACTACGAGACTCCCTGCTCCCAAGTTTCATTTCAAGCAGTTCAGCGGCAACACAAGCAAGCAGTGCACTTAACTCGTAAACTGCTTGTCAAACTGTTGTTGCTGCCAGCTGAGACGGGCGTAACACAAGCAAGCAGTGCACTTAACTCGTAAACTGCTTGTCAAACTGTTGTTGCTGCCAACTGAGACGGGCGTAACAGATTCTTCTATAACTTTTGTGCTATTTATCCGATCGTGTTGAAATTAACACATCCGAAAGACATTGATTAAACATACATGTGTACCAAAATTAAAGCTTTATCTTTGAAATTGTGGCCGTGGGAGTCTTTTGCGATTTGCGTGGGTGCGGGCGGGTGCATCCGAAATTTGAAATAAACTTGATCTGCGTATGGTATTCAGGAACCTGCATGCCAAGTTTTGTGTCTCTAGATCTTGTAGTCTCCGAGATCTGTGTGTTCATACGGACAGACAGACAGCCAAACGGCCATATTGGGGAACATCGATTTGGAATGTTATCGCAACGATTGGTGCTTTCCACCTACCACACTTTATGAGCAACATGACCGCTAGATGTCGTTGAATATATATAGAATTGGTAACACGTACTGTGTGTTACTCATACATATTATTTATTATCAAAGTTTTAACAATAAGATACTACAAAAAATGTGCGGGCAGCTTGGCAGGGTGTCAGAGAGTCAGTTCTGTTATCGATTGGTTGTATATCGACCGACCGCCACAGAATACCCTTGCTTCAGGCATTTCCGATAGGTGGCGTGTAGACTGGCCGCCACAGTACTCCCTCTCCAGTGACTATGTCACGATGTATTGAAGTGGACTCTTTTCCCTTCGTATGTTCGTGGCTGGACAAAAATCTCGGGCTTAGAATCCATCGTTTCGAACCACAAAGGCAAGCTTAATTCGATTGACAGATACAGCTACTTCCTTGCCGTTGACATTTAAGGTGAATACTCGGTCACTGTTGCGATGAACGACTTCTGAAGTCTGAAGTCTTTACGAAGAAACATAATTTATTTGAACAACAAAAAATAGTTTGTGTAGTTTTTTAAATTTTAATTTTATTTGCACGTGTCATCAGCTTCACTATCTATTCTTCAGAGTGAACTTGGCTACGCTTCGGGTCATTTCATGTTTTTAACGATATTTTCCCTTTAAAGGGCGGTGTTCACTCGGCGTGTAATTACGGCACGGAATTTCTTCTGAAAAATAACATTCTGTTAATTAAAAGAAAACCGAACATTTTGGCAACCTTAGGCTGCTGTTGTGCTGTTTAAATATAGGTAATGTTTCGTTACAGCAACCCCAAGTGAAATCGAAAGAAAGCACCAAAACATTTGGTTTTGGGCTCTAAAAATTCGGAATAATTCTAGGATCTCAAAGCTAGGTTCGGAATATTTTTTTGTTGCGGAAAAATGTGTTAAAAAGCTATTTTTAGTTTAGCCGATACCCGCGCAACGCGCTGGTCTATCGATAATGCATATCGGTGCCTTTTTGAGTTAACAGAGTAGCGGAGACAGTTGATTTTGGAGGCACTGCGCATAATTTAAAAAAATCACGCGATTTTTTGTTTAAATAGTTTCACCGATTTCTTGCTAAAATTGTTCGAAGTGCCGCCAACTTAACAAACTTAACTCACTGTTAACAATTACAGCGCTGTTAACGGCAACATTGGCACAACTTAAATTAAGCTGTTCCAGCGCTGCTCCAATCGCCACATCAGAAGCATCACATACCAGAGCCAGTTGTGCTTTCGGAAACAGATAAGCCAAAAGCACCGCATCTGTGACACTTTGCTTGCAAGCATCGAAGGCAGAGATACGACCTTATGTCCACTCGATCAGGCGATGGTCGTTTTTCTTAACATTCCTCAGAAGTTCTGAAAGAGGTGCCTGTATATGTGACGAATGGGGTAGGCATCTTCTATAATAGTTAATGATGCCGTGGAATCGACCGAGCTCGTTGATTGTGCAAGGCCACATAGTTTTGTATTGATACTTTGTTCATTGCTGACGTAGCTAAGAAATTGCACCTCTGCCTGGGCCAGTTGGCACTTGCTTAGGTTGATGCAAAGTCCGTGGTTGCGAAGGATCTCCAAAACGATACGAAGGTGATTTTCGTGTTCCTTGGGCGTATTTGACATAATAAGGATATCGTCTATATAACAATAAACGAAATCAATGCCGCGGAAAATATTGTCGGAGAACCTTTGGAAGGTCTGTGTACCATTCTTCAGACCGAACGGCATTTAGAGAAATTCTAACAGTCCAAATGGAGTGCAAACAGCCGTCTTTGGGATGTCACACTCAGCCATTGGAACCTGATAGTCCGCTTTAACCAGATCGAGTGTAGAAAATATCTTCTTTCCGTGTGGCTGCTCTGATAAATCGTCGATATGAGCGATTGGGTAACGATCAGGTACAGTTATCGCGTTGAGTTAACGATAGTCCCCGCAGGATCGCCAACCTCCATCCTTTTTACTGAACATATGTAACGGGCTTGACCACTGGCACTTAAAAGAACGACAAATGTCATCTTTAAGCAAGAAGTCTATTTTTGCTTTTGCAGTTAAAAATTTCTCACCAAATAGGGCGATCATAAATTGGGCTTTCTGTAGTTTCAATGTAGTGTTGTAAATCGTGTCGGTTGTTTTTCTTCTGTGCTGGTACAGTGACATCTATAAATTCTTGCAACAGGCTTTGAAATCTGTGTACACCATGAACAGTAGACACAGAGTAATGTTCCGCGTTGGACGAACAAGCTGGCGTCGATATGTTGATTGTCGCATCTATTATTTTTTGGTCCTTAACGTCAACGACGAGAGGAAAGTGTCTCAAAAAATCTGCACCAATGATAGCTACTTCAGTGTCAGCTACTATAAAAGGCCAGATAAGGGAACACCGAGGTCCAAAGTTTACGTCAACTAGAATGCTGCCGGTGCATGATTGTTCCGTTTGCTGCATACAACAACAGATCGGCTTGTTTGGTATTCTGCCTCGCCCGTGGAATGACGGAGACCACGGAGCCCGAGTCGAGACCGAGGCGACAGCGTCATCAGCTTAAAAGGTGCGCGGGGAGCAAGGAGCCTTGCACTTGCTATGATCGTTTCCGAAACGGTGATAATAATAGCAGAGTTCTGCTTGTTAATCGCTAGGTTGCGGCAATTGACCATCAGTAACCGTTGAAGATTGGGATCGTGGTTGTGAACCGGATCGGTGCTGGGATGATCCACGAGTCTGTGTACTAGAACGATTAGTTGACTTCATCCGTTTGAACTCACTTTGGATCGTGTCGACCTTCTTAGTGAGCAGTCGCAAAGCATCGGCGAAGTACTTAATCGGATAAGAAGGGGCAACAGCATTCACTGAAGTGTTTGCCATGTTGTTTGGGGCGCTGGCAAAGTGCTCGCAAAGCCGATGGTTTCAATCATTTTGTCTGCCATTTTGGCCAGTTTTTCCAGGTCGCTCTCCTCCCAGATAGTCAGAATTGGACGAATGTTCTGGGGCATCTCAGCAAGAAACAGTGTCCGAATTATAGGCTCGCTGCTCCATTCAGGAGCCAACAGACCCATATGAGCCACAATTTGAGAGGGCTTCAGGCCAGAAGTACATCCACCTTGCAGCAAACGACGTAGCTTTGATTCTGCAGACTCTGAGAACTTATCGAACAAACGGGCCTTCAGCGAGGCAAACTTGTTTGCGGCTGGCGGATGAGTAACAAGATCCTCTAAGGCCAAAATTACATTCGGACCCAAGTTCACGGTGATGTGATGAAATTTGTCGTCGTTGACGCCGTGCAAACGAAATTATCGTTCCACCTGGGCGAAACACAGTTTGGGATAAACTTTGCCAGGCGAATTGTTGCTCGTGCCATTTGTCCTGTGTTCACCATTTGCCCTGCAGATGAGTTGAGTTGTAGAGCCTTTGGGTTTGAAGCTCTAGAATCCTGTTATGCAGTTGTTGCTTTTTGTTGGTCATGATTTCAGTTACCTCGCTCTCGAAGATTAGCTTTCTAAGTACAAGGGATCGCAAGTTGTAGCAATGTTCGTGTGTGTTCGATTTGTGAGTGTGTTATCGACTCAATAATCGAAGGTTTGATTGTGTGCGTGTATCAAACTCAGATCGCAAGCAAATTTTAATTTCGCAAAATTTAGGCTCAGTTATGTGAGTTTTGCTCGAGCTGAAATCTAATCACGTCGGGGTCACCATTTTGGTAACACGTATTGTGTGTTACTCATATATATTATTTATTATCAGAGTTTTAACAATAAGATTGTGCGGCCAGCTTGGCCGGGTTCTTACTTGTTTTTTTTTTTTTTTTTTTAATGCCATTACACTTTCACTTTCACATACTCGCACTCGCACTCAAACAGAAAAAAAAGGTCAATCGCATAGAAAAAAAAACTCAAAATTCTCACTCTTGCTTTGCGTTTGCGTTTGCAGGCCGACTAAAGAAAACCGAAAATAGACGGAACCGCGTTTTAAAAATTATTTTACTTTAAATTAATTTATATAACTTTCGGGGTCTTCTCATGGCCATTTTGGCATGGAGAGTATTTTGACCGATTATTATGAAAAGATGCGAATTTCAGTTTCTTTCTCTGGCCACCCGGGCAATAAATAAATCGTCAATACCAAAGAAAACATGGTTGCGATCGCGGCACTCAATTTATTACTGTCGAATATCTGCAGACGTCGAATCACAGTGAGAACTATCAGCTGTTTGGCTCTCCTCAAGCGCTGGGCTTTTTTAGTATATTGGCACCAATTAATTTCACTCCAGCCAAGGTTTTACGATTTTTAGAAGAAATTATCTTCTTTTTTTTTAATTTTAAATCTGGACCAAACCTAAATGGTTAAAACAAATTCCATATAATACAAATTTGAAATGCTTGAGCGTAGTGCTAAAGCCTACCCTATAATTGAACTTGTCCAGCTTAAAAACAAGTAAGAATACTCTAGTCGAGTGTGCCCGACTACGAGACTCCCTGCTCCCAACTTGCATTTCAAGCAGTTCAGCGGCAACACAAGCAAGCAGCGTACTCAATTTGCACAGTGCATGTCAAACTGTTGTTTCTGCCTGCTGAGACAGGGGAAATAAGTTCTTCCATAACTTTGGTGCTATTTATCCGATCGTGTTGAAATTTACACATCCGAAAGACATTGATTAAACATACATGTGTGCCAAAATTAAAGCTTTATCTTTAAAATTGTGGCCGTGGGAGTCTTTTGCGATTTGCGGGGGTGCATCCGAAATTTGAAATAAACTTGATCTGCGTATGGTGTACAGGAAACTTCATGCCAAGTTTGGTGTCTCTAGCTCTTATAGTCTCTGAGATCTGTGTGTTCATACGGACAGACGGACAGACAGACAGACAGACGGACATGGCTAGTTCGTCTCGGCTGTTGATCCTGATCAAGAATATATATAGTTTATATAGTCGGAAATGCCTCCTTCTGTCTGTTACACACATTTGTAGTACTTTATAACTCCCTTTTTCCCATTTTTAATGGGAACAGGGAGTAAACAAGTAAGCATGCTCTTGTCGCGTGTGCCCGACTACGAGACTCCCTGTTCCCAACTTGCATTTCAAGCAGTTCAGTGGCAGTACAAGCAAGCAGCGCATCCGAAATTTGAAATAAACTTGATCTGCGTATGGTATTCAGGAACCTGCATGCCAAGTTTTGTGTCTCTAGATCTTGTAGTCTCCGAGATCTGTGTGTTCATACGGACAGACAGACAGCCAAACGGCCATATTGGGGAACATCGATTTGGAATGTTATCGCAACGATTGGTGCTTTCCACCTACCACACTTTATGAGCAACATGACCGCTAGATGTCGTTGAATATATATAGAATTGGTAACACGTACTGTGTGTTACTCATACATATTATTTATTATCAAAGTTTTAACAATAAGATACTACAAAAAATGTGCGGGCAGCTTGGCAGGGTGTCAGAGAGTCAGTTCTGTTATCGATTGGTTGTATATCGACCGACCGCCACAGAATACCCTTGCTTCAGGCATTTCCGATAGGTGGCGTGTAGACTGGCCGCCACAGTACTCCCTCTCCAGTGACTATGTCACGATGTATTGAAGTGGACTCTTTTCCCTTCGTATGTTCGTGGCTGGACAAAAATCTCGGGCTTAGAATCCATCGTTTCGAACCACAAAGGCAAGCTTAATTCGATTGACAGATACAGCTACTTCCTTGCCGTTGACATTTAAGGTGAATACTCGGTCACTGTTGCGATGAACGACTTCTGAAGTCTGAAGTCTTTACGAAGAAACATAATTTATTTGAACAACAAAAAATAGTTTGTGTAGTTTTTTAAATTTTAATTTTATTTGCACGTGTCATCAGCTTCACTATCTATTCTTCAGAGTGAACTTGGCTACGCTTCGGGTCATTTCATGTTTTTAACGATATTTTCCCTTTAAAGGGCGGTGTTCACTCGGCGTGTAATTACGGCACGGAATTTCTTCTGAAAAATAACATTCTGTTAATTAAAAGAAAACCGAACATTTTGGCAACCTTAGGCTGCTGTTGTGCTGTTTAAATATAGGTAATGTTTCGTTACAGCAACCCCAAGTGAAATCGAAAGAAAGCACCAAAACATTTGGTTTTGGGCTCTAAAAATTCGGAATAATTCTAGGATCTCAAAGCTAGGTTCGGAATATTTTTTTGTTGCGGAAAAATGTGTTAAAAAGCTATTTTTAGTTTAGCCGATACCCGCGCAACGCGCTGGTCTATCGATAATGCATATCGGTGCCTTTTTGAGTTAACAGAGTAGCGGAGACAGTTGATTTTGGAGGCACTGCGCATAATTTAAAAAAATCACGCGATTTTTTGTTTAAATAGTTTCACCGATTTCTTGCTAAAATTGTTCGAAGTGCCGCCAACTTAACAAACTTAACTCACTGTTAACAATTACAGCGCTGTTAACGGCAACATTGGCACAACTTAAATTAAGCTGTTCCAGCGCTGCTCCAATCGCCACATCAGAAGCATCACATACCAGAGCCAGTTGTGCTTTCGGAAACAGATAAGCCAAAAGCACCGCATCTGTGACACTTTGCTTGCAAGCATCGAAGGCAGAGATACGACCTTATGTCCACTCGATCAGGCGATGGTCGTTTTTCTTAACATTCCTCAGAAGTTCTGAAAGAGGTGCCTGTATATGTGACGAATGGGGTAGGCATCTTCTATAATAGTTAATGATGCCGTGGAATCGACCGAGCTCGTTGATTGTGCAAGGCCACATAGTTTTGTATTGATACTTTGTTCATTGCTGACGTAGCTAAGAAATTGCACCTCTGCCTGGGCCAGTTGGCACTTGCTTAGGTTGATGCAAAGTCCGTGGTTGCGAAGGATCTCCAAAACGATACGAAGGTGATTTTCGTGTTCCTTGGGCGTATTTGACATAATAAGGATATCGTCTATATAACAATAAACGAAATCAATGCCGCGGAAAATATTGTCGGAGAACCTTTGGAAGGTCTGTGTACCATTCTTCAGACCGAACGGCATTTAGAGAAATTCTAACAGTCCAAATGGAGTGCAAACAGCCGTCTTTGGGATGTCACACTCAGCCATTGGAACCTGATAGTCCGCTTTAACCAGATCGAGTGTAGAAAATATCTTCTTTCCGTGTGGCTGCTCTGATAAATCGTCGATATGAGCGATTGGGTAACGATCAGGTACAGTTATCGCGTTGAGTTAACGATAGTCCCCGCAGGATCGCCAACCTCCATCCTTTTTACTGAACATATGTAACGGGCTTGACCACTGGCACTTAAAAGAACGACAAATGTCATCTTTAAGCAAGAAGTCTATTTTTGCTTTTGCAGTTAAAAATTTCTCACCAAATAGGGCGATCATAAATTGGGCTTTCTGTAGTTTCAATGTAGTGTTGTAAATCGTGTCGGTTGTTTTTCTTCTGTGCTGGTACAGTGACATCTATAAATTCTTGCAACAGGCTTTGAAATCTGTGTACACCATGAACAGTAGACACAGAGTAATGTTCCGCGTTGGACGAACAAGCTGGCGTCGATATGTTGATTGTCGCATCTATTATTTTTTGGTCCTTAACGTCAACGACGAGAGGAAAGTGTCTCAAAAAATCTGCACCAATGATAGCTACTTCAGTGTCAGCTACTATAAAAGGCCAGATAAGGGAACACCGAGGTCCAAAGTTTACGTCAACTAGAATGCTGCCGGTGCATGATTGTTCCGTTTGCTGCATACAACAACAGATCGGCTTGTTTGGTATTCTGCCTCGCCCGTGGAATGACGGAGACCACGGAGCCCGAGTCGAGACCGAGGCGACAGCGTCATCAGCTTAAAAGGTGCGCGGGGAGCAAGGAGCCTTGCACTTGCTATGATCGTTTCCGAAACGGTGATAATAATAGCAGAGTTCTGCTTGTTGATCGCCAGGTTGCGGCAATTGACCATCAGTAACCGTTGAAGATTGGGATCGTGGTTGTGAACCGGATCGGTGCTGGGATGATCCACGAGTCTGTGTACTAGAACGATTAGTTGACTTTATCCGTTTGAACTCACTTTGGATCGTGTCGACCTTCTTAGTGAGCAGTCGCAAAGCATCGGCGAAGTACTTAATCGGATAAGAAGGGGCAACAGCATTCACTGAAGTGTTTGCGGCCATGTTGTTTGGGGCGCTGGCAAAGTGCTCGCAAAGCCGATGGTTTCAATCATTTTGTCTGCCATTTTGGCCAGTTTTTCCAGGTCGCTCTCTTCCCAGATAGTCAGAATTGGACGAATGTTCTGGGGCATCTCAGCAAGAAACAGTGTCCGAATTATAGGCTCGCTGCTCCATTCAGGAGCCAACAGACCCATATGAGCCACAATTTGGGAGGGCTTCAGGCCAGAAGTACATCCACCTTGCAGCAAACGACGTAGCTTTGATTCTGCAGACTCTGAGAACTTATCGAACAAACGGGCCTTCAGCGAAGCAAACTTGTTTGCGGCTGGCGGATGAGTAACAAGATCCCCTAAGGCCAAAATTACATTCGGACCCAAGTTCACGGTGATGTGATGAAATTTGTCGTCGTTGACGCCGTGCAAACGAAATTATCGTTCCACCTGGGCGAAACACAGTTTGGGATAAACTTTGCCAGCCGAATTGTTGCTCGTGCCATTTGTCCTGTGTTCACCATTTGCCCTGCAGATGAGTTGAGTTGTAGAGCCTCAATTTGGGTTTGAAGCTCTAGAATCCTGTTATGCAGTTGTTGCTTTTCGTTGGTCATGATTTCAGTTACCTCGCTCTCGAAGATTAGCTTTCTAAGTACAAGGGATCGCAAGTTGTAGCAATGTTCGTGTGTGTTCGATTTGTGAGTGTGTTATCGACTCAATAATCGAAGGTTTGATTGTGTGCGTGTATCAAACTCAGATCGCAAGCAAGTTTAAATTTCGCAAAATTTAGGCTCAGTTATGTGAGTTTTGCTCGAGCAGAAATCTAATCACGTCGGGGTCACCATTTTGGTAACACGTATTGTGTGTTACTCATATATATTATTTATTATCAGAGTTTTAACAATAAGATTTTACAAAAACGTGCGGCCAGCTTGGCCGGGTGTCAGAGAGTCAGGTCTGTTATCGATTTGTTGTATATCGACCGATCGCCACATAATACTCTTGTTTCAGGCATTTCCGATAGGTGCCGTGTAGACTGGCCGCTACATAAGTGCAAACACTGGCTCCATATATTGCGCAATATGAAATTTCTCCACAAATTAAAAAGTTGCTGAAAATAACCTTCATAAGTTAAATTCATCAACTTCTTAAGTTACTATGTTTGCCTTGTATTGCGAAGTTGTAAAAACTCTTCTTTAAATGGTACTGGCCATCCTTGCGCCAGCCTGAAATTGTAAGCGCTGACTACTTAAAGTCGTTGCATCTTGACACTTTGGCTGCCTATGATATATACCAACATGTATACCAAGTTTGGTTGCTCTAGCTTCAAAACTGTGAAAAAAAACAGCGTTCATACATGCGGACGGACATGCGGACATTTCACAAACCCAATATACTATTTTTTCTTTTTTTTTCAAAAAAATTAATAAAAAGGAGTATAATTATATATAAATATTATTATAAAATAAATATGTGTACCAAAAATCAAGGCTTTATCTTAAAAATCGTGGCTGTGTGAGTTTAAGATTTGCTGGGGTGCGGGGGGTCTATCCAAAATTTGAAATAAATTTGTTCTGCGTATGGTATAAAGAATCCTGAATGTCAAGTTTGGTGGCTCTAGCTCTTATAGTCTCTGAGATCTGTATATTCATACAGACAGACAGACGGACAGACAGATAGACATGGCTAGTTCGTCTCGGCTGTTGATGCTGATCAAGAATTTATATGGTTTATATAGTCGGAAATGCCTCCTTCTGCCTGTTACATATATTTACAGTACTTTATAACTCCCTTTTTCCCATTTTTAATGGGAACAGGGAGTAAAATGCATCTGTGCCAAGTTTCATCAAGCTCTAGAACAAAGTCTTGAAAAACGCATATAAACAGACGGACAAGCGGTCTTGAGTCGGCTGTTGATGCTGATCACTAATACAACAAGAAAGAAATGTTACCTTTGGCGTGCCGAAGATATAAACCCTTGCAGAAAAGTTTTGCATAAGAAAACTTATTTTTCAACCGATCGTTCCGATCGGCAGCTATAAGATATAGCGGTCCGATTTTGCTGAATTTTATCAACATATGAGTTAAAGTTTTAGTTAGAGTTTTTATTAAAAGAATAACTTTTCTTTATTAACATCAATTAAGAACTAAACAATTATGGATTTAAGAATAAAAGTTTAACCTAAGCGTCGATCCAATGCTGCTGTAGTCGATGCTGGCGTTGTCGCTGCTGCCGTGATCCCTCGCTGTTATTGGTTGTTGTCGCTGTCGCTGTTGTTGCCGCTGCTATTGGTCGCTGCAATTGACATTTGAGCCCGTGAGCTTCTGCGCGGACAGGTGCTGTTGTTATTGGTCGCTGCATTTAGTGTCATTGAACTTGTCTTGCATTCGTTGGTCCCACGGTTGGCCGTTGGAATGTGCACACTCAGCGCACGTGGATAAGCCGTTGTTCCCTTTAACGTTTGCACTTGCTGCAATGGTGATCGTGGCAGGGCGATGGTGTCAAGTTGCATCCGCCGGTCACACGGTGGCTTGCAAAGAAAGCGCTTGATCGGCGCACGTGGCTTCTTACGCAACGTCTGTGTCCGCGTGACTTGTTTGTCTATGTTGTTATTGTTCCGAATTCTGCGCGTGTGACGATACTCTACTCTTTGATGGGACTATGACATTCTGGGCCTTAACTCTTCCCTCCTTAGACGCGAGCGTCCTCGGTCGCTACGTACACAACTGCTAGAGCTGGCGGAGACTGGTTGCTTGGCGTGTTGACGGGTGTTGTGCCCTTCTCGGCTGCCGCTGCTCTGGATCTTCTGATAGCTTCCATGACCCATCCCGTTATTAATAGCAATAGAATGATGAGCGACGTGTAGTTCAGCGTAATCTGTACGGTTCCTTTGGTTTTGAGTTTGTCTAGCATTTTGGTGTAGTTGATATTTAACTCGTTGATCATCTGCAAGGAAAGTACTTCGTCCAGCTTTGATTTTCCCGCCGCTAGTTGGAAAAGAGGTGGTTCCGGGTCTGCTAAAAGAGTCTTTTGTGCCTTGTAAATGTTTTAGCCGATCTCCACTGTAGAATTCCGGTATTTTATGATGAATGATGCCCGAAGTGTGATGAAACCGTCGTCATCGTTTAGCATCAAGTTGCCTGGTAGCATTTCTTCCACATCAGGAACATGTTGGTTATTCACTAATTATTTGGGCTTTTTTAACTGCTTTGACTTTAAGAGTTCTGCAAGTGTCTGTTATAGTTGTTGGAAGACTTATTATGTAGATTAAAACTTTTTCATTTGTGCCAAGTTTTGTCTGTGCGAATTTTAATAATTCGTCTATATTACAAAATAAACTGTTTTCTTTTTTGAGAATCTGTTTTTCAATGTCCGTTTTTGTTGCTGAGAAAATAAATGAATTTACAATGTTTGATTTTGCCCATGCTATTGCATATAAAATGTTAGGTATTTGTACTTTAAAATATCTGTTTTTTGATTGTCTTGCTTTTTCCGAGCTCTGAATTTATTTTAGAATTGCATTAGAAACATTGCTCAACTGGTTAATTTTTGCGTTAACTACCCGATTTATTATGACTATTGTTGTTCTCTAGTTGTTCATTTTTTTGTATCTTCTAAAACTTCGTGGTCATGGTGGTCCGGAGTACCTGTCAACCATTTCCACGCCGTGCCTATGGCTTCTATAGCGCGCTAAGCTTTTTTTTGTGGTTTGAGCCTTCGCAAATCCTCTTTGAATTGTACAAGCTCATAGGATAGGTAATGGTATAAAGGATGGGATGATGTGAGTGAATTTAATGATTCGTCTAACGTCGCGAAAATGTCTTCGTATTTGTCCAGGTCGAATACGTGAATAATATTGAAAGTTCCGTCTTGTTTGGCAGCTAGTCCAGTTTCGATTTAAATTAACTGCGAGTTTGAATAGTCGAGGACTGTGGTCATCCCCAGGCATGTTGGTAGAAATAAGATGTGAATTATGTTCTTATGTTATTCTTGTGTATTATTCTGCCAGACTGCGTTTTTATCGTCGAGTTCTATTCTCTGCAACTATTTCCTTCTTGTACCGTGGCGTTAGCTTTGAACCCAATCTTTCGTCAATTTTTACGTAGACTGTGTCGCCTATTTCGTATTTTTTCAAAAAAATTAAAAAAAACGTTTATTGGGTTTGTGAAATGTCCGTCTGTCCGTCCGTCCGTCCGTCTGTATGAACGCAGCTAGACCAACCAAACTTGGTATGCATGTTGGTACAAACCATAGGCAGACAAAGTGTCAAGATGATGAAACTTGGCACAGATGCTTATTCTTTCTGCAAGCAGTACATATGTCAGAATCGGCCAGATCGGACGACTATAACATATAGCTGCCATAGGAACGATCGGTTGAAAAATAAGTTTTTGTATGAAGAACTTTTTTGTTTTTCAAGATAACTCAAATAAACTCACTATGTCTCAGTTTAAATACTATCCACATATGTTGACATAATTTCAACGAAAACGATCCACGATATCTTATAGCTGCCATAGGAACGATCGGTTGAAAAATAAGTTTTTGTATGAAAAACGCGCCGATCAAGCGCTTTCTTGGCAAGCCACCGTGTGATCGGCGGACGCAACTTGACACCATCGCACTGCGACGATCACCAGCAAGTGCAAACGTTAAAGGAAACAACAGCTTATCCACGTGCGCTGAGTGTGCACATTCCAACGGCCAACCGTGGGACCAACGAATGCAAGACAAGTTCAATGGCACTAAATGCAGCGACCAATAACAACAGCACCTGTCAGCGCAGAAGCTCACGGGCTCACATGTCATTTGTAGGAGCGGGAATGGGCGTGGCCAAAATTTTTTTATTCAGATCAATCAAGGATGTGATAATTAGCCCTTGTGCTAAATTTGGTTGATCAAGCTATAAAACTATGGAAGATGTAGGTTTTTGCGGTTTGTGTGGGAAGAGGTGGGGGTAGGGGGCAGATCTTGACACTTTGGCTGCCTATGATATATACCAACATGTATACCAAGTTTGGTTGCTCTAGCTTCAAAACTGTGGAAAAAAACAGCGTTCATACAGACGGACGGACAGACGGACGGACGGACGTTTCACAAACCCAATGTACTCTTTTTTCTTTTTTTTTCAAAAAAATTAAAAAAATGAGTATAAGAAGGGGATTTTACCAAATTCCACTCAAAATTACAGACAAAAAAACTGCATTCGCTGTTAACGGCGGAAAGTACGAGTTTACCAGACTACCGTTTGGACTCAAAAACTCGCCATCTATTTTTAAGAGAGCATTGGACGACATATTGAGTGAACACCATTATCATTACGCCATTACGGAATACTGAGTCCCAAGAACGCTTAAAGAACTCCGCTCTTTCTTAGATATTTCAGGATTTTGTAGACGGTTTATTCAGGATTACGCGAAACTAGCAAAAACATTGACTTCTCTTTTGTGAGGAGAAAAAAAAAACATCTTATTTTATCTTATCCGGATTTGCGAAAAGACTTTTAGCTTACCACAGACGCATCAGATTTCGCGATCGGGGCAGTTTTAGAACAAAACCGTAGGCCAATAACATGCATTCCTCGGACTTTGTCAAAAACGGAAGAGAACTATGCAACAAACGAAAAAGAGATGTTAGCCATAGTATGGGCTCTCCGAACTTTAAGGCATTATCTTTAGGTATTTTCAAAAGATGTCAGATACACTGACCACCAGCCATTAACTTTCTCGAATAGCGCCAACAACCACAAAGCAAAATTAAAGCGTTGTAGAGATTTTTTGGGTGAATACAATCATGAGATAAAGTACAAGCCCGGAATAGCCAGGCCCGGAATAGGCAGACGCACTGTCCAGAGCCCCACTTGAAATAAATTCACTTAGCTCATCAGCAACTATCCATAGTGACGATAGCTCGACCCATAATCTCATTTACTCAGTAGAAGCCCCAATTATTAATAGAAGACACGGAGGAATATAGTTTCGAGATTCCATTCCCCATATTCCATAGACACTTAATTAAACAACCGAACTACACAGAGAAAGAACTGATAAGTATTCTTAATAAACGATTAGACCCAAGACTGTTGAACGGAATAATTACAACTGAAACCATAATGGGGAGGATACAGAATATTTATCCGATTCACTTTAGCTCATACAAGATAAGATTCACGCAAAGACAGGTAGACGATGTTACTTCAGAAAGTCAGCAAAACGAAATAATAATTCTTGAACATATGAGGGGGCATTGGAATGCAAAAGAGAATAAAGCACAAATTCTCAAGAGTTATTTTTTCCCACAAGCACAGAGGAAAATACAGGCAGTAATGAAATCTTGTTCAATGTGTAAGGAGTCCAAGTATGACAGGCACCCCCCAAAAAGGTGAAATCCAAGCATCCCCCATCCCACGATACCCCGGACAGATAGTGCACATAGATGTCTACATAACAGAGAAACATAGCATTTTAACAGGTATCGATCAATTTTCTAAGTACGCACAGGTTAGAATTTTAAAATCTAGGGCCACGGAAGACATTATGAATCCATTGCTCGAAATGATGATAGCCTTCGGAATGCCCAAGTGGGTGATAATGGACAACGAACGTGCATTAAACTCAGCAGCAATTAAATTTTTGTTAAAAGATCAGCTAGGCATTTCAATCTACACAACCGCTCCATACGCATCAACAAGCAATGGGCATGTAGAAAGGTTTCATTCTACATTGTTAGACATTTATAGATGTCTTAAGAGAGACAATGCGTATATGACTTTTGACAACATTCTTTATAAATCAGTACAGGAATATTACGGATCAATTCATTCAGTAGTAAACGAAAAGACTATTGAGATTTTTTTTAGATGCACCATCCCAGATAGCTCAGAATCTATAGAAAAAGTGCGGAAAAAAGTAGAACAGGAGATAAAGGACAAACAAACGAAAGACTTAAACTACAATATCCAGAACAGAAACGAACTTAGACAACACGAAATAGGCGACACAGCATACGTAAAAATTGACGAAAGATTGGGTTCAAAGCTAACGCCACGGTACAAGAAGGAAATAGTTGCAGAGAATAGAACTCGACGATAAAAACGCAGTCTGGCAGAATAATACACAAGAATAACATAAGAACATAATTCACAGCTTATTTCTACCAACATGCCTGGGGATGACCACAGTCCTCGACTATTCAAACTCGCAGTTAATTTAAATCGAAACTGGACTAGCTGCCAAACAAGACGGAACTTTCAATATTATTCACGTATTCGACCTGGACAAATACGAAGACATTTTCGCGACGTTAGACGAATCATTAAATTCACTCACATCATCCCATCCTTTATACCATTACCTATCCGATGAGCTTGCGCAATTCAAATGGGATTTGCGAAGGCTCAAACCACAAAAAAAAAGCTTAGCGCGCAATAGAAGCCATAGGCACGGCGTGGAAATGGTTAACAGGTACTCCGGACCACCATGACCACGAAGTTTTAGAAGATACAAAAAAATGAACAACTAGAGAACAACAATAGTCATAATAAATCGGGTAGTTAACGCAAAAATTAACCAGTTGAGCAATGTTTCTAATGCAATTCTAAAATAAATTCAGAGCTCGGAAAAAGCAAGACAATCAAAAAACAGATATTTTAAAGTACAAATACCTAACATTTTATATGCAATAGCATGGGCAAAATCAAACATTGTAAATTCATTTATTTTCTCAGCAACAAAAACGGACATTGAAAAACAGATTCTCAAAAAAGAAAACAGTTTATTTTGTAATATAGACGAATTATTAAAATTCGCACAGACAAAACTTGGCACAAATGAAAAAGTTTTAATCTACATAATAAGTCTTCCAACAACTATAACAGACACTTGCAGAACTCTTAAAGTCAAAGCAGTTAAAAAAGCCCAAATAATTAGTGAATAACCAACATGTTCCTGATGTGGAAGAAATGCTACCAGGCAACTTAATGCTAAACGATGACGACGGTTTCATCACACTTCGGGCATCATTCATCATAAAATACCGGAATTCTACAGTGGAGATCGGCTAAAACATTTACAAGGCACAAAAGACTCTTTTAGCAGACCCGGAACCACCTCTTTTCCAACTAGCGGCGGGAAAATCAAAGCTGGACGAAGTACTTTCCTTGCAGATGATCAACGAGTTAAATATCAACTACACCAAAATGCTAGACAAACTCAAAACCAAAGGAACCGTACAGATTACGCTGAACTACACGTCGCTCATCATTCTATTGCTATTAATAACGGGATGGGTCATGGAAGCTATCAGAAGATCCAGAGCAGCGGCAGCCGAGAAGGGCACAACACCCGTCAACACGCCAAGCAACCAGTCTCCGCCAGCTCTAGCAGTTGTGTACGTAGCGACCGAGGACGCTCGCGTTTAAGGAGGGAAGAGTTAAGGCCCAGAATGTCATAGTCCCATCAAAGAGTAGAGTATCGTCACACGCGCAGAATTCGGAACAATAACAGCATAGACAAACAAGTCACGCGGACACAGACGTTGCGTAAGAAGCCACGTGCGCCGATCAAGCGCTTTCTTGGCAAGCCACCGTGTGACCGGCGGATGCAACTTGACACCATCGCCCTGCCACGATCACCATTGCAGCAAGTGCAAACGTTAAAGGGAACAACGGCTTATCCACGTGCGCTGAGTGTGCACATTCCAACGGCCAACCGTGGGACCAACGAATGCAAGACAAGTTCAATGACACTAAATGCAGCGACCAATAACAACAGCACCTGTCCGCGCAGAAGCTCACGGGCTCAAATGTCAATTGCAGCGACCAATAGCAGCGGCAACAACAGCGACAGCGACAACAACCAATAGCAGCGAGGGACCACGGCAGCAGCGACAACGCCAGCATCGACGACAGCAGCATTGGATCGACGCTTAGGTTAAACTTTTATTCTTAAATCAGCTATAAGATATCGTGGTTCGATTTCGTTGAAATTATGTCAACATATGTGGATAGTATTTAAACTGAGACATAGTGAGTTTATTTGAGTTATCTTGAAAAACAAAAAAAGTTCTTCATACAAAAACTTGTTTTTCAACCGATCGTTCCTATGGCAGCTATATGTTATAGTCGTCCGATCTGGTAGATTCTGACATATGTACTGCTTGCAGAAAGAATAAGCATCTGTGCCAAGTTTCATCATCTTGACACTTTGTCTGCCTATGGTTTATACCAACATGCATACCAAGTTTGGTTGGTCTAGCTGCGTTCATACAGGCGGACGGACTGACGGACGGACAGACGGACATTTCACAAACCCAACATACTCTTTTTTCTTTTTTTTTCAAAAAATTAAAAAAAGAGTATAAACAGCTGTGTAATTTGTTTGCTGCTTGACTTTTCAAATGCAGAATGCGACAATTAATAAAATAAAATAATTATGATATTAATTGAATAAATTTCACTATATTCATCATTCATTCATATATATGAACTTCCGTGCATTAAGATAAATACTTGAATATCCATTTATGTACTTACTGCGTATCTATTATAAATATAATTTCACTTTCGTTTTGTTTAATATATATAGTGACGTATTTACATACGCACATACACTTGACCAAGCATAGCAAGCATGCCCAGCTCATATTCCCACTTCCACTCATTCGGAAGCTAACTGTTCGCAGTAAACAACGGTTTGTGTTCAATACTCAGCATATTATAGATTGTAGCATTGATAAGCCCAAGCATTGTAAGCAATATATTTTTAAAACTTAAGTTAGTCTTCAGCTGAGTACAAACAAATAAACACGAAAACTTAAATCATTGTTGTTTGATTTTGTTTTATTCGGAATTTTCAGCGTTGACTCAAAGTGAAATAATTATTTATCTCACTATATATGTTTTCTTTATTATGGCTTCTATAAACTGCTGATTTATTTTTTAACAGCACAACAGCAGCGTAAGGTTGCCAAAATATTCGGTTTTCGTTTAATTAACAGCAACTTAGCAGAATGTTATTTTTAAGAGGAATTTACGCGCCGTAATTACATGCCTAGTGAACACCGCCCTTTAACTGGTAATTGGTTCCACAGACGAACAGTATGAATGTAAAACTGTCTCTCATCACATGCCAGCCTATAACGTTAATGGATGATATTCCCTTTAATCCAATTATACAGATATGACGGTACCTTAGTAGTTACTATTTTATGCAAAATATAAGTGACCTTTGCCACGTAAACACTTTAAAGCTAAGATCAAACATTTTATAAGCCAGCGAAGTTATATGTTGTGCTCTTGCGACATTGTCGACATATCTTGCTATGCTGTTAAACGCTACCTTAAGTTTTTTCTGCGAAATTGAATCGCAGTTACCGTAAATTTCCACACCATAGCATAATGTCGACATCAAATATGTCTTTGCTAATAAGAGTCTAATGTGAACGGGCAAGAAATGTTTAGGTAGTGATATTTGTCTAATTAAGCCAAAAGTTTTCCCTGCTGCTGTATTTATGTGGTCATTCCACGAAAGTGTTTTATTAAAAGTAATACCAAGATAAAAAGCTTGGTCATATATTCACTAACTTTCAATTTTAAGTTTTGGGATGGTCGCTGTATTTATTCTTGTTTTATCATAAAAGACAATACACTTGCATTTTTTTTTGGCTTTAGTCCCAGTCCACTCTGTTCGCCCCAAGTAATGCTAGACAAGTCACTATTACAAATATTCACACATTCATTTACTTGATCAACAGGACGACTAACATACATCTGGACATCATCAGCATACCTACGAACATTACATTTAGTGTAAGTGTCAGGCATATCGTTAATATAAATAGAAAACAAAAGTGGTCATGAGCTTTAACATTGATTATCAACTACTTGGCTCCTACCTCCTAAGTAGGTTGCAATATGCTTAGTTGCAGGCGAAGTTAAATTATACAATTTTGATAAGTTATTTTCTTGGCCGTTTTATGCTCAAGCACTTTAGAGAAAAAGGGAAGAATTGAAAAAGTCTGTACTCATCTTTTGTTTTGGGTATAGGTATTATTTTTGCAATTTTCCATGAGTCAGAAAATTGTGATGTTGTGAGGGCTATATTAAAAACATGCGTGAAATGGCAAAGAAGTTGTGGCAAAATGATTTTAATAAAAGTAGGATTCATGGCATCTAGGCCGACCGCGTTTGTTTTAACTTTAAGCACAGATTCCAGAACATTACATTGACTAACACACATAAAACTAAAGCTACTATCACAGTTTCTATAAGGCACAGAGATAAGATATGAATTACTTGTAAATGCAGGTACTTGTGATTGCACGAATTTATGATTGAGATCATTTAAGTCTGTTTTCCATTGAATGTTTTTGCTTGCCAATACCAAGCTAACGAATTTCAGTCCATGATACTAGTCTTGACGATAGTGCACTTTTGAAGTTCGCACCATAATAAGAGCTTTTTGAAGCATTTTTTTTTTTTTACTACGGCCTTTCTTTATTTCATAAATATAAGAAGGTGATTTTCAGTATTATATTTCTTCCATTAAGAGAAAGCCTTGTCAAGTTTTGCAATAGTCATTTTTATATCATTATTAAACCATGGTTTTTCAGAGGCCTTAATAATTTTACGACGAAGAGGTACGAACTTATTAAAAAGTAAGTCAATATGTTTGGAGAGCCATTCTATCTAAGAGTTGGCATCAGGTAGGTTGTATATCACATTCCAATCACAATTTTCAAAGTCTACATTAAGGTTTACTAGGTCAATATTTTTAAAATCTCTGAATAAAATCGTCTATTCGGCAAAGTGTAATATAAAGTCATACGTCAAGAAAATGAGATCATTCTTAGAAAAAACTGGCACTGAGACCTGGTCAAAAAAATTTTTTTTATTTATTATTTCTTGCTTTATTTCCCTTAAAGTTTTTCTCTCATTGAAAGCTAATATACAAAATCAATTTTTTACAGAGGTTAGCATTTATGCTTTTCAACTGAGATATTTCTTATATTTACTTATGATTTAAGGCTGTGGCTAACAATATTTATATTCAAGGAAAAATGTGGGATCAAAATTTTGATTTGACTTAAGACTAGTTTATATGTAGTATTAACAGTTTATATATTGCTGAACAGTTCGAATTTTAGCTATATTATGTACATATATGGAACTTGTGTTTAGCACTAGCTTTAATATTTTATTTTGTGTAATTTGGACTTTTTTAATATATGTGGGTGCACATTTTCCCCAAATCGAACAGCCATACATGAGGACTGGTGTGTATATAGTTTTAAAAATTATAATTTTGTTTTGTAAAGATAGTTTTGATTTCCGGTTTATGATTGGGTACATGATGCGAATGATTTTATTTATTTTATCTATTGTAAATCCTATATGATGTTTAAAAGTAAGTTTTTTGTCAAAAAGAATTCCTAAATACCGGATGTTATCCACCCATAAATTATGGGTGTTACATATTTGGAGGTTATCATTTGGAATAAACCAAAATTTTCTTCTTTTTGTAAAAAATATGGCGTTTGTTTTGGTAGGATTTATTTTGATTTTCCATTAGTACTGTTCTAGTTCGTTAAGATAGTCTTGTATGGTATTTTTAATGTTTGCAAATAGAATATTGGAAGTATAAATGGCTGCATCGTCAGCAAATAAGGAAAGCTTACAACTTGTTGATAGTGGTATATCGTGTGTGTAAATATTAAATAGAACTGGGCCCAGGACTGAACCCTGTGGTACTCCAGCCAGAATGTGTCGCTGAGTGGATTTGCCACCATTTAGGTCGATGTAAAACATGCGCTGTGTCAAAAAGTTTTGAATTATTTTAGTGAGGTAATTTTATTAAAAAAAAAAAGAAAAAAGAGTATATTGGGTTTGTGAAATGTCCGTCCGTCCGTCTGGCCGTCTGTCTGTATGAACGCAGGTTTTTTCCACAGTTTTGAAGCTAGAGCAACCAAACTTGGTATACATGTTGGTATATACCATAGTCAGACAAAGTGTCAAGATCTCCCCCTCACCCCCAACCCCTTCCCCCACAAACCGCAAAAAACTATATCTTCCACAGTTTTCAAGGTAGATGACCAAATTTAGCAAAAGGGCTACTAATCACTTGCTTGATTGATCTGACAAAAAAAATTTGACCACGCCAACTCCCGCCCCCACAAATAAGCAAAGTCTGTATCTCCCACACCCTTTAAGCTAGAATTACCAAACTTTGCAACTTGAATTCTGTTGCCCCATTAAATGGATTGGATGAAAATAATTTTGCCACGGCCACCCCCGCCCTTGCAATCGAGCAATGTTTGTTTTTCACAAACCTGTAGAACGGGCCCAACCAAACTTAAATTGATGGCAAAACTTGAAAGATTTTACCAAAACTACAATTGTCACTCCTACTTCTGACTCCGCAAAGAGGATAAAAAAGAGTATATCGCAGTCGGGTCCATCCGACTGCAACGTTTTTACTTGTTTATTTTGCATATTATTTTTAATAAAATTGTTAAGCTTTAGGCAGGGGGTTGTGCAATTTAGGCCAGATCTAAACCCGTATTTTGTTGGGGGTAATATACTAAATGTGTCCAGAAAATCAACTAAACGGGCTTTGATAAGCTTTTTCAATATTTTGGACTATCAGGTCTGCTGGCAGGTTTTCCGGGTTTGCCGATTGGAATTACTTTGGCAGTTTTCCATATTTCTGGAAAGTATCCAACAAGAAGACAATGGTTAAAAAGTTTAGATAGAAAGCTGATAGCAACTGGAGGTAGATTTTTTAGACAGATATTGCGTATTCCATCATTAGCTGGAGATTTTCTTATTAAAAAGGCTTTAATAATCTGAAGAATTTCAGAGTTGGTAACTTTAGAGAGTTGTGAGCTGTCAATATGATTATTTGCTATAGACTGTATAGATGAATTTACTAAGTTTATCGTTTCTGGAATATGAAGATGTTATACTATGCTTTTGTTCAAAGGTGTCTGCAAGTATATTTGCTTTTTCATTTCCAGAAGTGTAACTTATGTCACCAAGGTGAAGGCAAGGTATAAATTGTTTTTTCTTTTTTAACGCTTTCGTTATGTTCAAGAAAGGTTATCTACACTTTTTTAATTTTTCAAGCTTTGTGTTCCATTGTTTGTTATTATAAATAAACAGTTTTTGTATAATAATATGATTTATGTGATTACATCTAGCTTTAAGCAGAGGATGTCTTGTCCTAATCCATTGTCTTTGAATTATGTTCCTAATTTTTAAAAGTTCAGTTATATGCTCGGGAATTTTATGATTTTTATGTGCTATTTTTTTGTGAGGAACTGATTCAAGAAATGCATGATTAAAAAGTGTTGTTAATGAGTTTACGTGGAAGTCAATATCAGCGGTCGAATTTGAGGAGTTAAAGTTGAATTGTAAATCTGATAATTCATCTCTGATAATTTCTTTAAATGCATTCCAGTTTGCCTTGCTAATTATAGGCTGAGGTCAGTTTGTATCAGATTGATCGAATATTTTAATATTATTGGAAGGTGGTCAGAAGACAGGTTTTTTGAGACTATTGGGTTGGTGGTCTGATTTGGAGTGTTTGTAAGGCAGAGATCTATTGTGGAGGCCTTTGCCTCATGGTACGTTGGAATGTATGTCGGGTGGTTGGGGTAAGTTGTATTGAATTTTCCTAAGTCTGATATTGCGTTGAGAATGTTTCCCCAACAATTTGCTCGAACACAGTTCCATGCTCTATGCCGGGAATTGAGGTCACCACAAGTTATGAAATGTCCCTGTATTCTAGCTATTTTTAATAAGTCGGATTTGTACTGGTTTTTTAAATAGTTGCGATCCCCAGATTCACTGCATGAGTTTAACAGGCATTTCGCTGTGTAAGCAGGGAAATATAAAGAGTATATTTATACTCTGTTTTCCAAAATGGAAAAAAAGAGTATATTGGGTTTGTGAAAAGTCCGTCCGTCCGTCTGTCTGTCCGTCTGTATGAACGCAGGTTTTTTCCACAGTTTTGAAGCTAGAGCAACCAAACTTGGTATACATGTTGGTATATACCATAGTAAGACAAAGTGTCAAGATCTCCCCCCCACCCCCACCCCTACCACAACAAGCCGCAAAAACCTATATCTTCCACAGTTTTACTGCTAGAGTAACCAAATTTGACATAAAGACTACTGACCACATCCTTGACCGACCTGCCAAAAAAATATGTCACGCCCACTACCGCCCCCGCAAATGAGCTAAACCTGTATCTCCTACACCATTATAGCTAGAAACCCCAAATTTTGCAGTATGACTCCATTTAAACTGTTCAATAGATTGGAGAAAAAAAATTTTGCCACGCCCACCCCCGCCCAGTAAACGAGCGATCATTTTGACAAGTACGCGTCTCGCTCTGCTTTGGGCGTTTGCAGCGTGCTGCACTTAGAAATAAGAATTTTATAGTTCGTAGCATATATATATATAAGTAGTCTTTAAAAGAATTTAATTTAATATACGTACAGAAACCAGAGTATATCGCAGTTGGGTGAGCCCGACTGCAACGTTCTTGCTTGTTGTTAGCTTCTAATGTTGTGGCATGTTGTAATTTTGATCCCTACATTCTCAATAAGACGGGTTTTTAAGTTGGTAATTTGTTCGTGTTCTATTTATACTCTTTTTTTAACTTTTTTGAAAAAAAAGGAAAAAAGAGTATATTTGGTTTGTGAAATGTCCGTCCGTCCGTCTGTCTGTCCGTCTGTCCGTCTGTATGAAAGCAAGTTTTTTCCACAGTTTTGAAGCTAGAGCAACCAAACTTGGTATACATGTTGGTATATACCATAGGCAGACAAAGTGTCAAGATTTCCCCCCCACCCCCACCCCTTCCCTCACAAACCGCAAAAAGCTATATCTTCCACAGTTTTATAGCTAGAGTAACCAAATTTGGCACAAGGGCTACTTATCACATTCTTGATTGATCTGAGAAAAAAAATTCGGCCACTCCCACCCCCGCCCCCACAAATAAGCAAAGTCTGTATCTCCCCCACCCCTTTAACTAGAGTCCCCAAATTTTGCAGGTTGAATTCTATTGTCCTATTAAATAGATTGGATAAAAATAATTTTGCCACGCCCACCCCCGCCCTTGCAATCGACCAAAATTTGTTTCTCCCAAACTTGTAGAACGGGCCTTACCAAACTTAAATTGATGGCAAAACTTGAAAGATTTGAGCAAAAATATAATTGCCACGCCCACTTCTGGCTCCGCAAAGAGGAGAAAAAAAGAGTATATCGCAGTCGGGTCCATCCGACTGCAACGTTCTTACTTGTTTATTGTTAACAATGATGGCAACACCGCCACCTCTACTTTCTGTTCTATCGTATCTGTAAATAGTATAGTTTGGTATATATAACCGATCATCTTGAGTGAGCCATGTTTCACTTAATGCAGCTACTTGAATTTTATTGTCTTGTAGGAATTTAATGAGCTCTACGCGTTTCTTTTTTACGGCATGTGCGTTCCATGCCATAATATTTAATATGACCGGTGAATTATTTGCTTGCATAAACATATTTGATGGCTAGGTTTGAAATACTTTGAAATTGTTCTCCTTTGCTGGAGCAGGTGCTAATTTCATCTGCTGAAAAAATATCCGGCTTAGTTGTTGAAGAGTTGAATAATGTGGAGGTATTGGTGAGTACATCTCTGTAGCTACCATGAGTCGACGGAATGTGTCTCTTAGTTGGCGTAAAAAAAGAGCGTAATCTTCTAGTCTTAGTGTCTAAGAGAGCATTTTTATTTCCTTGTGTTGCGATATTCGTTTCAATATTGTTCCTTCTCATTCGCATCGCCGAACGTTTGGAGATTAAGTTGAGATATACGTTTCGCTTCGCATTCGCAAACGGACGTGTTTTTTTCTTGCTCCTCGCATTTGTTTATTTTTCCTCGTTTTAAACGTTTTATTTTGCGTCTTTTTTGCTTATTAATAATCAGTGACTTGTGTTCGGTTGTGTGAAACACAGTCATTATAGTCTTTAACAGACTATTTTCTTAAATTAATTTTTTAATTTGTGTTTAAACACAACAACAAACGTTTGTGCAGTTGCACTGTTTTGTTTTTGTGTTTTTACTCTCGCTAAGTCTCGCTCAACGCGCTCTATCCATAATCTCTCTCTCCCGCGCTTTCATTAAATTAAACACAACAACAAACGTTTGTGCAATTGCACTGTTTTGTTTTTGTGCTTTTACTCTCGCTAAGTCTCTCAACGCGCTCTATCCATAAACTCTCTCTCCCGCGCTTTCATTAATTTTGATGGTGGCTGTGGTTTAGCTTTCTCTTTTCCCTCTCTAAACCTATTCCGTTGTGCTTTCGGTCGTCGCGCTCGCGCAGTTGTTGTTTTTTGTGTTTAGTGTTTTCTTTTAGTGTTGTTGTTGTGTGTAAGTAACTAACAGCAGTACTTGCGATTAACCCTAGTGTGCAAATTTATTTTCTATTATTTATTTTTTTATTTTTTTTACTTATTTTGTTTGCGTCTAATTTAATCATTTTCGCAGTGCCCTTATTTTTTTTACGTTTATTCTTTTATAATTAATTTAAGTAGCTTTGCCTTTTTAAAATGTATGTCTGCTACAATAAAAAGAGGTTTATTGAAAGGGATATGATGGGATTCATGAGGCAGACTAAGATGGGCTTTGGAGATATTTTCGGGCGGTTTAAAAAACTGTTCGATGGTTTCTCGGCTTTGGACAGGGAATTCAAAGGTATGAAACTTTTGAATGAGTCTCCAAAGCGTAAAAAGGCCAATCTTAGGTTGTCAATTGGCCCTAATGAACTTTCTGTCCCAACACATTTGTCCATACCATCCGCTCCATCATTAATAAATTTTTCATCCCCATCTCCTCACACCACTGTCAGTATGAACGAAAACAAAGACTTACCCATGGATGTTGTTCATACTGAAACCGAAGAGATTTCTGATCCGGGGTGTAGTAGTTTGACTGCAAACATATCTGTGGGATCAAATAATCCATCAATCGAGGCTGTAGCTTCACCTGAAGTTCATTTTAAAGGCTTAGCTTCTAAGTCTGTTCAAGTTACTTCTGGAGTACCACAAGGAAGCCATCTCGGCCCTTTATTATTTACTCTTTTTATTAATGACTTGCCTTCTGTAATAAATCACTCTCGGGTACTAATGTACGCCGACGATGTTAAGCTCTGTTTGTCTGCTAATAACTCTCTATCTGGTCAGAATTTGCAAACTGATCTTGATAGTTTTCAAACTTGGTGTTGAGTAAATTTATTAAATCTTAATTGCAGTAAGTGTAACGTAATGTCCTTTTATAGGCGAAAGCCATATTTTAATAACTATTTTCTTAATGGTAAACCACTTGAACGTATTGAGTCGGTTGTTGATTTGGGTATTCTTTTAGATCCCAAGCTTAAGTTTGACAAGCATATCTTATCGATGACTAATCGTGCCTATGGAGTCCTTGGTTTCATAAAGCGTTGGTCAAAGGAATTTGACGATCCCTACGTTACTAAAACTCTTTATACCTCACTTGTTCGACCAATTCTGGAATATGGATCTTGTATATGGTGTCCCCAGTACAAGATTCATCAGGACAGAATAGAGTCTATACAAAAACAATTTCTTCTCTTTGCCCTCCGGGGCTTTAATTGGAATCCTAACATTCGCATGCCTCCTTACCGTAGCAGACTCTTACTAATAAATCTCCCCTCTCTTTCTGATCGTAGAACCATGCTTGGTATAATATTTTTACATAAACTAATTAACGGCAAAATTGATTCCTCTGAATTAATCAGCCAAATTAGTTTTGCTATTCCTATTAGAAGTACAAGAAACTTTCTCCCTCTTTCTCTTCAAACCTGCAGTACTAACTACGCTATTCATAACCCTTTTCGTATTTTATGTTCTGATTATAACAATCTTTTTCATGTTATAAGTAACGCTACATCTATTCCTACACTTAGAACTTCACTCCTTTCTCACCTATCCAATTTGTAGGTCTTGTATTTCATATTTTTTTTATTTTTTTTTTTATTGTTTTTGCCTGTATTTACTTGTTTGTATCTTTAGTGTATTTCTAACATACTAACTTCTTGATCTGATTGGGTTTTTTCTGGGTTTTCCCCAATCCAGGCAACTAATGTTGGATCAATTTTTTTGAGGCTTATTACCCAGAAATAATTTTTAATTTTTTATTTTATGCTTTTTTTTAATTTAAAATTTTTTAAATTTTAATGATAATTTTAATAATAATTTTATTTCATTTTTGTAAATTTTAACTTTTTCTGTGTCGATTGTTATTAGTCGACATTAAACTAAATTAAATAAATAAATAAAAGACAGCCGGCATGGACAAGACTTATCAGTCGATGAGTGGTTGCCCTTGCAATTTGCACATTTGTTGCGACTCTGGTTTTTACACGGGGCCGTTGTGTGAGGCCCGGCACAGTGAGCACAAGAAGTAGAAGGAGGTGGCTTGTTATACTCTTTTTTTAACTTTTTTGAAAAAAAAGGAAAAAAGAGTATATTGGGTTTGTGAAATGTCCGTCTGTCCGTCCGTCTGTCCGTCTGTCTGTATGAACGCAGGTTTTTTCCACAATTTTGAAGCTAGAGCAACCAAACTTGGTATACATGTTGGTATATACCATAGGCAGACAAAGTGTCAAGATCTCCCCCCCACCCCCACCCCTTCCCCCACAAACCGCAAAAACCTATATCTTCCACAGTTTTACAGCTAGAGTAACCAAATTTGGCACAAGGGCTACTTATCACATCCTTCATTGATCTGGCAAAAAAAAATTCGGCCACGCCCACCCCCGCCCCCACAAATAGGCAAAGTCTGTATCTCCCCCACCCCTTTAGCTAGAATCACCAAATTTTGCAGGTTGACTTCTATTGTCCTATTAAATAGATTGGATAAAAATATTTTTGCCACGCCCACCCCCGCCCTTGCAATCAAGCAATGTTTGTTTCTCCCAAACCTGTAGAACAGGCCCAACCAAATTTTAATTGATGGCAAAACTTTAAAGATTTGAGCAGAAATTCAATTGCCACGCCCACTGACTCCGCAAAGAGGCGAAAAAAAGAGTATATCGCAGTCGGGTGCATCCGACTGCAACGTTCTTACTTGTTTTTAATTTCAACATGTGTTTCTGTGTGTCAGAGTCAGCAATATTTTCATTGTCAATTGTTTGTAGAGGGCAATAATAGGTATTGTATTGGGAAGAGTCCACGTGTTCCCCTTTAACAGCCTTCTTTCTTTGACTATTCATTACTTTAACGGCAGATGCCATGTCATCGCCTATCAAAAGTTTACGTCGCTTAATGGTGTGTGGACGAATGAGATAATTGGACGAATGAGATAATTGGACGAATGAGATAATTGGACGAATGAGATAATTGAACTAGGACAACTAGAACTGAATAGAATATCTCTGCGATCACCGAACGATTTTTTGGACAACCTCGCACGATTAGAGTTTTTCGAAGACTGTGAATTTCAATTAACATACTTACATATATGTTTATGTTTATGTTTATGTTTATGTTTATGTTTATGTTTATGTTTATGTTTATGTTTATGTTTATGTTTATGTTTATGTTTATGTTTATGTTTATGTTTATGTTTATGTTTATGTTTATGTTTATGTTTATGTTTATGTTTATGTTTATGTTTATGTTTATGTTTATGTTTATGTTTATGTTTATGTTTATGTTTATGTTTATGTTTATGTTTATGTTTATGTTTATGTTTATGTTTATGTTTATGTTTATGTTTATGTTTATGTTTATGTTTATGTTTATGTTTATGTTTATGTTTATGTTTATGTTTATGTTTATGTTTATGTTTATGTTTATGTTTATGTTTATGTTTATGTTTATGTTTATGTTTATGTTTATGTTTATGTTTATGTTTATGTTTATGTTTATGTTTATGTTTATGTTTATGTTTATGTTTATGTTTATGTTTATGTTTATGTTTATGTTTATGTTTATGTTTATGTTTATGTTTATGTTTATGTTTATGTTTATGTTTATGTTTATGTTTATGTTTATGTTTATGTTTATGTTTATGTTTATGTTTATGTTTATGTTTATGTTTATGTTTATGTTTATGTTTATGTTTATGTTTATGTTTATGTTTATGTTTATGTTTATGTTTATGTTTATGTTTATGTTTATGTTTATGTTTATGTTTATGTTTATGTTTATGTTTATGTTTATGTTTATGTTTATGTTTATGTTTATGTTTATGTTTATGTTTATGTTTATGTTTATGTTTATGTTTATGTTTATGTTTATGTTTATGTTTATGTTTATGTTTATGTTTATGTTTATGTTTATGTTTATGTTTATGTTTATGTTTATGTTTATGTTTATGTTTATGTTTATGTTTATGTTTATGTTTATGTTTATGTTTATGTTTATGTTTATGTTTATGTTTATGTTTATGTTTATGTTTATGTTTATGTTTATGTTTATGTTTATGTTTATGTTTATGTTTATGTTTATGTTTATGTTTATGTTTATGTTTATGTTTATGTTTATGTTTATGTTTATGTTTATGTTTATGTTTATGTTTATGTTTATGTTTATGTTTATGTTTATGTTTATGTTTATGTTTATGTTTATGTTTATGTTTATGTTTATGTTTATGTTTATGTTTATGTTTATGTTTATGTTTATGTTTATGTTTATGTTTATGTTTATGTTTATGTTTATGTTTATGTTTATGTTTATGTTTATGTTTATGTTTATGTTTATGTTTATGTTTATGTTTATGTTTATGTTTATGTTTATGTTTATGTTTATGTTTATGTTTATGTTTATGTTTATGTTTATGTTTATGTTTATGTTTATGTTTATGTTTATGTTTATGTTTATGTTTATGTTTATGTTTATGTTTATGTTTATGTTTATGTTTATGTTTATGTTTATGTTTATGTTTATGTTTATGTTTATGTTTATGTTTATGTTTATGTTTATGTTTATGTTTATGTTTATGTTTATGTTTATGTTTATGTTTATGTTTATGTTTATGTTTATGTTTATGTTTATGTTTATGTTTATGTTTATGTTTATGTTTATGTTTATGTTTATGTTTATGTTTATGTTTATGTTTATGTTTATGTTTATGTTTATGTTTATGTTTATGTTTATGTTTATGTTTATGTTTATGTTTATGTTTATGTTTATGTTTATGTTTATGTTTATGTTTATGTTTATGTTTATGTTTATGTTTATGTTTATGTTTATGTTTATGTTTATGTTTATGTTTATGTTTATGTTTATGTTTATGTTTATGTTTATGTTTATGTTTATGTTTATGTTTATGTTTATGTTTATGTTTATGTTTATGTTTATGTTTATGTTTATGTTTATGTTTATGTTTATGTTTATGTTTATGTTTATGTTTATGTTTATGTTTATGTTTATGTTTATGTTTATGTTTATGTTTATGTTTATGTTTATGTTTATGTTTATGTTTATGTTTATGTTTATGTTTATGTTTATGTTTATGTTTATGTTTATGTTTATGTTTATGTTTATGTTTATGTTTATGTTTATGTTTATGTTTATGTTTATGTTTATGTTTATGTTTATGTTTATGTTTATGTTTATGTTTATGTTTATGTTTATGTTTATGTTTATGTTTATGTTTATGTTTATGTTTATGTTTATGTTTATGTTTATGTTTATGTTTATGTTTATGTTTATGTTTATGTTTATGTTTATGTTTATGTTTATGTTTATGTTTATGTTTATGTTTATGTTTATGTTTATGTTTATGTTTATGTTTATGTTTATGTTTATGTTTATGTTTATGTTTATGTTTATGTTTATGTTTATGTTTATGTTTATGTTTATGTTTATGTTTATGTTTATGTTTATGTTTATGTTTATGTTTATGTTTATGTTTATGTTTATGTTTATGTTTATGTTTATGTTTATGTTTATGTTTATGTTTATGTTTATGTTTATGTTTATGTTTATGTTTATGTTTATGTTTATGTTTATGTTTATGTTTATGTTTATGTTTATGTTTATGTTTATGTTTATGTTTATGTTTATGTTTATGTTTATGTTTATGTTTATGTTTATGTTTATGTTTATGTTTATGTTTATGTTTATGTTTATGTTTATGTTTATGTTTATGTTTATGTTTATGTTTATGTTTATGTTTATGTTTATGTTTATGTTTATGTTTATGTTTATGTTTATGTTTATGTTTATGTTTATGTTTATGTTTATGTTTATGTTTATGTTTATGTTTATGTTTATGTTTATGTTTATGTTTATGTTTATGTTTATGTTTATGTTTAGGTTTATGTTTATGTTTATGTTTATGTTTATGTTTATGTTTATGTTTATGTTTATGTTTATGTTTATGTTTATGTTTATGTTTATGTTTATGTTTATGTTTATGTTTATGTTTATGTTTATGTTTATGTTTATGTTTATGTTTATGTTTATGTTTATGTTTATGTTTATGTTTATGTTTATGTTTATGTTTATGTTTATGTTTATGTTTATGTTTATCAAGACTGTTCGTTGTGTACCTATTCAAAGTTTCAGAAAGCATATTAATTTGTTTCTGAATAATGGCCACGCATGTATTTAAAATATTTGACGCAAATTCGAGCGCTAGCTGTTTGTGCTAAATGTATATGTTTGCCCTAACTTTTTTTTACCGGTCACATGTATCGCAAAGTCCATGGAAAAGGTGGCCGCACAAATTTCTTTTTTTTTTCAAAAAAATTAAAAAAGAGTATAAAAAAAAAACATATTTGCTCTTGCATTTTTGTTGTAAGAGCAAATCTGTTCAAACGATTTTTATGTGCCACTTGGCTGGTCACACGGACGCAAATCCAGAAAAACAATTTAGTCACAAAGTATGTGCAAACTTGTCAGCGCTAAATTTTGAGGGCAATAGTTTAAGTGGTCAGGCGTTTATCAGAGCATGTTTTCAAATTTTTACTTATTCTGCGTCAAATATTTTGTGAGTCTGACCGTAGCTTAAGAGTTAATACTAGTAAGGAATTGGTGGACCAAAAATTTAAACAAAACAAGCAAGAATGCTCTAGTCGAGTGGGCCCTTAGCTCTCTAGCTAAACGGACAGACAGATGGACATGGCTCGATCCACTCGACTGTTAATGCTGATCAAGAAAAATACACCCCACGCACCACCGCACAGCAACAATTTTAAAGATAAAGCACATATATGTTTAATCAATGTTGATCGGTTTCGTAAATTTCATTACAATCGGATAAATAGTACCAAAGCTATTGATGAATCTGTTACCCCCGTCTCAGTAAGCAGAAATAACAGTTTGACATGCACTGGCCAAGTTAAGTGCTCTTCTTGCTTGTGTTGCCGCTGAACTGCTTGATATTCCAGTTGGGAGCAGGGAGTCTCGTAGCCGGGCACACCCAACTAGAGCATTCTTTCTTGTTTTTACTCCCCGTTCCCATTAAAAATGAGAAAAAGGGAGTTATAAAGTACTGCAAATGTGTGTAACAGACAGAAGGAGGCATTTCCGACTATATAAACCATATATATTCTTGATCAGGATCAACAGCCGAGACGAACTAGCCATGTCCGTCTGTCTGTCCGTCTGTCTGTATGAACGCGTCGATCTCAGAGACTATAAGAGCTAGAGACACCAAACTTGGCATGCAGGTTCCTGTATACCATACGCAGATCAAGCTTATTTCAAATTTCGGATGCACCCCCCCGCAAGTCCGCAAATCGCAAACATGTGTACCAAAAATCAAAGCTATATCTTTAAAATTGTATCTGTGGGAGTTTTTTGCGATTTGCAGGGTTGCATCCGAAATTTGAAATAAATTTGATCTGCGTATGGTATACAGGAACCTGCATGCCAAATTTGGTGTCTCTAGCTCTTATAGTCTCCGAGATCTGTGTGTTCATGCAGACAGACAGACGGTCTCGGCTGTTGATGCTGATCAAGAATATATATAGTTTATATAGTCGGAAATGCCTCCTTCTGTCTGTTACACACATTTGCAGTACTTTATAACTCCCTTTTTCCCATTTTTAATGGGAACAAGGAGTAAAAAGAGTATATTGGATTTGTGAAATGTCCGTCTGTCTGTCTGTCCGTCTGTATGAACGCCGTTTTTATACTCTTTTTTTAACTTTTTTGAAAAAAAAGGAAAAAAGAGTATATTGGGTTTGTGAAATGTCCGTCTGTCCGTCCGTCTGTCCGTCTGTCCGTCTGTCCGTCTGTCTGTATGAACGCAGGTTTTTTCCACAATTTTGAAGCTAGAGCAACCAAACTTGGTATACATGTTGGTATATACCATAGGCAGACAAAGTGTCAAGATCTCCCCCCCACCCCCACCCCTTCCCCCACAAACCGCAAAAACCTATATCTTCCACAGTTTTACAGCTAGAGTAACCAAATTTGGCACAAGGGCTACTTATCACATCCTTCATTGATCTGGCAAAAAAAATTCGGCCACGCCCACCCCCGCCCCCACAAATAGGCAAAGTCTGTATCTCCCCCACCCCTTTAGCTAGAATCACCAAATTTTGCAGGTTGACTTCTATTGTCCTATTAAATAGATTGGATAAAAATATTTTTGCCACGCCCACCCCCGCCCTTGCAATCAAGCAATGTTTGTTTCTCCCAAACCTGTAGAACAGGCCCAACCAAATTTTAATTGATGGCAAAACTTTAAAGATTTGAGCAGAAATTCAATTGCCACGCCCACTGACTCCGCAAAGAGGCGAAAAAAAGAGTATATCGCAGTCGGGTGCATCCGACTGCAACGTTCTTACTTGTTTTCAACAGTTTTGAAGCTAGAGCAACAAAACTTGATGTACATGTTGGTATATACCATAGGCAGACAAAGTGTCAAGATCTCCCCAGACCCCCACCCCTTCCCCCACAAGCCGCAAAAACCTATATCTTCCACAGTTTTATAGCTAGAGTAACCAAATTTAGCATAAGGGCTACTTATCACATCCTTGATTGATCTGAATAATTATTTTTATCCAATCTATTTAATATGACAACAGAATTCAACCTGCTAAATTTGGTGATTCTTGCTAAAGGGGTGTGGGAGATACAGACTTTGCTTATTTGTGGGGGCGGGGGTGGGCGTGGTCAATTTTTGTTAGTCAGATCAATCAAGAAAGTGATTAATAGCCCTTGTGCTAAATTTGGTTACTCTTGCTGTAAAACTGTGGACGATATATGTTTTTGCGGTTTATGGAGAAAGTGGTGGGGGTGTGCGGGAGATCTTGACACTTTGTCTGCCTATGGTATATATCAACATGTATACCAAGTTTGGTTACTCATCCTTCAAAGCTGTGGAAAAAACTGCGTTATTACGGACGGACAGACGGACGGGCGGACAGACGGACAGACACACATTTCACAAAACCCAATATACTAATTTTTTTTTTTCAAAAAAATTAAATCAAAGACTTTAAAAAGTTCGAGAGCTCGTTTTTGAGCAAGATTTTTCATTTTTCAAAAAGGTACACTCAGAGAATTGCCAATATCTTCGAAATCAGATTTTGGATTCTTAAGAAACTTCCTTTTTTGAATACGTTATATGATGTCCAAAAATGCACCAATTCATCACATTTCAAATTTTTTGTTTTCTTAAGCGCTATTTAGACTTAAATGGAAAATTTTGCATTAAAATTTCACGTTTCTAAAAAAAACTAGATTTTAAAAGGGATTTTCTTATAAAACAAAACATTTTTTCTCTTTGCATCTATAGCTCAATTCATTTCAAAGAAATCAATGAATATTTTATTAAAATTGATAATCAAATAATAATGTTTAGGGCGGCTATGAGGTCATCAGTAGCATGTTAGAAAAATTCCTAAAAATGCTCTAATCTTGACAATTTTACAAACATTCTGTAAGTAAAATCGCCCGATGATTTCGAAAATAATGTCAAAATTTAAAAAAGTGTGACTGTTTTCGAGATATTCAAATATACTATTTTTTTCAATAACTTCGAAAGTGACGTTAGTAAAATGTAAATATCTCTAGATTTGGTTTCTTAATTTTAAATAAATTGACTTGTAGATTTTTGCTCCACAATTAGAGCAACGGCGAAAACACGACGATTAGTCTAGAGCACCAGTCTGCTCCTATCAGACTAATATCCTCCTACATGGCACATGACAACCAAGGGCTACCTTCGGACGACAAGGCAAGACGTCTCTCCAAGACAGCGAAACAGCCAAGGTATGCCTTCACATAGGTTGCGATGCCAATGCTCACCATACTCAATGGGGTAGCACTGACATTAACGACAGGGGTGAGTCTCTCTTCAACTTCATCCTTAGCTCTAATTTATACATATGCAATCGGGGTAATGACCCGAACTTAATAATCAAAAATCGTGTGGAGACTATCGACCTTACTCTTGTCTCCACCCCTCTCATGGAACGAGTAAAAAACAAGTAAGAATGCTCTAGTCGAGTGTGCCCGACTACGAGACTCCCTGCTCCCAACTTGCTCTTCAAGCAGTTCAGCGGCAACACAAGCAAGCAGTGCAGCTAACTCGTAAACTGCTTGTCAAACTGTTGTTGCTAGTTCGCGACGGCTGTTGATGCAGATCAACAATATATATAGTTTATATAGTCGGAAATGCCTCCTTCTGTCTGTTACACACATTTGCAGTACTTTATAACTCCCTTTTTCCCATTTTAATTGGGATCAGGAAGTAACTGGATGGTCCTTAATGACCACTTCTTTTCTGATCACAGATTCATAGAAACGGGACTTTCTCTAAGCATCCCCGAGCCAGAAGAACCAACTGCACACTCTACACTAAACATATTCAGGACATTCTACCGGAATCGTACCAAGTCACCCAAACAAGATAGAAAATTTTAACTTCCTCAAGCGAGGAATCTCTGAACATGCTTCCTTTCAAATGTCCTCAACTGTAGACCATTTATATTGCAAATTCAATATCAGCTGGGCCATAAATAGCTTTCAGCCATATACATCGCAGGGTCCTGATAAAGTAATCCTGGCACAGCTGCAACACTCCGGATCTTTAGCCATTTACTGGCTACAAAAGATCTTCGGAAAAATATACATGCTAGGTCAATTTCCCAGTAACTGCCTCCAAACAAAAGAAGTATTTATACCTAAGGCCGGTAAGGCCTCCCATACAACCCCCAAAGACTTTAGACACATCAGTCTATCGTCATTTCTGCTTAAAACGTTTGAACGTCTCCTAGAACTTTACCTTCGAAAATCAATCAAACCAGAGCCTTTATCTCAGTAGCAGCATGCGTACAGGAAAGGTAGGTCGACAGAAACTGCACATTACTTTATAGTCTCCACGATAGAAAATATCCAAAATTAAGGATATACCTTAGTCGCCTTTCTTGATATAGAAGGCGCTTTCAACAACATTGATCCAAAAGCAATCACGGGTGCCCTAACGGGTCTGGGGATCGATGGACGCCTTATAAGATTGATCGACCACATGCTAACTTGCAGGGCAGTTCAGTCTGTTCTTGGCTCATCAAATCTCTACAGATTCGTTAAAAAGGGCACCTCTCAAGGAGGTGTCCTATCCCCCTTACCATGAAACATTGCGATCAACTGATTATCCTGCGACATAGAAGGGGGAGGCTGCCATGTGGTTGTCTATGCAGACGTTGTTGCGATGGCATTCTCGGATAAATACCCGCAAAACCTAAGTGACCTGATGAGGGGTAAACTAAGACAACTATCCACACTGTCCTTCAGCAACAATGCCAAGTATTTGGGGCTAGGGAGGAAACTGGACTGGAATCTAAATATATCAGATAGAATAAAGAAGCCTTACACGTGCAGGAAGACCATAGGAATAAATTGGGGTATGAACCCAAATATAGTCTCGTGGCTCAATTCCGCAAGCACAAGACAGCGTTACAGTCTTATCAAGTAAACCACCCTTAACAAGCCGAACAAGATACAAAGAGCTGCTGAACTGTGCATCACTGACACGCTTGATTGGAACTTGACCAAACATTTTGATTGGTATTGGATTTCGTGAGAAAAAACCTACATGTCCCATTTTATTACCAGGTCTGTACTGTATGTCAAAGTTAAATGATTACAGATATGCCCGCCATGAAGCTTTTAACAAGTTACAATCTGTGAAAACAACAGAATGGCGGCTTTGTAGATAGTGACGAAAATGCTTCATTGAATTGAACAAAGCTAATGTTTCCAATTCGTATGAATGATATCGGGATTCTGGAGCAGAAGTTCGTTTACTGTAATATTCGACAACGCGCGGCTTATTATCGATTTTATGCAATAAAATTGCACCATAACCATCCATCCTTTCATCGGTGTGTTGTACCATTGGATGTTGAGGATCGAATATACTGAGTGCATGCTCATCTGTCAACGTTGCTATAAGTTGCTAACTAACTTCAAACACTTTGTTCTTGCATGTGAAGGCTATACAATAGTTTCATTATACGTGAAAACTCTGGCATGAATTGCCGAAAATACGATGCCAAGCCAATTAACTGTCTCACTTGAGTGACGGGTTGTGGGGGCGGTAAATCAATCAATGCTTGTTTCTTGCTTGGATTTGGACGAATTTCACCCTCTATAACCTCGAAGCCCAAGTATTCGACTTTTGATCTTAGAGAAGAGCACTTTGCGAAATTAAAAGAAAACCCAGCATGAGATAACATTTTTAAAACTGTTTTTAATCTATCAAATGCTTCTTCTTTTGTTTGTGAAACGATCATAATGTCGTCCATATAAACTATTACAAAAGAATAGGCAAGCTAACCTAGTGCATTTTTCTTCTTGACAAACAATATGGGACAGGCCAACGGAGAACAGCTAGACCGAACAATATTTGATTCCAATAGCTGTTTAATCATATTCTTAACTATTTCCTTTTCATCCGAACTAAATCGATATGGTCGTCTTTATACAGTCTTATTTGGGTCAATTAAACGTAATTCTAATTGGCCGCTTGTAACTCGGCTTTTTGTAACTCCGTCAATAAATGAGCTAGAGTATTCAGTTAAAATTACCAACAAAAGTGATTTATCAGTTAAAGTATATGTAGATTGCGTTTTAAAGAGTGCGCCCTTGTCGTTTCACGACCAATTACAATATCATAATTTAAACAATCATTCAAAACCACATGAAACAGAACCTCAAGCTTATTTTAACGTTTAATAGAATTTGCAACGTACTGGTTACTGTATTATTTCCAATACTCTATTGAATGACTGTATTAATTCGTTTGCCCGAAAAATTAGATGACACAGCTTCCCTTACAAGTGAACACTCGGCTCCTGAGTCGAAATAAAATGGATATAACGCACGATCATCAGGATTGACTTGATACGGAGCGAATCCGACTTCTGATGTCGGGGAGGGGGTTCCATTATTCAAACGCTTCCTGCGCCGTGACATGACAACATTCACAAACGAGCTCTGTAGCAAGAATGATTTCACAATGCCAAAATTCTAATGATCGTGTGTACACCAATACTCACCAAAACACGAACACTATATCTTTCTCACTCCAACTCATATCACGCCCAGGCTACGCTAGACAGAGAATTCTGCCAGGCCCGCAACAACGAAGTGCATATAGCAATGCAGAACAGAATAGAATTCAATGGAGTTTGGGAAATAGAAAACACGCAAAATGAAGCGATGTTGTGAAATTCATACAGAGTTGGTCTTTATTGAAATGCTTTCACATTTAATTATTAATTCCAATAAAACAAACGTCACGACATACATATTATGGTGTTCAGTGTTCGATTTTTTTGAAAATAATTAAATTTGGTCTCGAAAAGTGGTATTTCCTACCTTGTTTTTATCCGGGTACGAATTATACCATCCCTTGCTTCTGGTCCACAAACAGACAATGAAGCCTCCGTAACAACCTTGACACATCTCTCCACAGCTTCAGTGTGGCAAGGAAACATCTCATTTCTCAGCAAAACAGTTCCTGATGAAATCAAATTCGATATTTTTTCGTCCGTATATTTCATTGTCCTTGGAGGCTCTGTAACTTTTTCTTCGCTCAATCTATCAAATCATAATAGCATAACGCATGAGCTTGAAGTTTTGGAAGGCGAAATTCGCGAACTTTTGTTTCTTTTGTCTCCTTTCTTGCTTTTATTATTTTTTGAAGAGCCAGTTTCCTGATGTGAGCCGCATAATCTTGTAGCATAGCCAACAACATATTTTCCGCATGGGCAAAGAGGAATTTCTTTGCATCGTTTTCAACCCAATGCTTTTTACTCCCTGTTCCCATTAAAAATGGCAAAAAGGGAGTTATAAAGTACTGCAAATGTGTGTAACAGACAGAAGGAGGCATTTCCGACTATATAAACTATATATATTCTTGATCAGGATCAACAGCCGAGACGAACTAGCCATGTCCGTCTGTCTGTCCGTCTGTCTGTATGAACGCGTCGATCTCAGAGACTATAAGAGCTAGAGACACCAAACTTGGCATGCAGGTTCCTGTATACCATACGCAGATCAAGCTTATTTCAAATTTCGGATGCACCCCCCCGCAAGTCCGCAAATCGCAAACATGTGTACCAAAAATCAAAGCTATATCTTTAAAATTGTATCTGTGGGAGTTTTTTGCGATTTGCAGGGTTGCATCCGAAATTTGAAATAAATTTGATCTGCGTATGGTATACAGGAACCTGCATGCCAAATTTGGTGTCTCTAGCTCTTATAGTCTCCGAGATCTGTGTGTTCATGCAGACAGACAGACGGTCTCGGCTGTTGATGCTGATCAAGAATATATATAGTTTATATAGTCGGAAATGCCTCCTTCTGTCTGTTACACACATTTGCAGTACTTTATAACTCCCTTTTTCCCATTTTTAATGGGAACAAGGAGTAAAAAGAGTATATTGGATTTGTGAAATGTCCGTCTGTCTGTCTGTCCGTCTGTATGAACGCCGTTTTTTTCAACAGTTTTGAAGCTAGAGCAACAAAACTTGATGTACATGTTGGTATATACCATAGGCAGACAAAGTGTCAAGATCTCCCCAGACCCCCACCCCTTCCCCCACAAGCCGCAAAAACCTATATCTTCCACAGTTTTATAGCTAGAGTAACCAAATTTAGCATAAGGGCTACTTATCACATCCTTGATTGATCTGAATAATTATTTTTATCCAATCTATTTAATATGACAACAGAATTCAACCTGCTAAATTTGGTGATTCTTGCTAAAGGGGTGTGGGAGATACAGACTTTGCTTATTTGTGGGGGCGGGGGTGGGCGTGGTCAATTTTTGTTAGTCAGATCAATCAAGAAAGTGATTAATAGCCCTTGTGCTAAATTTGGTTACTCTTGCTGTAAAACTGTGGACGATATATGTTTTTGCGGTTTATGGAGAAAGTGGTGGGGGTGTGCGGGAGATCTTGACACTTTGTCTGCCTATGGTATATATCAACATGTATACCAAGTTTGGTTACTCATCCTTCAAAGCTGTGGAAAAAACTGCGTTATTACGGACGGACAGACGGACGGGCGGACAGACGGACAGACACACATTTCACAAAACCCAATATACTAATTTTTTTTTTTCAAAAAAATTAAATCAAAGACTTTAAAAAGTTCGAGAGCTCGTTTTTGAGCAAGATTTTTCATTTTTCAAAAAGGTACACTCAGAGAATTGCCAATATCTTCGAAATCAGATTTTGGATTCTTAAGAAACTTCCTTTTTTGAATACGTTATATGATGTCCAAAAATGCACCAATTCATCACATTTCAAATTTTTTGTTTTCTTAAGCGCTATTTAGACTTAAATGGAAAATTTTGCATTAAAATTTCACGTTTCTAAAAAAAAACTAGATTTTAAAAGGGATTTTCTTATAAAACAAAACATTTTTTCTCTTTGCATCTATAGCTCAATTCATTTCAAAGAAATCAATGAATATTTTATTAAAATTGATAATCAAATAATAATGTTTAGGGCGGCTATGAGGTCATCAGTAGCATGTTAGAAAAATTCCTAAAAATGCTCTAATCTTGACAATTTTACAAACATTCTGTAAGTAAAATCGCCCGATGATTTCGAAAATAATGTCAAAATTTAAAAAAGTGTGACTGTTTTCGAGATATTCAAATATACTATTTTTTTCAATAACTTCGAAAGTGACGTTAGTAAAATGTAAATATCTCTAGATTTGGTTTCTTAATTTTAAATAAATTGACTTGTAGATTTTTGCTCCACAATTAGAGCAACGGCGAAAACACGACGATTAGTCTAGAGCACCAGTCTGCTCCTATCAGACTAATATCCTCCTACATGGCACATGACAACCAAGGGCTACCTTCGGACGACAAGGCAAGACGTCTCTCCAAGACAGCGAAACAGCCAAGGTATGCCTTCTCATAGGTTGCGATGCCAATGCTCACCATACTCAATGGGGTAGCACTGACATTAACGACAGGGGTGAGTCTCTCTTCAACTTCATCCTTAGCTCTAATTTATACATATGCAATCGGGGTTCAGCGAGTAACACAAGCAAGCAGTGCAGCTAACTCGTAAACTGCTTGTCAAACTGTTGTTGCTAGTTCGCGACGGCTGTTGATGCTGATCAACAATATATATAGTTTATATAGTCGGAAATGCCTCCTTCTGTCTGTTACACACATTTGCAGTACTTTATAACTCCCTTTTTCCCATTTTAATTGGGATCAGGAAGTAACTGGATGGTCCTTAATGACCACTTCTTTTCTGATCACAGATTCATAGAAACGGGACTTTCTCTAAGCATCCCCGAGCCAGAAGAACCAACTGCACACTCTACACTAAACATATTCAGGACATTCTACCGGAATCGTACCAAGTCACCCAAACAAGATAGAAAATTTTAACTTCCTCAAGCGAGGAATCTCTGAACATGCTTCCTTTCAAATGTCCTCAACTGTAGACCATTTATATTGCAAATTCAATATCAGCTGGGCCATAAATAGCTTTCAGCCATATACATCGCAGGGTCCTGATAAAGTAATCCTGGCACAGCTGCAACACTCCGGATCTTTAGCCATTTACTGGCTACAAAAGATCTTCGGAAAAATATACATGCTAGGTCAATTTCCCAGTAACTGCCTCCAAACAAAAGAAGTATTTATACCTAAGGCCGGTAAGGCCTCCCATACAACCCCCAAAGACTTTAGACACATCAGTCTATCGTCATTTCTGCTTAAAACGTTTGAACGTCTCCTAGAACTTTTCCTTCGAAAATCAATCAAACCAGAGCCTTTATCTCAGTAGCAGCATGCGTACAGGAAAGGTAGGTCGACAGAAACTGCACATTACTTTATAGTCTCCACGATAGAAAATATCCAAAATTAAGGATATACCTTAGTCGCCTTTCTTGATATAGAAGGCGCTTTCAACAACATTGATCCAAAAGTAATCACGGGTGCCCTAACGGGTCTGGGGATCGATGGACGCCTTATAAGATTGATCGACCACATGCTAACTTGCAGGGCAGTTCAGTCTGTTCTTGGCTCATCAAATCTCTACAGATTCGTTAAAAAGGGCACCTCTCAAGGAGGTGTCCTATCCCCCTTACCATGAAACATTGCGATCAACTGATTATCCTGCGACATAGAAGGGGGAGGCTGCCATGTGGTTGTCTATGCAGACGTTGTTGCGATGGCATTCTCGGATAAATACCCGCAAAACCTAAGTGACCTGATGAGGGGTAAACTAAGACAACTATCCACACTGTCCTTCAGCAACAATGCCAAGTATTTGGGGCTAGGGAGGAAACTGGACTGGAATCTAAATATATCAGATAGAATAAAGAAGCCTTACACGTGCAGGAAGACCATAGGAATAAATTGGGGTATGAACCCAAATATAGTCTCGTGGCTCAATTCCGCAAGCACAAGACAGCGTTACAGTCTTATCAAGTAAACCACCCTTAACAAGCCGAACAAGATACAAAGAGCTGCTGAACTGTGCATCACTGACACGCTTGATTGGAACTTGACCAAACATTTTGATTGGTATTGGATTTCGTGAGAAAAAACCTACATGTCCCATTTTATTACCAGGTCTGTACTGTATGTCAAAGTTAAATGATTACAGATATGCCCGCCATGAAGCTTTTAACAAGTTACAATCTGTGAAAACAACAGAATGGCGGCTTTGTAGATAGTGACGAAAATGCTTCATTGAATTGAACAAAGCTAATGTTTCCAATTCGTATGAATGATATCGGGATTCTGGAGCAGAAGTTCGTTTACTGTAATATTCGACAACGCGCGGCTTATTATCGATTTTATGCAATAAAATTGCACCATAACCATCCATCCTTTCATCGGTGTGTTGTACCATTGGATGTTGAGGATCGAATATACTGAGTGCATGCTCATCTGTCAACGTTGCTATAAGTTGCTAACTAACTTCAAACACTTTGTTCTTGCATGTGAAGGCTATACAATAGTTTCATTATACGTGAAAACTCTGGCATGAATTGCCGAAAATACGATGCCAAGCCAATTAACTGTCTCACTTGAGTGACGGGCTGTGGGGGCGGTAAATCAATCAATGCTTGTTTCTTGCTTGGATTTGGACGAATTTCACCCTCTATAACCTCGAAGCCCAAGTATTCGACTTTTGATCTTAGAGAAGAGCACTTTGCGAAATTAAAAGAAAACCCAGCATGAGATAACATTTTTAAAACTGTTTTTAATCTATCAAATGCTTCTTCTTTTGTTTGTGAAACGATCATAATGTCGTCCATATAAACTATTACAAAAGAATAGGCAAGCTAACCTAGTGCATTTTTCTTCTTGACAAACAATATGGGACAGGCCAACGGAGAACAGCTAGACCGAACAATATTTGATTCCAATAGCTGTTTAATCATATTCTTAACTATTTCCTTTTCATCCGAACTAAATCGATATGGTCGTCTTTATACAGTCTTATTTGGGTCAATTAAACGTAATTCTAATTGGCCGCTTGTAACTCGGCTTTTTGTAACTCCGTCAATAAATGAGCTAGAGTATTCAGTTAAAATTACCAACAAAAGTGATTTATCAGTTAAAGTATATGTAGATTGCGTTTTAAAGAGTGCGCCCTTGTCGTTTCACGACCAATTACAATATCATAATTTAAACAATCATTCAAAACCACATGAAACAGAACCTCAAGCTTATTTTAACGTTTAATAGAATTTGCAACGTACTGGTTACTGTATTATTTCCAATACTCTATTGAATGACTGTATTAATTCGTTTGCCCGAAAAATTAGATGACACAGCTTCCCTTACAAGTGAACACTCGGCTCCTGAGTCGAAATAAAATGGATATAACGCACGATCATCAGGATTGACTTGATACGGAGCGAATCCGACTTCTGATGTCGGGGAGGGGGTTCCATTATTCAAACGCTTCCTGCGCCGTGACATGACAACATTCACAAACGAGCTCTGTAGCAAGAATGATTTCACAATGCCAAAATTCTAATGATCGTGTGTACACCAATACTCACCAAAACACGAACACTATATCTTTCTCACTCCAACTCATATCACGCCCAGGCTACGCTAGACAGAGAATTCTGCCAGGCCCGCAACAACGAAGTGCATATAGCAATGCAGAACAGAATAGAATTCAATGGAGTTTGGGAAATAGAAAACACGCAAAATGAAGCGATGTTGTGAAATTCATACAGAGTTGGTCTTTATTGAAATGCTTTCACATTTAATTATTAATTCCAATAAAACAAACGTCACGACATACATATTATGGTGTTCAGTGTTCGATTTTTTTGAAAATAATTAAATTTGGTCTCGAAAAGTGGTATTTCCTACCTTGTTTTTATCCGGGTACGAATAATACCATCCCTTGCTTCTGGTCCACAAACAGACAATGAAGCCTCCGTAACAACCTTGACACATCTCTCCACAGCTTCAGTGTGGCAAGGAAACATCTCATTTCTCAGCAAAACAGTTCCTGATGAAATCAAATTCGATATTTTTTCGTCCGTATATTTCATTGTCCTTGGAGGCTCTGTAACTTTTTCTTCGCTCAATCTATCAAATCATAATAGCATAACGCATGAGCTTGAAGTTTTGGAAGGCGAAATTCGCGAACTTTTGTTTCTTTTGTCTCCTTTCTTGCTTTTATTATTTTTTGAAGAGCCAGTTTCCTGATGTGAGCCGCATAATCTTGTAGCATAGCCAACAACATATTTTCCGCATGGGCAAAGAGGAATTTCTTTGCATCGTTTTCAACCCAATGCTTTTTACTCCCTGTTCCCATTAAAAATGGCAAAAAGGGAGTTATAAAGTACTGCAAATGTGTGTAACAGACAGAAGGAGGCATTTCCGACTATATAAACTATATATATTCTTGATCAGGATCAACAGCCGAGACGAACTAGCCATGTCCGTCTGTCTGTCCGTCTGTCTGTATGAACGCGTCGATCTCAGAGACTATAAGAGCTAGAGACACCAAACTTGGCATGCAGGTTCCTGTATACCATACGCAGATCAAGCTTATTTCAAATTTCGGATGCACCCCCCCGCAAGTCCGCAAATCGCAAACATGTGTACCAAAAATCAAAGCTATATCTTTAAAATTGTATCTGTGGGAGTTTTTTGCGATTTGCAGGGTTGCATCCGAAATTTGAAATAAATTTGATCTGCGTATGGTATACAGGAACCTGCATGCCAAATTTGGTGTCTCTAGCTCTTATAGTCTCCGAGATCTGTGTGTTCATGCAGACAGACAGACGGTCTCGGCTGTTGATGCTGATCAAGAATATGTATAGTTTATATAGTCGGAAATGCCTCCTTCTGTCTGTTACACACATTTGCAGTACTTTATAACTCCCTTTTTCCCATTTTTAATGGGAACAAGGAGTAAAAAGAGTATATTGGATTTGTGAAATGTCCGTCTGTCTGTCTGTCCGTCTGTATGAACGCCGTTTTTTTCAACAGTTTTGAAGCTAGAGCAACAAAACTTGATGTACATGTTGGTATATACCATAGGCAGACAAAGTGTCAAGATCTCCCCAGACCCCCACCCCTTCCCCCACAAGCCGCAAAAACCTATATCTTCCACAGTTTTATAGCTAGAGTAACCAAATTTAGCATAAGGGCTACTTATCACATCCTTGATTGATCTGAATAATTATTTTTATCCAATCTATTTAATATGACAACAGAATTCAACCTGCTAAATTTGGTGATTCTTGCTAAAGGGGTGTGGGAGATACAGACTTTGCTTATTTGTGGGGGCGGGGGTGGGCGTGGTCAATTTTTGTTAGTCAGATCAATCAAGAAAGTGATTAATGTTTTTGCGGTTTATGGAGAAAGTGGTGGGGGTGTGCGGGAGATCTTGACACTTTGTCTGCCTATGGTATATATCAACATGTATACCAAGTTTGGTTACTCATCCTTCAAAACTGTGGAAAAAACTGCGTTATTACGGACGGACAGACGGACGGGCGGACAGACGGACAGACACACATTTCACAAAACCCAATATACTAATTTTTTTTTTTTTCAAAAAAATTAAATCAAAGACTTTAAAAAGTTCGAGAGCTCGTTTTTGAGCAAGATTTTTCATTTTTCAAAAAGGTACACTCAGAGAATTGCCAATATCTTCGAAATCAGATTTTGGATTCTTAAGAAACTTCCTTTTTTGAATACGTTATATGATGTCCAAAAATGCACCAATTCATCACATTTCAAATTTTTTGTTTTCTTAAGCGCTATTTAGACTTAAATGGAAAATTTTGCATTAAAATTTCACGTTTCTAAAAAAAACTAGATTTTAAAAGGGATTTTCTTATAAAACAAAACATTTTTTCTCTTTGCATCTATAGCTCAATTCATTTCAAAGAAATCAATGAATATTTTATTAAAATTGATAATCAAATAATAATGTTTAGGGCGGCTATGAGGTCATCAGTAGCATGTTAGAAAAATTCCTAAAAATGCTCTAATCTTGACAATTTTACAAACATTCTGTAAGTAAAATCGCCCGATGATTTCGAAAATAATGTCAAAATTTAAAAAAGTGTGACTGTTTTCGAGATATTCAAATATACTATTTTTTTCAATAACTTCGAAAGTGACGTTAGTAAAATGTAAATATCTCTAGATTTGGTTTCTTAATTTTAAATAAATTGACTTGTAGATTTTTGCTCCACAATTAGAGCAACGGCGAAAACACGACGATTAGTCTAGAGCACCAGTCTGCTCCTATCAGACTAATATCCTCCTACATGGCACATGACAACCAAGGGCTACCTTCGGACGACAAGGCAAGACGTCTCTCCAAGACAGCGAAACAGCCAAGGTATGCCTTCTCATAGGTTGCGATGCCAATGCTCACCATACTCAATGGGGTAGCACTGACATTAACGACAGGGGTGAGTCTCTCTTCAACTTCATCCTTAGCTCTAATTTATACATATGCAATCGGGGTTCAGCGAGTAACACAAGCAAGCAGTGCAGCTAACTCGTAAACTGCTTGTCAAACTGTTGTTGCTAGTTCGCGACGGCTGTTGATGCTGATCAACAATATATATAGTTTATATAGTCGGAAATGCCTCCTTCTGTCTGTTACACACATTTGCAGTACTTTATAACTCCCTTTTTCCCATTTTAATTGGGATCAGGAAGTAACTGGATGGTCCTTAATGACCACTTCTTTTCTGATCACAGATTCATAGAAACGGGACTTTCTCTAAGCATCCCCGAGCCAGAAGAACCAACTGCACACTCTACACTAAACATATTCAGGACATTCTACCGGAATCGTACCAAGTCACCCAAACAAGATAGAAAATTTTAACTTCCTCAAGCGAGGAATCTCTGAACATGCTTCCTTTCAAATGTCCTCAACTGTAGACCATTTATATTGCAAATTCAATATCAGCTGGGCCATAAATAGCTTTCAGCCATATACATCGCAGGGTCCTGATAAAGTAATCCTGGCACAGCTGCAACACTCCGGATCTGTAGCCATTTACTGGCTACAAAAGATCTTCGGAAAAATATACATGCTAGGTCAATTTCCCAGTAACTGCCTCCAAACAAAAGAAGTATTTATACCTAAGGCCGGTAAGGCCTCCCATACAACCCCCAAAGACTTTAGACCCATCAGTCTATCGTCATTTCTGCTTAAAACGTTTGAACGTCTTCTAGAACTTTACCTTCGAAAATCAATCAAACCAGAGCCCTTATCTCAGTAGCAGCATGCGTACAGGAAAGGTAGGTCGACAGAAACTGCACATTACTTTATAGTCTCCACGATAGAAAATATCCAAAATTAAGGATATACCTTAGTCGCCTTTCTTGATATAGAAGGCGCTTTCAACAACATTGATCCAAAAGCAATCACGGGTGCCCTAACGGGTCTGGGGATCGATGGACTCCTTATAAGATTGATCGACCACATGCTAACTTGCAGGGCAGTTCAGTCTGTTCTTGTCTCATCAAATCTCTACAGATTCGTTAAAAAGGGCACCTCTCAAGGAGGTGTCCTATCCCCCTTACCATGAAACATTGCGATCAACTGATTATCCTGCGACATAGAAGGGGGAGGCTGCCATGTGGTTGTCTATGCAGACGTTGTTGCGATGGCATTCTCGGATAAATACCCGCAAAACCTAAGTGACCTGATGAGGGGTAAACTAAGACAACTATCCACACTGTCCTTCAGCAACAATGCCAAGTATTTGGGGCTAGGGAGGAAACTGGACTGGAATCTAAATATATCAGATAGAATAAAGAAGCCTTACACGTGCAGGAAGACCATAGGAATAAATTGGGGTATGAACTCAAATATAGTCTCGTGGCTCAATTCCGCAAGCACAAGACAGCGTTACAGTCTTATCAAGTAAACCACCCTTAACAAGCCGAACAAGATACAAAGAGCTGCTGAACTGTGCATCACTGACACGCTTGATTGGAACTTGACCAAACATTTTGATTGGTATTGGATTTCGTGAGAAAAAACCTACATGTCCCATTTTATTACCAGGTCTGTACTGTATGTCAAAGTTAAATGATTACAGATATGCCCGCCATGAAGCTTTTAACAAGTTACAATCTGTGAAAACAACAGAATGGCGGCTTTGTAGATAGTGACGAAAATGCTTCATTGAATTGAACAAAGCTAATGTTTCCAATTCGTATGAATGATATCGGGATTCTGGAGCAGAAGTTCGTTTACTGTAATATTCGACAACGCGCGGCTTATTATCGATTTTATGAAATAAAATTGCACCATAACCATCCATCCTTTCATCGGTGTGTTGTACCATTGGATGTTGAGGATCGAATATACTGAGTGCATGCTCATCTGTCAACGTTGCTATAAGTTGCTAACTAACTTCAAACACTTTGTTCTTGCATGTGAAGGCTATACAATAGTTTCATTATACGTGAAAACTCTGGCATGAATTGCCGAAAATACGATGCCAAGCCAATTAACTGTCTCACTTGAGTGACGGGCTGTGGGGGCGGTAAATCAATCAATGCTTGTTTCTTGCTTGGATTTGGACGAATTTCACCCTCTATAACCTCGAAGCCCAAGTATTCGACTTTTGATCTTAGAGAAGAGCACTTTGCGAAATTAAAAGAAAACCCAGCATGAGATAACATTTTTAAAACTGTTTTTAATCTATCAAATGCTTCTTCTTTTGTTTGTGAAACGATCATAATGTCGTCCATATAAACTATTACAAAAGAATAGGCAAGCTAACCTAGTGCATTTTTCTTCTTGACAAACAATATGGGACAGGCCAACGAAGAACAGCTAGACCGAACAATATTTGATTCCAATAGCTGTTTAATCATATTCTTAACTATTTCCTTTTCATCCGAACTAAATCGATATGGTCGTCTTTATACAGTCTTATTTGGGTCAATTAAACGTAATTCTAATTGGCCGCTTGTAACTCGGCTTTTTGTAACTCCGTCAATAAATGAGCTAGAGTATTCAGTTAAAATTACCAACAAAAGTGATTTATCAGTTAAAGTATATGTAGATTGCGTTTTAAAGAGTGCGCCCTTGTCGTTTCACGACCAATTACAATATCATAATTTAAACAATCATTCAAAACCACATGAAACAGAACCTCAAGCTTATTTTAACGTTTAATAGAATTTGCAACGTACTGGTTACTGTATTATTTCCAATACTCTATTGAATGACTGTATTAATTCGTTTGCCCGAAAAATTAGATGACACAGCTTCCCTTACAAGTGAACACTCGGCTCCTGAGTCGAAATAAAATGGATATAACGCACGATCATCAGGATTGACTTGATACGGAGCGAATCCGACTTCTGATGTCGGGGAGGGGGTTCCATTATTCAAACGCTTCCTGCGCCGTGACATGACAACATTCACAAACGAGCTCTGTAGCAAGAATGATTTCACAATGCCAAAATTCTAATGATCGTGTGTACACCAATACTCACCAAAACACGAACACTATATCTTTCTCACTCCAACTCATATCACGCCCAGGCTACGCTAGACAGAGAATTCTGCCAGGCCCGCAACAACGAAGTGCATATAGCAATGCAGAACAGAATAGAATTCAATGGAGTTTGGGAAATAGAAAACACGCAAAATGAAGCGATGTTGTGAAATTCATACAGAGTTGGTCTTTATTGAAATGCTTTCACATTTAATTATTAATTCCAATAAAACAAACGTCACGACATACATATTATGGTGTTCAGTGTTCGATTTTTTTGAAAATAATTAAATTTGGTCTCGAAAAGTGGTATTTCCTACCTTGTTTTTATCCGGGTACGAATAATACCATCCCTTGCTTCTGGTCCACAAACAGACAATGAAGCCTCCGTAACAACCTTGACACATCTCTCCACAGCTTCAGTGTGGCAAGGAAACATCTCATTTCTCAGCAAAACAGTTCCTGATGAAATCAAATTCGATATTTTTTCGTCCGTATATTTCATTGTCCTTGGAGGCTCTGTAACTTTTTCTTCGCTCAATCTATCAAATCATAATAGCATAACGCATGAGCTTGAAGTTTTGGAAGGCGAAATTCGCGAACTTTTGTTTCTTTTGTCTCCTTTCTTGCTTTTATTATTTTTTGAAGAGCCAGTTTCCTGATGTGAGCCGCATAATCTTGTAGCATAGCCAACAACATATTTTCCGCATGGGCAAAGAGGAATTTCTTTGCATCGTTTTCAACCCAATGCTTTTTACTCCCTGTTCCCATTAAAAATGGCAAAAAGGGAGTTATAAAGTACTGCAAATGTGTGTAACAGACAGAAGGAGGCATTTCCGACTATATAAACTATATATATTCTTGATCAGGATCAACAGCCGAGACGAACTAGCCATGTCCGTCTGTCTGTCTGTCTGTCCGTCTGTCCGTCTGTATGAACGCGTCGATCTCAGAGACTATGTGTCAGAGACTTTCGGATGTGTAAATTTCAACACGATCGGATAAATAGCACAAAAGTTATAGACGAATCTATTACGCCCGTCTCAGCTGGCAGCAACAACATTGACAAGCAGTTTACGAGTTAAGTGCACTGCTTGCTTGTGTTACGCCCGTCTCAGCTGGCAGCAACAACAGTTTGACAAGCAGTTTACGAGTTAAGTGCACTGCTTGCTTGTGTTGCCGCTGAACTGCTTGAAATTCAAGTTGGGAGCAGGGAGTCTCGTAGTCGGGCACACTCGACTAGAGTATTCTTACTTGTTTCAGATCATTTCTTAAATACAAACATCTTTTAACCAGGAAAACACGTGAACTGGACCACCATTGCAAGTTGACTTTGTTTTTAGATCAAACCAGGTTGGTGCGTACACTCTCATGATGAAAGTAGCTAGTTCCTGATGGCGAAGCTGTCCCAACGTATAAACCGAGAATCTTATTCGCGCAAGTCAGCCATCGCGAATGTGACAGTGTTCCTGGGTCTCTGCTTGCTAGGTTAGGTGAGATCGTTCCAGCATAAAGCATAAGCATATTAATTTTCGGCAAGTGTATGGAAATTGCTTCAAAATTATCTGTTTTAAAATCAAGACACTTATTCAGCTCTTTGCCTATGCTGCCGGAAAAACTGTGTGGGCCTGTTTGGACAAATGGCATGCAGTAAGCACTCAAACCATTGCAAAGGTCGTTTCAAATACCTTTCCAGTAAACAAATAACTCCGTTTTTTTGTCCCGTGTTCACCCCAGTTCTATCGCATCCAATTGCCACAAGAGAAGAACGATATGCAAACGATTTTTTCGAAAAACTCGACAATATTTTCCTCAATTGTAGTTCCTTTCCTTGAAATAATTGAAAGATGACCGATGTACTCTGAGCCCGGTTCTGATATTGTTGAAATATGTTCTTCAATGATTTTTTTCCGAGATGAAATATTTTCAGTAGATGTCATAACTTAAGTTTCATCTTTACGCCCGTCAAAATAAATAGCCCATAATGGTTTATCAGTATCAGCACTTACTTACTGCTTACTTCTGTCTATTACATTTGGTGAGTTGTCAGCACTAAAAACGTTTAGATCGAGTATTGCAGCGTTAACGATGAAAGCAGCTGATCGATCAGAAACTCCGGTAAAATCACATGCTGTTGCAAGATTTTGCAGCTTTCGCCTCATCTGTTGGTTTTATTTTTGAAAATGTTTTGGCATTTTTGTTTGACAATTTCAACTATCGTCTGATCCCGAAGATTCAGTGGAAGAACTCTCAGATGACCAGCTAACCTGTGGGACAGATGTCGAGGTACTTGGAGTATCGAGAGTTTTCTTGACATACTTATCGTACTTGCGCTTCCTGACTTCATTACGTTAAATAGATTCTGTCAAAATCATATCCACAGAACCAATATACATTTTTCGGTCATATCGTTGATCTATTAAAAATGGTTACTCTGCAGCAGGTACTTTGGAAACGCATTTGCATACTGCTCTGGATGTGCACTTACATGTTGACATGTCAAATAACTTTTTTAGAGCATCTTCGTAAAAAACCTGCTTTTTGGTGTCGCTGCATAATTTATTCGTTTTTTGTATCGAGACAAATTGCTGATGACTAATCGTTGGTAAAGATGCCTTTTTCCATATTTTTTCAATGTCAGTAGCAATAGTTTCACAAATAACTAACTGTGGAATCTTTGCCATTACTTAGCTCAAGTAAGTCGTTTCTTTTCCACAGATAATATTTAATAATGTCAAAATATGTTGGCAACATATTTTCATTTAGATTAAGTGGATCACCAAACACAGGGCAACGCATACTTTTCCGAGTTTTGGGCACTTTGGTTATTTCTCGTCTTTACTTCTTGTAGACAGCGATGTTGCATTAAATATAATTATTTAATATTATGTTTAGCAGATACCAAATCCCGTTGACCTATATATAAAAATAATAGTAGAAGTGCCCATTCCGGAAAAAAGTCCACCAGCGCCGAAAATTTCAAACTCTTTATTAGTACATATTACTTTTGAATTATATGCTTTAATTGATGTAAATTATTAGAAATTGATAAAATCCAACAATTTACACTCCAATTTAATAACTATCATGCGCAGATCGACTGCAATAAATTGATAAAATCCAACAATTTACAATCCAATTTAATAACTATCATGCGCAGATCGACTGCAATCTACCAAAATTACTTTTTGCCTTTAATTTGATAATTTTTATTCCGTTTTCTCTTTGATATTTACGTTGTCAAATGAAATGATTCTTGATTTCATAAACATCAAATAACAACAAGCACTAACTAACAAATCTGACAAGCGATTAATTTATCCTAGCTTAACTGTTAATATTCAAGTGCAAAGTCAATGGAAATCTTGTACCGTTCGCGATAGTTGCAAATTTTCTTTAAAAGAAAACTACCCGAATTATAACAAAATGATAAAAAAAACATTGAAAGCTTCATTATTTCTCTATAGTTTCAAATTATTTTCTATTAAATATTTTTTATTTTTTTATTTATTTATTTATTTATTTATTGTCAACTAAGAACAGTCGACACAATGAAAACGATTAAAACGATTATTAAAAATTTAAAAATAATAATACAAATTAAATTTTTTTTAAATATAAAGAATTGAAATTAAATTTTGATTTTAATTTATAATTAAAATTAACATTAAAATTAAATGGGATAAAAATAAGAAAAAAAGGTCAAAAAATTGATTGGGAAAACCCAGAAAAACTAAAAAAGTTAAAAAAAAGTTATGACATTTTAATTTTCTGCTGGTGACTTCCCAAACTCAAACTCAATTTTAATTTTCTTTTTTTCTGTCTTACATTTTTTAATTACATATAAAATACCTATTGCTATTATTGCAATCATAATCAGTGTTAGTGATGTATGACCACTTACATTGTGAAAATTTATGCCTCTTAATTTATAGTTTCTAATTTTTGTTCTTCTACTAATATTTTTATTTTACTTATTTCATATGAATTGTTCATTGACTTTGTAACAATAGGTTTCACATTTTCTAGTTTTATATTATTTGCTAACGTTAGTAGAGGTGCGACTGGTTCCGTGATGACGTCTTGGGTTGCTATTTCGTGTGCAGCAGTAAGTAGATGTTTGCGGTTGCGGGCAGTGCATCCTTGTCGAAGTTTTAGTACTCCTTGGACGGGGAGTTTCATTACTTGACTCTGATGATTACCAGATGTCCATTCTAACACTGGGTCCTTTGAAGCCTTGAACAACCAAGTGTTTGGTGTGACTAGTTCTGTCCACATGTTTTCCGATGATATTTGTTGAAATTCACATGATGCATCCACACTTTGTTTAAGGGCAGATATTTCACATGAATTGTCCGACGCACTCTTCCAAACCCAACTTCCTTTGTTTGTTGTTTTGACGAGAACAGATATTCATTTGTGTTGCCGATATAAGAGTGTAGGCGTCCATGTTGAAATTGTACATGAGGAAGTCAGTCTTTGGTTGCGCTATTATTGTTTTTCCATATCTCTCAAATGGTATAGGAATAAGTTTATATACATTTGATGGCTCTTGATTAAATAATGGAATCTCTGCGTATATTATTAATTTGTTATCTACTATGATGGCTTGTGCAGTCATAAGATTGTAGATCTCTCTAATTTCTGTGCCTGAAGTTGTTCCTGGTATTTGTAGTTTAGGTGGTAGTTTTTCATTTATTATGTTGATTTCTTGCTTAATTTGTGTTGGTTTGAGTAATTGTGGATTTACTCGACCATGATTTAAATCAATGAGTAAATTAGTTATCGATGTTTGTGTCTTTTCACAGTTTTCTATTAGCAGGGTTATTTGCAGCAGTATTATTTGATATGACAGCGCCATCTTATTCACATACTGGTTTTCCTTTATTTCGTAATGTAGTCGTTGAATTGCGTCATCCAGTTCTTTAAACGTGTTGTTTATATCCTCCGTAGTTTTTGTTAAAATATTGAGGATGGAGTCAATCAGTGATGTTTGTTTTTTGTAGAGTTTCTGCAAATCTTTTTGATTCTCAAACACATTCCTAATATTTGTTTCCATTATATTCCTGTCGTCGGCATCCATTGTGACAAACAAAATATGATGTAACGTTCCAACAAACTCAAATGGTGCTCGCTTTATTCGTTTGTTTTTGAATATCAGTTCGTTGTTAGTTTTGAGTTGATTATATCTGCTTTGCATTGTCATTGTCATTATTTTGCATGCTCCTTCAATCCAGTGCCACTTTTCTAGTGCCTTGCAATTGATTGATAACTCTTCAATATATTTCCTTGTTTGATTTAATTCTGTTTCGTATGGGTCTAACTTTTAATATATAACCAGGTTACATTTTGATGACACGATATCCACTAAACTGACATTATCCATATATATCAAAACGTCCTTTTCAAAAGGTGTCACTTCATTTGTCGTTGCCTGTGTTTTATTTGATGTGTACACTCCTTTTATCATAAAAAACATTAGTAGACAATTGATCACCACTGCTGTTTTGTTCGGCCTTGTACTTCGGATTGTCTTTTTCTCTTCTAATTCTGATTCCAACGGGCATACTTTGTGAACTGGCCTTTTTATCGTTCCATTTTGAGTTTTTACTGAGACAACTCTGACCTTTCCGTCGGTCCCTGGATGTGTTTCCTCAATTCGTCCGAGCGGCCATTTTGTTGGGCTTGTATTTTCACTTTTTATTATTACTATCTGACCTTTTTCCAAATTTGTTGTATCCTTTTGCCATTTCAGTCTTTTTTGAAGCGTTACTAGATATTCGTCTTTCCATTTTTGCCAGAAGTGGTTCTTCATTTTGGAAATCAGTTTCCAACGATCCAGTGCCGATACAACCTTATCATTTATGGGTTCTGGTACGTCGATCATAGGTCTTCCGATTATAAAATGACCCGGTGTTAAGACGTCGTCGAGCTCGTTGCCGTTGTCAATTGGATATAATGGTCTTGAGTTCAAAATGGCTTCTATCTGTGCCAGTAATGTACTCATTTCTTCATAGGTTAGTGTACTGTCACCTATGACTCTTTTCAAGTGGTGTTTCACCGATTTTACTCCAGCTTCCCATATTCCTCCAAAATGGGGACTTGCCGGCGGAATAAAATGCCATTCTAATTGTTCCTTCGTTAACACTGGAGATATACTATTTTGCTTCAAAGCTTGTATAAATTCATTGTTTAGTTTCTTCTCTGCTCCAACGAAGTTTGTTCCGTTATCAGAATACATATGCTGACATTTCCCTTTCCTTGCGACGAATCTCCTGAGTGCTGCTATGAAGGCTTCTGTAGTTAAATCGCTGACGGCTTCTAGATGCATTGCTTTTGTACTCAGACATATGAATATTGCTACATATCCTTTATATGACTTTTGTCCTCTTCCTTTTGAGACTCTGATGTTAATAGGCCCTGCATAATCCACTCCGGAGTGATTAAATGGTGGTGAGATGGTTGCTCTAGGTTCCGGAATTTTGCCCAGTAGTTGATGTGTGTTATGCTGTCGGAATCTTGTACATTTTATACATTTATGTATAATCCTTTTCGTCGCGTTTTTTAATCCAAATATCCAAAAGTCTCTTCTTATTCTTGCTTCTGTAATTCGATTGCCTCCATGTAGTGTTTCCATATGTTTTTGTTTGATTATTAAATCTGCTAAATGAGATTTTTTTATTATGATTGGGTGTTTTTGATTGTAGCCAACCTCTGCAAATTTAAGCCTGCCGCCCACTCTCATAATTCCATTTTCGTCCAGAAATATGTGTAGTGGCGCTAGCTTACTTTTCGTTTCTATTTGTAACTTCCTTTGAAGGCGTGTGAGTTCATCAAAATATTCTCTTTGTTGGTGTTGTCTGATGATCGTCCACTGTGCCTCCTTGAGCTCTCCCATTGTTAAATTCTTTGGTGAATACTTTTTCCGACACCGGTTGCAAAAACGTATTACGTATGCGATGATCCTTACCAGTTTTCCAAATTCACTGTATTTGGTTTCTAATTGATCTAGGATGCCTTCTTGCTTTGATGTATGTAGATTTAATTGATTAGTTACTTCTTTATCTCCTGGCCATTTTTCTTGAGTTCCTTGTAGCCAATCGGGTCCCTTCCACCACAATGTTAGATCCACTAATTTCTCTGGATTAATACCTCTTGTTCCCAAATCGGCTGGATTATCTTTTGACCCGACATGTCTTCTTCGTTGACTTCAAATAACTTTTCAGTAATTCCCTTTGTTGTTGTTGGTGCTAACTTCTCGATTTGTTCAACTCTTGAGCGCACGAATTTGTCCTTGTTTCTGCTATTTTTACTCCCTGTTTCCATTAAAAATGGGAAAAAGGGAGTTATAAAGTACTGCAAATGTGTGTAACAGACAGAAGGAGGCATTTCCGACTATATAAACTATATATATATTCTTGATCAGGATCAACAGCCGAGACGAACTAGCCATGTCCGTCTGTCTGTCTGTCTGTCCGTCTGTCCGTATGAACACACAGATCTCAGAGACTATAAGAGCTAGAGACACCAAACTTGGCAAGAAGGTTCGTGTATACCATACGCAGATCAAGTTTATTTCAAATTTCGGATGCACCCCCCCGCACCCCCGCAAATCGCAAAAGACTCCCACAGCCACAATTTTAAAGATAAAGCCTTAATTTTAATTTTTGGTACACATGTATGTTTAATCAATGTCTTTCGGATGTGTAAATTTCAACACGATCGGATAAATAGCACCAAAGTTATGGAAGAACTTATTTCCCCTGTCTCAGCAGGCAGAAACAACAGTTTGACATGCACTGTGCAAGTTAAGTACGCTGCTTTCTTGTGTTGCCGCTGAACTGCTTGAAATGCAAGTTGGGAGCAGGGAGTCTCGTAGTCGGGCACACTCGACTAGAGTATTCTTACTTGTTAATCCAAAATAATGTAATTGTCGAATCACTCCAGGCGAATATTTCTTTCTTACATGGGATTGTGTTTTTTACTGTATTTAATAGCTTCGATAATAAATGCGTTGCACATAATTCCAGTTTTGGCAACGTTTTCCGGTTTTTTATCGGGTTGACCTTCGTCTTGCTTGTGATTATTATCACACTTGTCGATGTTTTCCCGTAGATCACTGCTGCATATGCCAAGTCGGATGCATCGGCAAATCCGTGAATTTCCAGTGGTTCATCAAGAGTTGCTCCTGTCCACCTTGGAATTCTAATGCTTGCCATTGTATTTAGTTGTTGATAGAATTCGATCCATTCTTCAGATATTTTTTTGCTGAGCACCTCATCCCAGCCTATGTCAGCTATCCACAATTTTTGTATGAATAGTTTTGCCACAATTGTTACAGGTGCCAGCCATCCCATTGGATCAAATATCCTAGCTAGTGTCGATAGTGCCTTTCGTTTCGTGATAACGTTGTTTTCGTTGGTGTTGATGTTGAAGCTAAACTCGTCGCTTTGTGGGCTCCATTTTAATCCCAGTGTCTTAATTGCTTCTTCTTCGTTGACTTCAAACAATTTTTCAGTAATTCATTTTGGCCATGCGTTTGTTATTTTCCTTTCGTTAGTTGCCCATTTCCGAAGATGAAATCCGTAATTTTCTAATTCTTGGGCTATGTCCTTTTGAATTTCAATACAATTTGTAATGTTTTCAGCACCTGTCATCAAATCGTTCATATAAAAATCATCTTTAATGATATTTTTTAAGTTTTCGTTCTGGCATCTATTCGATATTTCCAGTAAACATCTTGTTGCTAAAAACGGTGCTGATGATGTTCCATACGTCACTGTTGTTAATTTAAATTCCCTTATGGCTTCATTTGAATCTTTTCTCCAAAGAATTCTTAGATATTCTTGGTCTTCTTTATGTACCTTTATTTGCCTGTACATTTTTTCCAAATCCGCAGTTATGACATATCTCCAGTTCCGCCATTTCATTATGATCTCCAGTATTGTTTTTTGGATGTGAGGTCCGGTTAGTTGGATGTCATTTAAACTTTTTCCATTTGTAGTTTTTGATGATGCGTCGAATACAACACGAAGTTTGGTTGTTACGCTTTCTTCTTTATTTACTGCTTGGTGCGGTATGTAATATTTTCCCGCTCCAATATCCTTTACCTCTTCCATGTGATTTTTGCTTTCATATTCTTCCATGAATGATGTATATTGCTGTTTAAGATGATCGTTTTTTAACCAGGCCTTTTCTTGATTTAAATATCTGTAACGGTTGTATTTTCTGGAACTTCCTCTAATTCCCAGAATTTTTCCAAATTTACTGTCGAATGGATTCGCTTGTTTCCTGGTATGTTTACTATTCCTGTTAGTATCCATCCTACATTGTGCGAGCACGTTGTCCTCTTGTTTCATTCCCTTGTCTTTTGTCATAATTTTAATGAGTAGAGGTCCTCCAATTAATATGTCAATTCTGCTCTTCTCATTAAATGTTGGATCGGCTAGCACTTCATTTTTCCAAATTTCCTTATTGTATTCAAATGAATTGGCTGGTTGTGGGCTTACTATTTTTGAAAGTACCACTGCTTCTGTTTAAAATTTTTCTTTGCTGGGAAATCGAGGTCTAATTTTCAGCTGTAGTACGCTTTTTGACACGCCTACTGGACTACTGCCAAGTCCATATATTTCCGCCACCTTTTTATACTCTGTTTTCCAAAATGGAAAAAAAGAGTATATTGGGTTTGTCCGTCTGTCTGTCCGTCTGTCTATCCGTCTGTCTGTCCGTCCGTCTGTATGAACGCAGGTTTTTTTCACAATTTTGAAGCTAGAGCAACCAAACTTGGTATACATGTTGGTATATACCATAGGCAGACAAAGTGTCAAGATCTCCCCCCCACCCCCACCCCTTCCCCCACAAACCGCAAAAGCCTATATCTTCCACAGTTTTACAGCTAGAGTAACCAAATTTGACATAAGGACTACTGACCACATCCTTGACCGACCTGGCAAAAAAAAATATGCCACGCCCACTACCGCCCCCGCAAATGAGCTAAACCTGTATCTCCTACACCCTTATAGCTAGAAACCCCAAATTTTGCAGTATGACTCCATTTGAACTCTTCGATAGATTGGAGAAAAAAATTTTGCCACGCCCACCCCCGCCCCAGTAAACGAGCGAACATTTTGACAAGTACGCGTCTCGCTCTGCTTTGGGTACTTAGTAGAAAGAATTTTATAGTTCGTAGCATATATATATATATATAAGTAGTCTTTAAAAGAATTTTATTTAATATATGTACAGAAAAAAGAGTATATCGCAGTCGGGTGAGCCCGACAGCAACGTTCTTACTTTTTTATTTTTGGTAACCTTAGCGTTTGCGCAGCTTCTTCGGATATAACTGTTATTTGTGATCCTTGATCCACCAGTGCACGACATAAGATCCATTCTCCCGTTATTGCCTGTACTTCAATTTGTGCTGTTGCTAAGAGAGTGGTTTGCGCTGTTTCCGTTGTTAATGACGTTTTTGACTCAGTTTCCAAATGAAGGAGTTCATGATGCCTTTCTTTACATTTCCTGCACCTCTCCTTGCAATAATGACTTGGCGCAAATTTATTATTTAAACAATTAAAACAAAGTTTTTCTGCTCGTACAAATTCCCATTTCTCGTTTAATCCTAGACTTGTAAATTTTCTGCAATTAGTTATTTTGTGGCCTGGTATATTACAGTGCATACACTCCTTGTCGATGGTTGTGCTCAAGATTCTTGGATTTTCTTTGTATTGTCTTGGTTTCATGGCTTTAATTGCTTGCAGGTGTTTTTCCAAAAATAGTATTACATCTTTAAGGATCTGTATATCTTTTGTTTTATTCGATGTATGTTCATATTGTTGCAAGCCTTGACGATCGAATTTTTTTTTAGTATTATTCCTGCCATAAATACATCGGTGTCGTTTAAATTTATTTCCATTCCTCTAATTGCATGAATACTTTTTTGAATGGTATCTAACATATGTTGAACATTTTTTTCGGATTCGCTGTTCATTGTTGGTAATTCCAAGATTTGGTTAAAATATTTCATAAAGAGCTCTCTTCGATTTTCATACCTATTTTTTAGGATATCGAGAGCCATTTCATAATTTTCCTCGTTAATTATCAAATGTTTTATCAAATGAGCTGCATCTCCTTTAACAGATTCTTTCAAGTGCATAAGTTTTTCTCGTTTGGAAATACTGTTATTGCCAGCTACCATTTCCTTGAACATATCAAAGAAATTTGACCATGTTGACATGTCCCCATAAAACGGTGGTATTTCTATCTGCTTGAGGTTTACGTGTTGTTGTTTTGGCTTGTTTTCTACATGCCATCTTATTTTTTCCCGCTTCATTATCTTAAGCTCTTCGTATCTTGCTTGTATCGATGGTGCATCTAGATCATTTTTTTCCAGGTCCTTATAGACGTCTGTTAGTTGATTAAAATCTTCCATAATTTCGTCAATATCCATTTGGTGAGACCATTGATTCTGATTGTAGACTATGACTGCTCACATGGCTTAGCTCATCATCCCATTTTTTCATTTGAGCAAAAATTACATTTTGACTTGCTGCCAAAGCATTTAGTTGGTCTCGTGTAAGTACCATTTTAATAATGAGAATTGAATATAATTTTACTTTTTATATTTATTGATTTTTTGTTTTTCTTTTAATATTACAATCAGTTGCTTCTTATATTCTCCTGTAGAGATTTCTATAAGTCTGTGAAGTTCTTTCACTTCTTTCCTTTTCCTGTTCTTTGTTCCTCCTCTTTTTCCTCTTTTCTTTGGTTCTTGTGGAGGTTCTTCTGGAGCCTTTTGGAATTCTGCTGCTTTTTCTAATAATCGTTCGAATTTGCTTGAGAATTGTTCGTCGTCCATTGATTTTTGGCTAGATCCTCGTCTCCTGCGTAGCTAGTCACTCGTATATATTTTTTTTTTTTATGTGGGAGCTGCTTTATTCCGTATAGCATGTCCCTTTGGTTTTTCCAGCCGTGGTAGATCGTTTCTCCAGCGTCGCTAGTCACACGTATTTTTTGTGAACAGTGAGACACGCTTTATGTATATAGCGTGTCTGTCTTACTGTCCCACGTTATCCAGCGTCGTTTTTCCCGCGCTGTACCTCCCGCGTCGTCCAACGCTGATTTTTCTCTCGCGCCGTTTTTCTCCCACGTAGTCCAACGCTGATCTATCCCTCGTCGATATTTCCCTCGTTGTCCAACGTTGAGTCTCCCGCGCTGTTATCTCGTTTGTTGTTCAACGCTGCTCTATCCCTCGTAGTCCAGCGTTGATATCTCCCGCGCTGTTATCTCTTATGTTGTCCAACGCTGATTTATCCCTCGTCGATATTTCCCTCGTTGTCCAACGTTGAGTCTCCCGCGCTGTTCTTCTCACGTCGTCTGCCAGTTTTTTTTTTCGTAGGTTTAAACACACGGGCTATTATTTTTTTCCCTAGCTATGCCCGTGAGCTCCAGCAGGGAGCACCACCGGGACTATAACCGTGGAAACCGTTTTAATTGTTTCTCAACCGGTTTGGCAGCCTTCGTGAGTAATAATACTCGAAGGACCAAAATGTTAGGAATAGTTTTAAAGGTTGATTGCGCCTATGTCGCAGTCCTTTCAAACATACCTTATTTTCTGCCGAGCCCTAAATTCTAAAATGAATCGCGTCCAGATTTATATTGGTTATGACAACCGCGAGGGTTGCATGTTTAGTTTTCTAAACAACATAGAGGAGTCTATTTTACCATTTAATAATTTTACTACGAACATTACACCAAGCATAATAAGACGGTTTAATAGAGAAGGAAGGTTTATTAAAAGGAGTCTACTAGTCATATCCGGAGACTTATTCACATTTGCAGATACTTTCAAACGATATTTCTATATTTGTAACGTTCGCGATAGCTGGTTTTTCTTAAATATTATGAAAATGTCAAAGCTGGAATTTGACTTATGCATTAAACAATGCACCTAAACCGCAACAAACAAAATTTAAAAAAATACGTTTTTGTTATTTTATTTTCAATGTAAGTGCCTACGAATGTAACCTTCGCGAACCTGGAAATGCCCATATATTTAAATAGGCTTGTTTTTAACAAAATTATTTACCTGTGCGACGTGTTTCACTTTTTTTGTACGAAAACTTCAATTGCAAAAAGGCGAGTAAAAAAGTAAACAAACAAGCTTTTGAGATGCTCAAAGCTTTTTTTTAAATAGAACCATCTATTGTTGAGTTTTCAAAACGATCTTTCCTATAACCGATAACATTTTTTTTTAATTTGAAAAACAAACGTCTTTTTGGGTATGCATATCCAACAACATATCCCTAACTGTGGAATCTTTGCCATTACTTAGCTCAAGTAAGTCGTTTCTTTTCCACAGATAATATTTAATAATGTCACAATATGTTGGCAACATATTTTCATTTAGATTAAGTGGATCACCAAACACAGGGCAACGCATACTTTTCCGAGTTTTGGGCACTTTGGTTATTTCTCGTCTTTACTTCTTGTCGACAGCGATGTTGCATTAAATATAATTATTTAATATTATGTTTAGCAGATACCAAATCCCGTTGACCTATATATAAAAATAATAGTAGAAGTGCCCATTCCGGAAAAAAGTCCACCAGCGCCGAAAATTTCAAACTCTTTATTAGTACATATTACTTTTGAATTATATGCTTTAATTGATGTAAATTATTAGAAATTGATAAAATCCAACAATTTACACTCCAATTTCATGCGCAGATCGACTGCAATAAAATGATAAAATCCAACAATTTACAATCCAATTTAATAACTATCATGCGCAGAACGACTGCAATCTACCAAAATTACTTTTTGCCTTTAATTTGATAATTTTTATTCCGTTTTCTCTTTGATATTTACGTTGTCAAATGAAATGATACTTGATTTCATAAACATCAAATAACAACAAGCACTAACTAACACATCTGACAAGCGATTAATTTATCCTAGGTAAACTGTTAATTTTTAAGTGCAAAGTCAATGGAAATCTTGTACCGTTCGCGATAGTTGCAAATTTTCTTTAAAAGAAAACTACCCGAATTATAACAAAATGATAAAAAAAATATTGTAAGCTTCATTATTTCTCTATAGTTTCAAATTATTTTCTATTAAATATTTTTTATTTTTTTATTTATTTATTTGTTGTCAACTAAGAACAGTCGACACAATGAAAACGATTAAAACGATTATTAAGAATTTAAAAATAATAATACAAATTAAATTTTTTTTAAATATAAAGAATTAAAATTAAATTTTGATTTTAATTTATAATTAAAATTAACATTTAAATTAAATGGGATAAAAATAAGAAAAAAAAAGGTCAAAAAATAGATTGGGAAAACCCAGAAAAACTAAAAAAGTTAAAAAAGAGTTTTTAATTAAGGGAAAAGAGGACTCTGAATTGATTACTCGAGAAAGTCTGCTGTAATCTGCACAGAGTACTCGGAAAGGTTAAGAAATAGTTGTTGGTACAACGGGTAAGAGATAGTGGAACAAAATTACGCGTAGGTCTACAAGGAACAAAAAAGTTAATTTGGCTCATCAACATAGAGGAGTCTATTTCACCATTTAATAATTTTACTACGAACATTACACCAAGCATAATAAGACGGTTTAATAGAGAAGGAAGGTTTATTAAAAGGAGTCTACTAGTCATATCCGGAGACTTATTCACATTTGCAGATACTGTCAAACGATACTTCTATATTTGTAACGTTCGCGATAGCTGGTTTTTCTTAAATATTATGAAAATGTCAAAGCTGGAATTTGACTTATGCATTAAACAATAGTGCACCTAAACCGCAACAAACAAAATTTAAAAAAATACGTTTTTGTTATTTTATTTTCAATGTAAGTGCCTACGAATGTAACCTTCGCGAACCTGGAAATGCCCATATATTTAAATAGGCTTGTTTTTAACAAAATTATTTACTTGTGCGACGTGTTTCACTTTTTTTGTACCAAAACTTCACTTGCAAAAAGGCGCGTAAAAAGTAAACAAACAAGCTTTTGAGATGCTCAAAGCTTTTTTTAAATAGAACCATCTATTGTTGAGTTTTCAAAACGATCTTTCCTATAACCGATAACATTTTTTTCAATTTGAAAAACAAACGTCTTTTTGGATATGCATATCCAACAAGAACGTTCATGCGCCACCTCAAGATAAAGTCGTAAGAAATTGTTATTTTACACAAACGATGTTTATCTAAAGTGTCATCGATTAACAATACAGGAAACACGGAAAAAATAATTTTTTTGGAGTTTTCTACATAATAGGGTAAATTTCCGGAAAATAGGTATGCAGCTTCTATTGAATTTTTATATTGATCTTAGAAAATTAATTTGAAGCAAATAGCAGGAAAACTCAATTTTTGTCTTTTTGCCAACCATTTTCCACCCAGGAATGTGAATTTTCCGGAAAATCGCGATGCAGTTTTGAATGAATTTTTTATCTTGATCTTTGCTAATAAGTTTCACGCAAATAGCATAAAAACTCAACTTTCGACCTGCTACCACCCTCTTTCCACCCATGGGATGAATTTGTCAGAAAATTGGAATACAATTTTTAACAAATTTTCATATTGATCTTTGAAAATGAATTTGAAGCTCAAGTTTCGCCCTGCTTACCACCCACTTTCCACCCAGGAGATGAATTTTCCGGAAAATTGGAATGCAGTTTGCAATGAATTTTTAGATAGATGTTTGCAAGTGAATTCCGGAAAATTGGTATGCAGTCATAAATGATTATACTCTTTTTTTAATTTTTTTTTAAAAAAAAAGGAAAAAAGAGTTTATTGGGTTTGTGAAATGTCCGTCTGTCTGTCTGTATGAACGCAGGTTTTTTCCACAGATTTGAAGCTAGAGCCACCAAACTTGGTATACATGTTGGTATATACTATAGGCACACAAAGTGTCAAGATCTCCTCCCACCCCCTTCCCCAACAAACCGCAAAAACCTATATCTTCCACAGTTTTATAGCTAGAGTAACCAAATTTAACACAAAGACTAGTTATCACATGCTCGATTGATCTGACAAAAAAAATTTTGAAACGCCCACCCCCGTCCCCAAAAATAGCAAAGTCTGTATCTCCCCCACCCCTTAAGCTAGAATCACCAAATTTTGCAGGTTGAATTCTATTGTCCTTTTAAATAGATTGGATAAAAATAATTTTGCCACGCCCGCCCCCGCCCTTGCAATCAAGCAATGTTTGTTTCTCCCAAACCTGTACAACGGGCCCAACCAAACTAAAATTGATGGCAAAACTTGAAATATTTGAGCAAAAATATAATTGCCACGTCCACTTCTGACTCTGCAAAGAGGCGAAAAGGAGTATATCGCAGTCGGGTGCATCCGACTACAACTTTCTTACTTTTTGCTATTTGCTTTGCGGGGTTTCAACTGGGTTTCAGCCATTGACCTACCTCCTTCCGCTAGTAGACTCCTATTGATTAACCTCCCCTCTTTAACTTATCGCCGTATTATTATTATTATTATTATTATGGTGAAATCGGCTCCTCTATGTTGATGAGCCAAAAATTTTTCAGTTCCTTCTCGACCTACCCGTTACTTTGTTCCACTTAATCTTTCTCGTTGTACTAGTAACTATGCCTTGCATGAACCTTTTCGAGTACTTTGTGCTGATTATAACAGACTTTTTCGTGTTTTCAATTCTGAATCCTCATTTCTTATTATTAAAAACTCTATTTTAACTTTTTTAGCTCGTAGTTAACAATTTTTGCTAACTAATTACTACTACCTTTTTTCTTTTTATTATTTTTGGTCTGATTGGGTTTTGCTGGGTTTACCCAATCAATTTTTTGAACTATTTTTACTATTTGTATCCCAATTAATTTTAATTTAAACTATAATTTAAATTAAAGTACTAATTTATATTAAAAATTTTTTAGTTTTTCTTTAATCGCATTAAATTGTTTCGACTGTTTTTAGTTGACAATAAATAAATAAAACCTTTGCTGTGGGAGATTTTTGAGATTTGCGTTGGTGCGGGGGGGTGCATCCGAAATTTGAAATAAACTTGATTGTCGTATGGTATACAGGAACCTACATGCCAAGTTTGGTGTCTCTAGCTCTTGTAGTCTGCGAAATCTGTTTGTTCATACGGACAGACAGACGGACATGGCTAGTTCGTCTCGGCTGTTGATCCTGATCAAGAATATATATAGTTTATATAGTCGGAAATGCCTCCTTCTGCCTTTTACACACATTTGCAGTACTTTATAGCTCCCTTTTTCCCATTTTTAATGCATTATGTTGATCTGCAAGAGCTCCTTTCAAGGTTGATACTGAACAAAAAAATTACCCTTATATAACATTGATAGTGCAAACAGTTCGCCTATGCCACAGAGAACATAAATTAAAAGCCTACAGCCCAAGAAAGGTCTCTCAATTTTAACACGAAACATATTACTAAGCGCATGACGCTCGACGCCCAAAAGAAAATTAAAATTCGGAACCTCGAAAGTGGAGGTATATTTTATGGACAGATGAGAGTAAAATGGTATATTTGCTTGAAAACGCTCTTATTCGTACATTAGGTGCTCTCAAAGCTCCAAATATGTTCCTGGATAAAAACAACCTTAAACATGGAGGGTCAAGCGTAGTACTATGGGCATGTTTATCTTATTATGGAGAAGCTCTAATACATTGGGTGCAAACCATATTAAAACAACACGTTTACGCCAATATTTTGTAAACTGAGATGCTACTCTTCGTAGAAAATCAGTTTCCGCTAGTATGGTTCTTCCAATAATGGTTCGGAAGACATTCGGTGAACCTTTTGGTGTGACCTGAGAAGTGACCAGAACTCAATTCGATCGATAATCCATGGTCTGATTGCTGCAATCTTCAGCACGCCGAAGATAAAATTTTTTTCTTGTTTTTAAATATTTTCAAATGGTTTTTATTTTAATTGTTTTATTTTGAAGTGAGTTCAAATATTTCACCATAATCTAAAATCTACCGATTTTAAAAAACGATATACCAAATGAATTTCAATAATTTAGCACATAAATAAATAGCGAGTATTTTATGCATAGGTACATCCTATAGTTTTGGAAACATTGAATTCACATTTAGAAATTTTTGTTTTTGCGAAATCTTTTAATTACAATTCAAATTGAAAAATCTATTAAAATGCAATTCCCTTAATTCTTCTTTGAACAGTGAGATTTATTCATAAGGTTTTGAAAAAGTCATCACTCATTAAAATACCTCAGTGAAATTAGTACAAATGTTTTTACCTCCCTCTTCCTTTAAAGTAACGGTTAATTTATTTTTGGATCTCATTTTAGATTGCCTATGCAAAATTCTTTTTTGGTCATCCTTCTTAGCACCGTTATTACATTTTATTTGGCGTGGTTTGATATTCTAAGGAAATAAGAAATAAGTATATTTGCAAACAGAAAGTAGTTACCATTTGATAGTCAACATAAGAGTGTTTATCGTTTTTAGATTATATATATATTAAGAAATAAATTATATAAAACGTATGTAAACTATCTTACTAATTTTTAATTTTTTTGTGGAAAGCATTTAACAGCCGAAGAGCGTGGTTATATAAAAGGACTTTGAGAAAGTGACACTAAAATTGGTCACATAGCAGCCAGAGTCAATCGTCATCAAAACACCATAATAAACTTTCTTAAAATCCTGATTCTTATGGTGAGATCAAACGGTTCGGAAGAGAAACCCACATCGACTAACGGTGTAAACGGGAATTTCGACTTTGCGGTTCATAGAGACATGTCTTGTAACGAGATAAGGTCTCATTTAGATCTCAATGTTACTAGAGAACGTGTTCATCAACTTTAAGTTGAAAAAAAAAACATAACATATGTATTTCACAAACCCAATATACTCTTTGTTCTTTTTTTTCAAAAAAATTAAACAAAGAGTTTAAAAAACAATTAAGAATGCTCTAGTCGAGTGTGCCCAAATGCGAGACTCCCTGCTCCCAACTTGCATTTCAATCAGCCAGAACCAACAGTTTGACAAGCACCGGACAAGATAAGTGCGCTGCTTTCTTGCCTTGCCGCTGAACTGCTTGAAGTGCAAGTTGGAAACATACGTATCATATCCTTAAATGACCTGACTAAAAAAATTTGGCAACGACCACCTCCGCCCCCACAAATAAGCAAAGCTTGTATCTCCCACACCGCTTTAGCTTGAGTCCCCAAATTTTACAGGTTGAGTTCTATTGCCCTATTTAATAGATTGGATAAAAACAATTTTGCCACGCACACCCCCGCCCTTGCAATCAAGCAATGTTTGTTCCCAAACCTGTAGAACAGGCCCAACCAAATTTTAATTGATGGCAAAACTTGAAAGATTTGAGCAGAAATTCAATTGCCAAGCCCACTGACTCCGCAAAGAGGCGAAAAAAGAGTATATCCCAATTCGGGTGCATCCGACTGCAACGTTCTTACTTGTTTTTTATATAAATCTTTGAAAATAAGTTTGAAGCTTATCGGATGATTTCCAAAAAAGTTGCATGCAACGGTTTTCCGATTTTCTCCATTTCCCGAATTTTCCAAAATCCGTAATTAGAGCTCACTTTCGGCATAGGCCCTAAGCTAGTGTAAAAATTTCAGCCATCTAGTTCTTATGGTTTGGGCACTGCCTTGATTGCCAATCGTCAATCGCCAGTGAGGACAAACTCTTTTATATAAATAGATATCCATAGATAAATATATATCGACAGACTTTGAAGCGTCTCATGTTCAAACCTGAACATAACTGGAATGCAATATACTCCCTTCCGAATGTTGACCAACAACTTGAACAATTTCAATCAAATTTTATTTACAATATGAAACAATCTGCCACTTTTCACGTGCAGTAGGGCTCATATTGAAAATTATGATACATTCGAGGTCCCTAATCACGAAAATACATTTTTACTCCCTGTTCCCATTAAGAATGGGAAAAAGGGAGCTCTAACGTACTGCAAATGTGTGTAACAGACAGAAGGATGCATTTCCGACTATATAAACTATATATATTCTTGACCAGGATCAACAGCCGAGACGAACTAGCCATGTCCGTCTGTCTGTCCGTCTGTATGTCTGTCTGTCTGTCCGTATGAACACACAGATCTCGAAGACTATAGGAGCTAGAGGCACCAAACTTGGCATGCAGGTTCCTGTACACCATACGCAGATCAAGTTTATTTAAAATTTCGGATGCATCCCCCCGCACCCCCTCAAATCACAAAAATCTCCCACAGCCACAATTTTAACAAGTAAGAATACTCTAGTGGAGTGTGCCCGACTACGAGACTCCCTGCTCCCAACTTGTATTTCAAGCAGTTCAGCGGCAACACAAGCAAGCAGCGTACTCAACTTCCACAGTGCATGTCAAACTGTTGTTTCTGCCTGCTGAGACAGGGGAAATAAGTTCTTCAATAACTTTGGTGCTATTTATTCGATCGTGTTGAAATTTACACATCCGAAAGACATACATAAACATACTTGTGTACCAAAAATTAAAGCTTTATCTTTAAAATTGTGGCTGTGGGAGTCTTTTGCGATTTGCGGGGGTGCGGGGGGGTGCATCCGAAATTTGAAATAAACTTGATCTGCGTATGGTATACAGGAACCTGCATGCCAAGTTTGGTGCCTCTAGCTCTTATAGTCTTCGAGATCTGTGTGTTCATACGGACAGACGGACAGACGGACAGACAGACAGACAGACGGACATGGCTAGTTCGTCTCGGCTGTTGATCCTGATCCAGAATATATATAGTTTATATAGTCGGAAATGCCTCCTTCTGTCTGTTACACACATTTGCAGTCCTTTATAACTCCCTTTTTCCCATTTTTAATGGGAACAGGGAGTAAAAATAAAGCTTTGATTTTTGGTACTCATATATGTTGCATCAATGTTGATCAGCTGTGTAAACTTCATCACGATCGGATAAATAACACCAAAGCTATGGAAGAATCTATTACCCCCGTCTCAGCAGGCAGAAACAAAAGTTTGACAGGACTAGAGTATTCTTACTTGTTTCTTAAAAAATTTTCAAAGAATTATTTTTTTTCCACTAGAATTTTTTCGAAGTGATTTCAAATAATGGACCGTAGCTTGCGTATTGCAGCACCGATTGTTAAAAACAATACATCAAATGAAAGGTAATATACAGGCCTAAAAACAAGTCTTGTAAATTTTAGACATTGATCTAAAACTTTTGGAGATATTGATTCCAAAACTAAACAAAATATTTATTTTTTGTTGCAAAAAATAGGTTGGAACTCATTTATAAAACTCGAGGAAAAGTCGAAAAAAAATGCATCTCCCTAAATTCTTCATTGAGAATGGAGATTCATAACTTTTTGAAAAAGGCATCACTCGTTAAAATCTATGGTAGAACTTCCAAACTATAGCCATTTGAACAATTTCGTTTTTCCAGATAACTCGACCAAACTTACCAAATCGGTGTTTTAGCATTATATATGCATTTTGAAAAAATTTGATCATAATCGGACCACCATATCCTATAGCTACACTGAAAAGTTGATTTTGAGAAAAAGTTACGAAAGAATTTCGTAACTGAAAATTTTGTGCATAGTACGAATTTTTCGTTAATTGTACAAAATTTCGTAAAAAAGTACGAAAGAATGTCGTAGCTGCTAATTTCGTGCATAGTACGAATTTTTTGTAAATTGTACGAAATTTCGTAAAAAGAATATCGCTCACAAAATAAGTTTCGTAAAAAAAGTACGAAAGAATCTCGTAACTTCCAAACTAATTTCCTAAAATGAAAACATTCGCACAGTTTACGAATCTACGTAATTTTTTTTAGCGGATTCCATTGTACATTGTGCGAATGATTTTGTAGTTTTTGTTCAACGTTTCGTGCATTGTACAAATAGTTTCATAATTATACTCTGTTTTCCAAAATGGAAAAAAGAGTATATTGGGTTTGTGAAATATCCGTCCGTCCGAACGTATGAACGCAGTTTTTTTCCACTGTTTTGAAGCTAGAGCATCCAAACTTGGCATGCATGTTGGTATATACCATAGTCAGACAAAGTGTCAAGATTAGAGAAAAAAAAATTTGCCACGCCCACTCCCGCCCCAGTAAACGAGCGATCATTTTGACAAGTACGCGTCTCACTCTGCTTTGGGCGCTTGCAGCGTTCTGCACTTAGTAGAAAGAATTATATAATTCGTAGCATATATATATATATAAGTAGTCTTTTAAAGAATTTAATTTAATATACGTACAGAAAACAGAGTATATCGCAGTCGGGTGAGCCCGACTGCAACGTTTTTACTTGTTTTTTACGAAACTTTTGTAAAAAAATACGGGCTCTCTGATTTTGCTTTGCACTCTGAATTCATTCGCATACATACATACATATCGTCGCTTTTCCGCGAAAGTATCGTATGTTACATTTTTAACGAAATCGTTTATATGATTTAACATCAACTTTTACATGAAACGGCTGATTTTTGCATTAAATAATTGATTCTATAAGTAAAATAAGTCAAATGTCGTTACGTAGCTAAAATTTGGTAGAAATGTTAACAGCCCAATCAATGAAAACTAAAAACAAGAAAAGTTTCTTCTTAAATTTCATAAGGTTACATACGAAACTTTCGTGGAAATGCGACGATATGTATTCACACAAACAGCAAAAGCGTCGTTTGCTTTTGTATTTACGCTCTGCATTTAACTGCAGATGCATAAATTAAACTGATTTTCAGTTTTCACAAAACTAATTTTAATTTAAATTAATACTTATTTTACGCGCTTTTTGCAGCATTCGCAAAAACAAACAAGTAAGAACGTTGCAGTCAGATGCACCCGACTGCGATATACTCTTTTTTTCGCCTCTGTGCGGAGCCAGAAGTGGGCGTGGCAATTATATTTTTGCTCAAATATTTCAAGTTTTGCCATCAATTTAAGTTTGGTTGGGCCCCTCCTACAGGTTTGGGAGAAACAAACATTGCTCGATTGCAAGGGCGGGGGTGGGCGTGGCAAAATTATTTGTATCCAATCTATTTAATAGGACAATAGAATTAAACCTGCAAAATTTGGGGACTCTAGCTAAAGGGGTGGGGGAGATACAGACTTTGCTTATTTGCGGGGGCGGGGGAGGGCGTGGCCTATTTTTTTTTTGTCAGATCAATGAAGGATGTGATAAGTAGCTCTTGTGCCAAATTTGGTTACTTTAGCTATAAAACTATTTGAGATATAGGTTTTTGCGGTGTGTGGGGGAAGGGGTGGGGGATGGTGGGAGATCTTGACACTTTGTCTGCATATGGTATATACCAACATGTATACCAAGTCTGGTGGCTCTAGCTTCAAAAATGTGGAAAAAAACATGCGGTCATAGAGACGGACAGACAGACAGACGGACGGACATTTCACAAACCCAATATACTCCTTATTCCTTATTTTTCAAAAAAATTAAAAAAAGAGTATAAAACAAGTAAGAATACTCTAGTCAGGTGAGCCCGACTACGAGACTACCTGCTCCCAACTTGCATTTCAAGCAGTTCAGCGGCAACACAAGCAAGCTGCGCACTTAACGTGGCCAGTTCCTGTCAAACTATTGTTTCTGCCTGCTGAGACAGGGGAAATAGATTCTTCCATAGCTTTGGTGCTATTTATCCGAGCGTAATGACATTTACGCATCAGATCAACATTAATTAAACATATGTATATGTGTAAAAAAAATCCAAGCTTTGTCTTTAAAAAACAAACTCTCTCTCTTTGTAGTTGACTGTTGTGTTATTATTTTTGTGCGTTAAAGTTGCGTAAAATTAAAGTATTTTTGCACCTATATGCAGTTTAACCGATTGTGTTTTCAATAACATTGAACTTTTTAGCTACTAATAAAGATTTTGCCTTAATTATTTACTAATTGCAACTTTTTATTGAATTCTGAACTTTGCTCCTTGGCTTTGTTTCTTTGTAATCAACAGTCTCAGTTCTTCTCTCTCTGTTTCGCGTGTGCGTGTTGTTGTTGCTTGTTCTAAAGCAATACTCTTTGCGTCGCCCGTTTTTACATTTCGTCTGTAGCTGCGTTGTTGTTTTTTTTTTTGGATCATCTTTTTTGTGGTTTTGTTTGTTTACATTTTACAATATCGGCTGCAGCTGTGTTGTTGATTTCGCATTGTGCAAGTTGTTCTTGTTGTTTCTAGCTTCCCAATAGTTTCTTTGAAGACCCCTGTAGTTAACACCCCTATAGAAAATATGTCGTGCTGCAAAGAGTCTTGCTCATTTACGAGTTCTGATGATGCTGCACCACCGCATTACGTTTTTTGTTGGTTGTGCAGTAACATTATGCATGCTAAATGTGCGGGGATATCTGGTCGAGACTGCGAAAAGCTTTCTACCAAGGCCAAAAAGGGCCATGGTGGCTTAGCATGGTCTTGCCCTACGTGTATTGTCATGCAGCTTGATTTCTTGCGAATGTATAACTCGGTTAGAAATCAACTTGTAAAATTGAATAAAGCGGCAAAAATACTCTCTATGGATTTAGATTCGAGCATCGATTTGCTCAACAATTTTAAATTTGAGACTCCACCTAAGCGTGGGCTGGAGTCACAATTTGCGGATGTTCCCTCTCCATTGTCCTCTTGTTCTGCTCAGCCACCTTCTACTCTTATGGCTGCCCCTCACTACCTTGATGTGTATCTATCGCCTTCTCCTACAAATTTTCCTGTAAATTCTCCCTTTTCATCTCCTCTTATTGCCCCTACTGCCCTTGTTTCTGGACCCGTTTCTCCTTCACCATCTTCTCTCGTTATCCCTATGGCCCCCGTTACCAGACCCGTTACTCCTTCCCCATCTCCTCGTGATATTTCCACTGCCCCTGTTTCTAGACCTTCTCTTACCACCGGCTCTGCCACAAGGGCGGCTTAAGGTCGTAAAGAAGCATCTTTGAGTATCTCAACTCCTTCTGTTTCGACTGTACCAGTCTCAACTCTTCCTGTTGTTGCCCCGCGCAAGCAAGTGTTTGTGTCTAGGCTATCGCCAGACACCACTTGTGAATCTATAGCGTCGTTTATAGCTAGTAAATCTTCAGCTAGCGTTTCTATCTCAAAATTTAATTTTTCTAGTCCCCGCGAAATAGCTTCGATTAAAATTAGTGTTCCTGTAGATTCATTTGCAATCATTTGTGATCAAAAATTTTGGCCACCTCATATGATTGTTCATGAATTTAAGTCTAGAAACCTTGTTCAGCGTTTGCCCAAATCTATCCCACCTGTTTCCCATTCCTTACAAGCATCCTCATCTTCTAATGCATCGTCAAAAAACTGATATCTTCCCTTCTACTAACCTATCAGAAAGTAAGAGGGCTTAACACTAAACTTTATGAATTGTTTGTGGACAGTCTCGCTTTTGAAAGTAATATTCTTGTTTTCACGGAGACTTGGTTAAAACCCGTTTTTCCTGACTTCTCAATTTTCGCCAATAGGTTTTCCCCGTTTAGACGTGATCGTTTATCGCGACTAGATGGTGGTGTCCTTATCGCTGTAGATTCTAATATCTCATCGGAACAAATTTCAATTCCTTGCCTTCTAGGCATCGAGTTTCTGTGTGTCAAAATCCTGATGAAAAACTTTTCAATTTTTATTCTTGTTCGTATATACCTCCTCAATCTGATTTATCTATCTACTAGTCTCAGCTTTCTTCTATTCAATCAGTTTCCACTATGCTATCTGATAGGGACTTCTTTATTGTTTGTGGTGATTTTAATTTGCCTGATGCTGTTTGGTCCACTTGCACAAGTGTTTTGGTGCCATCTAGTTCGCACGAATTTATTGATGGCCTGCAAGAGTTGTCTTTTCCTCAATTAAATCATGTGCGAAACTGTAACGACCGCATCCTCGATTTAATTTTCTTATCTGACCCATCCTTTAGTTTAATTTCTCGTACTGATCCCCTTGTATTTCCTGAAGATCCTTATCATCCTACCTTAGATCTTTCTATAGAACTCTCTAACTTTGAGCCTATTGCTGCTCATCCAACAGCAAAATTACGATGTTTTCGTAAAGCAGACTTTGTAAAACTTAATTATTTAATATTTCAAACTGACTGGTCCCAATTGTACTCTTGTGCAAATGTGGATATTGCCATTTTAATCTTTTATAGTACACTGTATTCGATTTTGGATGCTTGCGTTCCTCTTGCGTATCCTGTGAGGTTTAACAGGCCTCCCTGGTTTTCTCGAGAATTAACTAGGCTTAAAAACGTGAAATCAAGGTATGACAAAAAGTATAAGGGATCCGGTAATCCTTCTGATTTTTCTCATTATATGGTCGCTAGATAAAATTTTTTGATGCATAATTCGGTATGCTATATAGATTATCTGCTACGCTGTAAGCAGCAGTTCGCTCAGGATCCTAGACAGTTCTTTAACTTTGTGAATGCGAAACGCAAATCTTCTATGTTGCCACACTCTGTATTTTATAAAATTACTAAATCAAACTCAGCTCAGCATGCAGCCGATTTGTTTGCAAAGTTTTTTCAGTCTACTTACACTTTTACTAACTACCCATCTAATACACCTTATCCTTATCCTTTACAAAGGTCTAATTGTATTTTTGGTCCTGCGATCACGAAAAGTTCGCTACTTACTGAACTTCATTCAAGTAAACCTGGGTATTCACCTGGTCCTGATGGAGTACCAGGATGTGTACTAAGATATTGTGCTGGATCTCTTTGGAAGCCTTTACTTAAATTATTTTCATTATCTGTTGACTCCTACTCTTTTCCCGTTTTTTGGAAGGAATCCTTTATCATTCCTCTTCATAAGCATAGTTCAAAGTAAGATGTTCAAAATTATAGGGGTATTTGCAAAATGTCTGCAATTTCTAAATTGTTAGAAAAAATTATAACATCTCAGTTGCAACATTTATGTAGCTCTATCATTTCTCCTTCCCAGCATGGTTTTGTTAAGCGTCGTTCTACCACTACTAATCTACTTGAATTCACTTCTCTTGTTATTAAAGGATTTCAGAGGAAAATGCAAACTGATGCAATTTACACTGACTTCAGTAAGGCTTTTGATTCTGTTAACCACTGTCTCTTGCTTCATTATCGGATTTCCTCCCAACCTTCTTTCTTGGATTTCTAACTATTGAAATAATAGGACCCAAAAAGTTATTTTCAAAACTTCTCTATCTACTCCTGTCTTTGTCACTTCTGCCGTTCCCCAAGGTAGTCATCTAGGTCCTTTGCTTCTTAATCTTTTTATTAATGACCTTCCCTCCATCATATCACACTCTCATATACTTACGTATGCTGATGATGTGAAGCTATACTTAACTTATAATGACTTGTCCTCTTGTTTTTTACTACAGACCGATCTTGATTCTTTTCTCTCTTGGTGCGAAGTTAATTTGCTTCAGCTGAACAGCTAATGTCATTTTATCGAAGCTTACCTCAGCTTAATAGCTACACCGCTTGAAAGGTCAACTGAAGTGACGGATTTAGGTTTACTTCTTGACCATAAGCTAAAATTCAATTCTAATATTAAAGTGACAGTTAATAAGGCTATTCAAGTTCTTGGGTTTATCAAACGGTGGGCAAAAGAATTTGATGATCCTCATACAACTAAAACACTCTATACTGCTCTTGTTCGTCCAAGTATAGAATATGGGTCTTATGTTTGGGCTCCTCAATACCCAATTCACCAGATCAGAGTAGAATCTGTTCAAAAGAAGTTTTTATACTCTTTTTCAATTTTCAAACGGACAGATAGACATTTCACAAACCCAATATACTCTTTTTTCTTCTTTTTTTTCAAAAAAATTAAAAAAGAGTATAATGAGTATATTGGGTTTGTGAAATGGCCATCTGTCCATCTGTCCGTCGGTATGAACGCAGGGTTTTTCCACAGTTTTGAAGCTAGAGCAACAAAAGTTGGTATACATGTTAGTATGTACCATAGTAAGACAAAGTGTCAAGATCTCCCCCCACCCCCTTCCCCAACAAACCGCAAAAACCTATATCTTCCACAGTTTTATAGCTAGAGTAACCAAATTTAACACAAAGACTAGTTATCACATGCTCGATTGATCTGACAAAAAAATTTTTGAAACGCCCACCCCCGTCCCCAAAAATAGCAAAGTCTGTATCTCCCCCACCCCTTAAGCTAGAATCACCAAATTTTGCAGGTTGAATTCTATTGTCCTTTTAAATAGATTGGATAAAAATAATTTTGCCACGCCCACCCCCGCCCTTGCAATCAAGCAATGTTTGTTTCTCCCAAACCTGTAGGAGGGGCCCAACCAAACTTAAATTGATGGCAAAACTTGAAATATTTGAGCAAAAATATAATTGCCACGTCCACTTCTGACTCTGCAAAGAGGCGAAAAAGGAGTATATCGCAGTCGGGTGCATCCGACTACAACGTTCTTACTTTTTGCTATTTGCTTTGCGGGGTTTCAACTGGGTTTCAGCCATTGACCTACCTCCTTCCGCTAGTAGACTCCTATTGATTAACCTCCCCTCTTTAACTTATCGCCGTATTATTATTATTATTATTATTATGGTGAAATCGGCTCCTCTATGTTGATGAGCCAAAAATTTTTCAGTTCCTTCTCGACCTACCCGTTACTTTGTTCCACTTAATCTTTCTCGTTGTACTAGTAACTATGCCTTGCATGAACCTTTTCGAGTACTTTGTGCTGATTATAACAGACTTTTTCGTGTTTTCAATTCTGAATCCTCATTTCTTATTATTAAAAACTCTATTTTAACTTTTTTAGCTCGTAGTTAACAATTTTTGCTAACTAATTACTACTACCTTTTTTCTTTTTATTATTTTTGGTCTGATTGGGTTTTGCTGGGTTTACCCAATCAATTTTTTGAACTATTTTTACTATTTGTATCCCAATTAATTTTAATTTAAACTATAATTTAAATTAAAGTACTAATTTATATTAAAAATTTTTTAGTTTTTCTTTAATCGCATTAAATTGTTTCGACTGTTTTTAGTTGACAATAAATAAATAAAACCTTTGCTGTGGGAGATTTTTGAGATTTGCGTTGGTGCGGGGGGGTGCATCCGAAATTTGAAATAAACTTGATTTTCGTATGGTATACAGGAACCTACATGCCAAGTTTGGTGTCTCTAGCTCTTGTAGTCTGCGAAATCTGTTTGTTCATACGGACAGACAGACGGACATGGCTAGTTCGTCTCGGCTGTTGATCCTGATCAAGAATATATATAGTTTATATAGTCGGAAATGCCTCCTTCTGCCTTTTACACACATTTGCAGTACTTTATAGCTCCCTTTTTCCAATTTTTAATGCAATATGTTGATCTGCAAGAGCTCCTTTCAAGGTTGATACTGAACAAAAAAATTACCCTCATATAACATTGATAGTGCAAACAGTTCGCCTATGCCACAGAGAACATAAATTAAAAGCCTACAGCCCAAGAAAGGTCTCTCAATTTTAACACGAAACATATTACTAAGCGCATGACGCTCGACGCCCAAAAGAAAATTAAAATTCGGAACCTCGAAAGTGGAGGTATATTTTATGGACAGATGAGAGTAAAATGGTATATTTGCTTGAAAACGCTCTTATTCGTACATTAGGTGCTCTCAAAGCTCCAAATATGTTCCTGGATAAAAACAACCTTAAACATGGAGGGTCAAGCGTAGTACTATGGGCATGTTTATCTTATTATGGAGAAGCTCTAATACATTGGGTGCAAACCATATTAAAACAACACGTTTACGCCAATATTTTGTAAACTGAGATGCTACTCTTCGTAGAAAATCAGTTTCCGCTAGTATGGTTCTTCCAACAAGACGATAACCCCATGGACAAAAGCAAAACACAAAATAATGGTTCGGAAGATATTCGGTGAACCTTTTGGTGTGACCTGAGAAGTGACCAGAACTCAATTCGATCGATAATCCATGGTCTGATTGCTGCAATCTTCAGCACGCCGAAGATAAAATTTTTTTCTTGTTTTTAAATATTTTCAAATGGTTTTTATTTTAATTGTTTTATTTTGAAGTGAGTTCAAATATTTCACCATAATCTAAAATCTACCGATTTTAAAAAACGATATACCAAATGAATTTCAATAATTTAGCACATAAATAAATAGGGGGTATTTTATGCATAGGTACATCTTATAGTTTTGGAAACATTGAATTCACATTTAGAAATTTTTGTTTTTGCGAAATCTTTTAATTACAATTCAAATTGAAAAATCTATTAAAATGCAATTCCCTTAATTCTTCTTTGAACAGTGAGATTTATTCATAAGGTTTTGAAAAAGTCATCACTCATTAAAATACCTCAGTGAAATTAGTACAAATGTTTTTACCTCCCTCTTCCTTTAAAGTAACGGTTAATTTATTTTTGGATCTCATTTTAGATTGCCTATGCAAAATCCTTTTTTGGTCATCCTTCTTAGCACCGTTATTACATTTTATTTGGCGTGGTTTGATATTCTAAAGAAATAAGAAATAAGTATATTTGCAAACAGAAAGTAGTTACCATTTGATAGTCAACATAAGAGTGTTTATCGTTTTTAGATTATATATATATTAAGAAATAAATTATATAAAACGTATGTAAACTATCTTACTAATTTTTAATTTTTTTGTGGAAAGCATTTAACAGCCGAAGAGCGTGGTTATATAAAAGGACTTTGAGAAAGTGACACTAAAATTGGTCACATAGCAGCCAGAGTCAATCGTCATCAAAACACCATAATAAACTTTCTTAAAATCCTGATTCTTATGGTGAGATCAAACGGTTCGGAAGAGAAACCCACATCGACTAACGGTGTAAACGGGAATTTCGACTTTGCGGTTCATAGAGACATGTCTTGTAACGAGATAAGGTCTCATTTAGATCTCAATGTTACTAGAGAACGTGTTCATCAACTTTAAGTTGAAAAAAAAAACATAACATATGTATTTCACAAACCCAATATACTCTTTGTTCTTTTTTTTCAAAAAAATTAAACAAAGAGTATAAAAAACAATTAAGAATGCTCTAGTCGAGTGTGCCCAAATGCGAGACTCCCTGCTCCCAACTTGCATTTCAATCAGCCAGAACCAACAGTTTGACAAGCACCGGACAAGATAAGTGCGCTGCTTTCTTGCCTTGCCGCTGAACTGCTTGAAGTGCAAGTTGGAAACATACGTATCATATCCTTAAATGACCTGACTAAAAAAATTTGGCAACGACCACCTCCGCCCCCACAAATAAGCAAAGCTTGTATCTCCCACACCGCTTTAGCTTGAGTCCCCAAATTTTACAGGTTGAGTTCTATTGCCCTATTTAATAGATTGGATAAAAACAATTTTGCCACGCACACCCCCGCCCTTGCAATCAAGCAATGTTTGTTCCCAAACCTGTAGAACAGGCCCAACCAAATTTTAATTGATGGCAAAACTTGAAAGATTTGAGCAGAAATTCAATTGCCAAGCCCACTGACTCCGCAAAGAGGCGAAAAAAGAGTATATTGCAATTCGGGTGCATCCGACTGCAACGTTCTTACTTATTTTATATGGAGTTTAGGATTTCTTGGCCATTTCACGCCGAGTGAACACCGTCCTTTAAACAAAACATTTGTAAGTTTGTTTCTTTCTTTGAGTCGATAGCTCAATTTATTAAAAACAAAATAAGGGATATTTTATAAAAATCGAATAACAAAGAATGAAGCTATTAGCTCTTTAGTACAAAATGAGAACATTAATTTTTAGTGTGACACGGTCTGTTTAGGGGCGGTTGAGAGTGTTGAAAAAATGCTCGGATCTTGACAATTTTAGAGTCATTCCGTAAGTTAAATCGCCCGCTGATTTCAAAAACGAAAATCAAATTAATAAAAAAAATACTTATTTTTCAATAACATCGAAAGTAACTTAAGAAAATTGTTAATACTATATCTCCAGATTGGGTATCTTAATTTCAAATAAATTGACTTTATGTGAAGGACAAAAACAAATGCTATCAATCACTCACATATCATTATTTAATCGGACTATTCGTGAAGGTGATATTTCCGGTCCATTGGCTGTAAACTTGATCTGCGTATGGTGTACAGAAACCTGAATGCCCAGTTTGGTGTCTCTGAGATCGACGCGTTCATACAGGCAGAGAGACGGACAAACAGACAGACTGACAGACAGACGGACACGGCTTAATCAACTCGACTGTTGATGCTTATTATGAATATATTTACATACTTTATATAGTCGGAAATGACTCCTTCTGCCTGTTACACATAATTCAGTACTTTATAACTCCCTTTTTATACCCGTGCAGAGGGTATTATAATTTGTTCACGAAATGTGTAACGCTTTGAAGGAGACGTTTTAGAAAAACAAAATTGTATATTCGTGATCAGCATCATCAGCCGAGCCATGTCCGTCTGTTTATATGCGAACTGGTCCCTCAGTTTTAGAGCTATCGTGATGAAACTTGTCACAGATCCTTATTCTTTCTGCAAGCAGTACATATGTCAGAATCGGCCAGATCGGACCACTATAACATATAGCTGCCATAGGATCGATCGGTTGAAAAATAAGTTTTTGTACAAAGAACTGATTATACTCTTTTTTAATTATACTCTGTTTTCCAAAATGGAAAAAAAGAGTATATTGGGTTTGTGAAATGTCCGTCTGTCCGTCTGTCTGTCCGTCTGTCTGTATGAACGCAGGTTTTTTCCACAATTTTGAAGCTAGAGCAACCAAACTTGGTATACATGTTGGTATATACCATAGGCAGACAAAGTGTCAAGATCTCCCCCCCACCACCACCCTTTCCCCCACAAACCGCAAAAACCTATATCTTCCACAGTTTTACAGCTAGAGTAACCAAATTTGACATAAAGACTAGTGACCACACCCTTGACCGACCTGCCAAAAAAAAATATGCCACGCCCACTACCATCCCCGCAAATGAGCTAAACCTGTATCTCCTACACCCTTATAGCTAGAAACCCCAAATTTTGCAGTATGACTCCATTTGAACTCTTCGATAGATTGGAGAAAAAAATTTTTACGTACAGAAAACAGAGTATATCGCAGTCGGGTGAGCCCGACTGCAACGTTCTTACTTGTTTTTTTTATAAAAAAAGAAAAAAGAGTATATTGGGTTTTTGAAATGTCCGTCTGTCCGTCCGTCTGTCCGTATGAACGCAGGTTTTTTCCACAGTTTTGAAGCTAGAGCAACCAAACTTGGTAAACATGTTGGTATATACCATAGGCAGACAAAGTGTCAAGATTTCCCCCCCCAACCCTTCCCCCACAAACCGCAAAAAACTATATCTTCCACAGTTTTATAGCTAAAGTAACCAAATTAAGCACAAGGGCTACTTATCACATCCTTGATTGATCTGACAAAAAAAATTTGGCCACGCCCACCCCCGCCCCCACAAAAAAGCAAAGTCTGTATCTCCCCCATCCCTTTAGCTAGAGTCCCCAAATTTTGGAGGTTGAATTCTATTGTCCTATTAAAAAGATTGTATAAAAATAATTTTGCCACGGCCACCCCCGCCCCAGCAATCGAGCAATGTTTGTTTCTCCCAAACCTGTACAACGAGCCCAACCAAACTTAAATTGATGGCAAAACTTGAAAGATTTGACCAAAAATACAATTGCCACTCCCACTTCTGACTCCGCAAAGAGGCTAAAAAAGAGTATATCGCAGTCGGGTGCATCCGACTGCAACGTTCTTACTTGTTTGTTTTTAAAATAACTCAACCAAACTCACTATGTCTAGGTGTTAGCACTTTTCACATACGTTGACAAAATTTCAGTGAAACCGGACCACTATGTCTTATGGCTGCCATAAGAACGATCGGTTGAAAAATAAGTTTTCTTATGCAAATCTTTTCTGCAAGGGTATATATTTTCGGCACGCCGAAGATAACTTTTCTTTCTTGTTTCCATTTCTATTGCGAACACAAGTTCAACCAAAGAAAAAAAAACCAAAACTCACAAGTTAAAAAAAAAACGAAACAAAAAAAAAAGCACTAAACAACAACGCTAAATCAACGCTTTAAAGACAAAATGTTCATTGATATAAAAATAAATAAAAAAAATGTTTAGCCGAGAACGAATAGGTGCGTGTCTAAGAAAAGATTCACAAACAAACAAATTCTTTATCTGTTGCGGCTTTTGTGAATTAAGAATTTTGAGAAATAAAATAAAAAGTTCAGCTGATATGGTACTCTCGTCTTTTGAGACTCCTCTCAACTTTAAGGTCATTATCAACCGATTAGATTTTACGTACGCAGACCCATATACTTGATAGAGAGAGATGTCAACACTCCGCCAAGGAATTATGACTCTTTTACAATACTATGACGAAGTGAAGAAGAAGCTGACTATGTTGATAAATAAGACTATCATGAACTACGACAACAACGTAGGTGCTTCACTGAACGAAAAATATAGAGCAGATGCGCTGCGTGTATTTATTTTTGGAACCAGAAAGTCGTTAAGCGACGTTCTTTTTTCAGCATGACCGTCCGATCTTCCTTCCGCTCTAGCATTAGTTCAGGAAGTTGTAGCTAACCTCTAGCGATATATGTTCGCAAGTAATTTTGCCCAGAGTGTCGAAGAAAGAGTTAAAAAATCCGAACAAAAACAACAGGACAGGGACAGAAATATAACGGCAGACACTAGCCAAGGCAAATAATGGACGTTGATAGCTCATCTCGTTTTAGACAGTACACGCAAAACCAACAAAGTTGTCCATCCCAGAGACAAAATCAGAGCAACTTGTGGCCAGTTCAAAACACTTAGACTGACACGTACTACAACCAGGAATAGGCTAATAAAAAACCGAACAATAGTAGTGCAAGATATACGGGAAGAATCAATCATTTAACCCCAGACGACGCCCCACCCAACCAATAGGACTGAATATAACAAAAGCTGACAAGCAAGTAGATGACATAGACGATGACCTCACGGAATACGATCAGGGTAATTTTTTAGGCACAAACTCCCTGCTCCCGTTCATAGAACGATCACTTGTAGGGAAAACAATTTGACTTCTGATAGACCCAGGGGCCTCAAGGAACTAGTATATTAAGCCGTTCATAGAATTAAAAAGTATTATTTCAGTAGACAAACCTTTTCGAGCAAAGTCCATTCACGGTTATAACGTCATAAACCAAAAGTGCGTGATGCACCTATTTAATATAAGTAAGACATTCGCCCTATTACCCAACTTCACAACGTATGATGGATTAATCGGACTGTGCTGTAAAAAACTAAATCAGCTATTTACAGAAGCCATAATATATATATATAAATATATATATATATATATATTTGTATATGTGGAATTCATAGAACCAGAGGAGACAGCAAAAGCTACACGCAGAACTACACGCAGTGGTCGGCAGTTTTAGAGTTCTCTACATCACATGTTGTTTTGTAGCAATGCAGTTTTGCTCATGTAGGAAGGGTCATACGACAAGCATTGTGAAATACTAAAACATTTGGTAGAAGAATTTTGTCTCGATCGTATCGTTGTGTTCACATTAACCTAAAAGTTGTTAATCGTTTAAAAAAAGAGCGTAATCCATCCTAATAATATAATAATACTTTACTTTCCGCTTAACGTGTAAAAGAACTATATATTTGTCATTTAACAAATAAAATAATAAAAGAGTTTAATAAAGAAATTGTTAACCTCACAAATGGGGGCTCAACCGATTAGACATTAAAGCAATAACAACTTAATAACTATTGATGTGAAGGTGAAGCTGCAAAATAAATATTTTTTAATTGTTGAAACAATAGTGCGAGTATGTTAGATGCGACGAAAAGCGTGGCGTGTATGTATTCTGAGAAGAACCGTTACTTCTGTGGCTGCAATGTCGCTTGATGAGAGGCGACAGACGGAAGGCGGCGGCAACAAGGCGAACGCAGAGCGTAGCATTCTACATTCGGTGTGTATGCTGAGAAGCACCGTTATTCCTGTCGTAAAGAATATCGTTTACTAAGAAGAGGCACGCGACAAAACAATAAGGTGACTGGTGGGCAGAGCATACACAAACGGTGTGTTCGTGAGCAGAGGAAAAAACGACTTCCAAAGCAGAAACGAAGAGTTGGTGTTCGACGCAATTTAGCAACGAGACGGCAAGTACGCATCAACGCAAGCGTAGAAACTTCTGGTGAGTTGCAGCTGTGTTGCTGGTTGTTAGAGAAACGTGCAAATTCGTGTTGGCGGCGGCGATTCGCTGATCGTAGCGAATGTTGGGCAATATTAAAGTTGCATTTAAATAATATTAAGTTATAACAATATTGTAAGATGAAACGAGGCGAAATTCTAAGACTTCATGTTGGTGAGTTGAGAGAGCAGCTGGCAGCGTTGCAGCTGAGTATTGCATGACGCAAGGTTGAATTGCAAGCAAGACTAGGGTAAATATTGAGCCAACAAGATCGTGGTTCACACTCAAAGACGTAGAATGCAGCGTTTCTAAGTTTGATGGGACAAATTCAACTGACATTGATCAATGGGTGTGTAAATTGGAGGAGTGCGCAGCTACAGTGCAATGGAATCAATTGCAGTTGTTTGTCTATGCAATACAGTTACTTGAAGGTTGTGCCAAGTTGTACATTCACAGTCAGCAGGGCATAAACAGCTGGGAGTTGTTAAAAAGTGTGTTGACTGACGAGTTTACGGTCAAGGTGTCATCGGCAGAAATTCACAAACGTTTAGGTAAGCGCCAGCAGAAGAAAAGTGAGACGTTGCAGGAGTATTTAAATGCGCTTATTGACAGCAAAATCTGTAGAACTCGAAGATGAAAGCTTGAAAGGAATCTGTAGTTGGAAACGGAGGATCTGTGAATAGCAAGGTTGGGAAAACCGAAAAGAAGCGAAAGTGTTTCAAATGTGGTGACGAGTCACACATAGCAGCGGACTTTAATAAAAAAGAGTTCTGTTGTTTTAAATGTGGTAAACTAGGTCATAGAGCGGCGCAATATTAAGTTGTAGAACAGTCCAAACCAGAAAAATCAACAAACGTTGTGGAAGAAGAAAAGTCTGTCAGCAAGTCATCAAGCACGTTTACGGCTTCGGGCCTAGAATTGAAAGACGTATTTTACGGTGAGGTTGTATTTAAAGGACTTGTTGATACTGGTGCAGATTTGTGTCTCATGCGTCGAAGTATTTTCTTCAAGTTGGGAATTCGTCAATTAACTGGATGTGCACAGAGTCTGATAGGTATTGGGGAAAATCAAGTTTTGACTTTCGGCAGTTTTGTAGTTTCTGTTAAAATTGATGACATCCAGATGCAAGTTAAGTTTCATGTGTATGACGATTTTGAATCAAGTAAACATGCAAATAACCAAAGAGGGTACTACATTAGTGCGTATAGCAAAAAACAAAGTGGCTCGTGTAGATAACAAGATAGTTAGTATTGAAAACAGTTCTTGTGTTGATATTTTAAGAGAATTTGGGAGCATGTGTATTTTGTTTGAAGATCACAGCGCACAGATTGGGGAGAATGAGTTATCCCATTTGAGTGAGATGTATAAGTCAGAGGGTCAACAGCTTATATGTTCCTATAAGCCCATAAGAAATCCATGTGTTCCAATTGAAATGAAAATCGTGTTAACACATGAGTTGCCTGTGTACCAACATCCTAGACGCATAGCAATATGCGATCAGAAAATTGTTGACGAACAAGTGGAAGAGTGGCTAGAACAGAAAATTATTAGGCCGAGTGTGTCCGAATACGCTGCTCCAGTTGTATTGGTAGCGAAGAAAAATGGTAAAAAGCGGTTGTGTTGCGATTACCGGAAATTGAATGAGAAGGTGATTCGTGATAATTTCCCAATGCCGCACATGGATTCTGTGTTAGAAAATTTCGAGGGCGCTTCAGCTTTTACTACATTGGATTAAACTAACAGATTTTTCCATGTGCCAGTTGAATCAGGTTAAAAAAAAAAATATATACCTCGTTTGTGACACAAAATGGGCAGTTTGAGTTTTTATACGTTCCTTTCGGAATATCAAACTCACCGGCGGTGTTCACACGATTCATAATGGCAGTTATGCGAGGTTTAATTCAAAATGGTGACGCAATTGTATAAATGGACGACGTAATTATCCCAAGCAGTAATAAACCAGATGGTTTATTAAGCTTAAACGAGTGCTTAACTTTGCACAGGAAAATGGACTGCGTATCAATTGGTCGAAGTGACAACTTTTGCAAGAAAGAGGTAATTTTTTGGGATACATAGTATACAATGGGACCAAAAAGCCTAGTGACGAAAAAGCGCTAGCTGTGGCAAATTTTCCCATCGCTAAAGATAAAAAAGCTATTCAACGCTTTTTATGTTGACGTCATCGTTCCAAAAATTTGTAGAAAGCTATTCGGTAATAGCTAAGCCGTTGTCTTATATTTTGCACAAGGACTCTAAGTTTGAATTTAAGAAGCAGCAGCATATCGCAAGTCAACAGTTGCAGTCAAAATTGGTTAATGGTTAAAATTATACAATCCAAAATAAGAAACAGAAGTTCACACAGATGCAAGTAAGTTTGGGTTTGGAGCCGTATTGCTTCAGAAAGACACTGAAGATTTGTCATTTCATCCTGTTCAATATATGAGCCGTAAAACTACGTCTGCCAAAGAAAGTACAATTCTTTTGAATTGGAAGTTCTTGCGGTAATAGGAGCATTGATGAAATGGAGAGTGTATGTGTTAGGGATAAAGTTCAAAATTGTTACCGACTGCAACGCATTCGCAATGACTATGAGGGTAGCTTGATGGGCTATGTATTTGCAGGACTTTGATTATCAGATAGATCATCGATCGGATTCTAAAATGCGACATGTAGATGCGTTGAGTCGATTGTCGTGCTATATTTTAACAGACACTGTTGTACATTGCTTAAAAGAAGCTCAAATGATAAATGAGTGGCCCAAGGTTGTGCGTTGCATCGTTGAAGATAAGGGCTATGAAGATTTTTCTATCGAAAATCAGATTTTGTTTAAAGATCCAAGCCGTGAGCTTATTGTAGTACCTAGTCAAATGAAGAGCGAGATAATTCAAGTTGTACATAAACAGGGTCACTTTTCCGTAAAGAAAACCCCAGATTTGATTGAGAAGCAGTATTACATTCCCAAGTTGGAGGGAAAATTTGCTGGTATTGTTGAAAATTGTGTTGAGTACATCGTAATGAACGCTAAAGCTGAAAAGAAAGATAGATTCTTGACGCCGATAGATAAAGGGGATAGACCATTGTATAATTATCACATAGACCGTGTAGGACCAATGGAATTGACAAATAAGCGTTACAATCACATCTTTGTCGTTGTGGATGGGTTCTCAAAGTTTGTGTGGTTGTACCCAACTCACAGCACTGGAACCGAGGAAGTGATAAGCTGTTTCCAGAAGCAGGCTGATCTATTTGGTAATCCGAATCGAATTGTTTCTGACAGGGGTACTGCAGTTACTTCTCACGTCTTTAGAGAGTATTGCGGGGTACAGGGTATAGCGCATTTACTGATAGCCACCGGTGTACGGTGCGGAAATGGGCAAGTTGAGAGAATGCATAAGATAGTTGTACCTACGCGTTCTTAGTTAAGCCATGAGAGTCCCGGGAGTTGGTATAAACACGTAGGCAGAGTGCAGCAGATTACTAATTATACCGAACCACGTAGCACAAAAGTTTCTCCATTTAGTATTTTAACAGGACTCGAAATGCGTGTACCTGATAATCTAGAATTGAGTGAATTGATAAAGGAATGTTTGATCGATGAGTTGGAAGACCATCGTAATACTGTGTGACATCAGGCCAGTGAAAATATTAAAAAAATGCAAGTCGAAAACAAGAGAGAAACTGATGCAAAGAGGAAAAATAATCGTTAATATATAATAAACGATTAAGTTGCGATTAAAGGTACTCAATATGGACCAGGATTGAAGTTAAAGGGTAAATATTTAGGGCCATATAAAGTGGTAAAAATAAAGAAGCATGGCAGATATGAAGGCGAGAAAGTCGGTATTGGGGAGCGAGCCTTGCAAAACCTCAACAGTGGCTAAGGTTATGAAAGTTTGGGATTCCTCCGAGTCAAAGGACACGTCAGGACAGCCGAATGTGGGATTCATAGAACCAGAGGAGAAAGCAGAACCACACGCAGTGGTCGGCAGTTTTAGAGTTCTCTACATCACATGTTGTTTTGTAGCAATGGAGTTTTGCGTCATGTGGGAAGGGTCATACGACAAGCATTGTGAAATACTAAAACAGTTGGTAGAAGAATTTCGTCTCGATCGTGTCGTTGTGTTCACATTAACCTAAAAGTTGTTAATCGTTTAAATAAAGAGCGTAATCCATCCTAATAATATAATAATACTTTACTTTACGCTTAACGTGGAAAAGAACAATATATTTGTCATTTAACAAATAATATAATAAAGAATTTAATAAAGAAATTGTTAACCTCAAATATATATTAAACAAAACGAATGTGAAATATATTAATAATGGATACGCAGTAAGGACATAAATAGATATTCAAGTATTTATCTTAATGCACGGAAGTTCATAGACATGAATGCATGATGAATATAGTGAAATTTATTTAATTAATATCATAATTATTTTATATTATAAATTAATTTTATTAATTGTCTTATCTCTTCATTTGAAAAGGCAAGCAGCCACCGCTTTCGTATTTGGGCGTGGCAAAAATATTTGTATTCAATCTTTTAAATAGGGCAAAATTTGGTGATTCTAGCTAAAGGGGTGGGGGAGATACAGACTTTGCTTATTTGTTGGGGCCGAGGTGGGCGTGGCCAAATTTTTTTAGTCAAATCAATTAAGGATGTGATTAGTAGCCCTTGTGCCAAATTGGGTTACTTTAGCTATAAAACTGAGGAAGATATAGGTTTTTGCTGTTTGTTGGGAAGGGATATGAGTGGGGGGAGATCTTGACACTTTGTCTGGTATATTTCCAAATGTATAACAAGTTTGGTTGCTCTTGCTTCAAAATTGTGGAAAAAACTTCCGTTCATACGGACAGACTGACGGACATTTCACAAACAAAATATACTCTTTTTTATACACTTGCAGAGGGTGTTATAATTTTGTCACAAAATGTGTAACGCATTGAAGGAGACGTCTCAGAAAAAAAAAATTTGTATATTCGTGATCAGCATCATCAGCCGAGTCATATCCTTCATGTCCGTCTGTTTATATGCGAACTTGTCCCTAAGTCTTAGAGCTATCGTGATGAAACATGGCATAGATGCTTATTCTTTCTGCAAGCAGTACATATGTCAGAATCGGGCAGATCGGACCACTATATCTCATAGCTGCCATAGAAACAATCGGTTGAAAAGTAAATTTTGGGTGAAAAACACAATGCTTCATTGCAAGATTGGGCGTTTGCGTGGAAAAAATCTTGCTATACAAACTATTTTATAGGTCAATAGTAGTCAACCTGCAAATTTTGTTGATTTTAGTTTTTACTCCCTGTTACCATTAAAAATGGGAAAAAGGGAGTTATAAAGTACTGCAAATGTGCGTAACAGACAGAAGGAGGCGTTTCCGACTATATAAACTATATATTCTTGATCAGGATCAACAGCCGAGACGAACTAGCCATGTCCGTCTGTCTATCTGTATGAACGCGTCGATCTCAGACACTATAAGAGCTAGAGACACCAAACTTGGCATGTAGGTTCCTGTATACCATACGCAGATCAGGTTTATTTCAAATTTCGGATGCACCCCCCCGCACCCCCGCAAATCGCAAAAGGCTCCCACTGCCTCAATTTTAAAGATAAAGCTTTGATTTTTGGTACACATGTATGTTTAATCAATCTTTCGGATGTGTAAATTTCAACACGATCGGATAAATAGTACCAAAGTTATGGAAAAACTTATTTCCCCTGTCTCACCAGGCAGAAACAATAGTTTGACAGGAACTGGCCACGTTAAGTGCGCAGCTTGCTTGTGTTGCCGCTGAACTGCTTGAAATGCAAGTTGGGAGCAGGGAGTCCCGTAGTCGGGCTCACCTGACGAGAGTATTCTTACTTGTTTTAATTTTTTTGAAAATAAAAAAGAGTATATTGGGTTTGTGAAATGTCCGTCTGTCTGTCTGTATGAACGCAAGTTTTTTCCACAATTTTGAAGCTAGAGCAACCAAAATTGGTATACATTTTGGTATATACCATAGGCAGACAAAGTGTCAAGATCTCCTCCCCTTTTTCAATAAAATTATAAATTAATAAAAAAAATAGACGCTTTCGTTTACCCTATCCCTACCAACGCATCACCTATTCACCCACACTGGTTCATGCAGCACTATTAGTAGCACATAATACCTGTGTAATATACATACATAAACATATTATACTTTTTAAATAAATATTAAAGAAGGTCGAATCATCCTTAAGCTTCGGGGATATTCGAACCCTGGTCCTCGTGCATCGGTAAGCGTCATCATAGAGAGCTCTGCCACCGTCCATATAATATATTGTGCTTCACACATTGTCATTGCAGAGATTACAGAATTACTAGTTCGGAATTTTACCGTTGCTTCAGCCAACTAATCCTGTTCAAGACCTATTCGTACTCAATTTAAGTACATATAAGAGTGTAAAATACTTTAATTTTTAAGAACAAAACGGTATGAATTCTAACTGCCAATTCTAGAGCAAGCAACGCCATCTTTTTGCATGTAAAATACTTGACGATATTGTTTGTTTATTTTTATTCTTTACAATAAGACGAGGCTATAATTTACTGTGCTTACAAAATTTTTATAGCAAATTGAATAAAAATGTAAAATATATAGGAAAATACCTGAATGAGTGTCCAAAAGATGCGCCCATATCAAGCGGAGAATTTGTATACCTCTGTTTTTTATACAAATTTGACATCCGTTGCTTTCTGGTTGTTAATACTGGATTTCTCACCGTGTACCAGTAAAGTTTCCTTAATTTACTTGCCCGATTATTATTTCTTTGATTATATACAAAAAAATTTTGTGGATCGAAAGACCAAATCTGAAATGTAAATAAAGTTAATTATTATTTATTTATATTTATTATTTTGACTCAAAGCTTTCACTGATCGCTAATGAGATATTCCGTTTGTTTTTAGATTTATTTACTCAAAAATAGACGGCAAACATTTAATTCAGGGGTACCCAAAGCTTTCTTATGGATGTGTACGCAATAATACAAATAAAAGAAATCGAACGCACACATGTACCGAAATCTTTTTATACTCTTTTTTTATTTTTTTTTTTTTTAACAAAAGAATTGGGTTTGTGAAACTCAGTCGGTCCGTCCGTCTGTTTATCTGTCTACATGAATGCAGTATTTTTCCACAGTTTTGAACCAAATTTTAATTGATGGTGATTGATTGATGATTTCTCCGAAAACTCCGCAAAGGGCGAAAAAAGAGCATAGCGCAGTCGGGTGCATCCGACGAGGGCGGACTGTTAAGTACTCGGCTCAGCCACGAAATAACGTAAGCAACATTCGGTGTATTTACTCCCTGTTCCCATTAAAAATGATATTCTTGAGGCCTTCGAAAAAAAACAGAACTGCGTTGCGGCTTTTCTAGACGTTCAACAGGCTGGCTTTTGACAGAGTCTGGCACGGTGGACTGAAGTTTAATTTAAAACGTACTGTACCTGCTCCATTTTATGCAATTCTGGACTCCATTTTTTGTGGCAGTCCGAGACGAATTCTCTGCAATAATGGAGATAAGAGCTGGAGTTCCCCAAGGTAGTGTGCTTGGGTCCGTCCTGTCCTCTGACAGCAATTGAATGAATGGCTCTTGATTGCAGCGACAAGCAGATCAGCAGCAGTGCGTTTCTTTAACAATAGACAAATTTAAACAGGCAGAAACAAAGGAGAGAAAAATGTTGCAGATTCTGGTCGCGATTAAAACCGAAATATGTATGTAATTAATTAATAAGTAAATAAAACGAACATTACGTTAGTACAAAGTTTGTGAATTGTTTGCGGTCACATAACGTTATACTGGAACTTATTGAATTGAAAGCACCCCGAGCAGTACATGCTCATCATTGACTTTTGCGAATGGCGAATGTCACAACATATTGGTGGCTCAAATTTGCTTCACACACGCGCATACAAATTCTAAAAGTAACGAAATCAAGATGAATCGGACTCGTAAGATACAGCGTTGTTCATAGACGCAGCTGTACCTATCATCGTCTCCTCCTGTTCATCTACTGGATTGGCGCCCTTGCATATAACGGATTTCAACAATACACTTTGCAAAGCAACAACAAGCCAACGTTTTGCATTGATGAGCGCAACAGTCGCATGAGTTAGAAGGTGAGTGTTTGTTGCCAGTGTGTTCTTTGTGTGCAGTGTTCAAATTGAGTACACATGGCTCTTGGCTAAAGAGTATTATCGATATGTCTAAAAAAGATTAAATGGAGCAAAGTGGCACTTTTGAACATCACGCACTTCAAAGTGATGCTCGTGAACTTTAAGAAGGATAGTGTAGCACGGAAAACAAAACAATATTTTTTGTTATGTTTAAAAAGACTTGATGAGTTACCGATAGAGTTTCACAAAAATCATCGATTAATGGTAGTGAGCGATTGTCCGCGCACTCAGAATTATTTTGTCAACAACAAAACAGATAAATTTGATGAGGAATTTGCCACAATGTTTTCTGCTGTTTCAGAAGCACATGACGCCAGTTTCCCATCGACCGCCTCGGGTAACTCTGAAACATTTACTTATAATTCTACAGTAATACAATAATAAATTTGTTCAACTAATTCACGACAATCAAGCTCTCTCCATAGTTCAGTAGTTCCATTTCTTAAAACAAGCCATACCAACTGATCATGATCAGGATGTAAATTAACCAATTCAAGAACGCGAATTGAAAAAAAATTTTTTATTTTGTGGATGCTAAATGCCTCCGACTTTACTGATACCAAATTTAGAACTAAAATACAATATTGAATAATAATATGGGAAATAGTTATGTTTACGTTTAGGATTTGCGCAGAAGTTTTCCTGTTTACATTAACTGTTCAATTACGCTTTGTTTGCTTTACGTTAGGGTTTAATATGGTAGCTGTGGCTGCTCATTAGCTTATGTGATGATTGCAAGAGCTGTTTATAGTTCCACTGAAATGCTTTTAGAGGTGGGTGACAACTGTTTAATATGGTAGCTGCGCATTGGCTAATGTAGTGATTGCAGAAGTTGTTCAAAATTTCAATAAGAAATGCTTTTAGATGAAGAGTCCCCAATTCTCAATGGTTTTTTAATATAGGTTCAATTTGACCTTTTAACCTGTTTAATAAGTTATTTTGGTCATTTTGTTTACTTGAAAATGTTGATTTTAGAAAATTGATGGGGTTTGGGATTACTGCGAGATAATATTTAAGAAGCTTTATCATAATAAAAGTATAAATTATTAAAAATAATATAAATGTGATTTTTGAATGATTACTTTCTAGTTTCATTACAATTTTGGATAACATATTTGTGTTTTCTAATTGTAATTCAGTGTTATTGGTTGGTTGATATTCGGTTATTAAACAATTTTTGAATTTGTTGTGTTTTACATAGTTTAGGATTTTTATACTCTTTTTTAATTTTTTTTAAAAAAACAAGTAAGAATGCTGTAGTCGAGTGTGCCCGACTACGAGACTCCCTGCTCCCACTTTGCATTTGAAGCAGTTCAGCGGCAACTGAAGCAAGCAGTGCACTTAACTCGTAAAGTGGCTGTCAAACTGTTGTTTCTGCCAGCTGAGACGGGGGTAATAGATTCTTCCGTAACTTTGGTGTTGATATTTCACAGCAGATCAACATTGATGCAACATATATGTGTACCAAAAATCAAAGCTCTATCTATTAAATTGTGACTGTGGGAGATTTGCGATTTGCGGTGGTGCGGGGGGGTGCATCCGAAATTTGAAATAAACTTCATCTGCGTATGGTATACAGGAACCTGCATGTCAAGTTTGGTGTCTCTAGCTCTTATAGTTTCCGAGATCTGTGTGTTCATACGGACAGACGGACAGACAGACAGACAGACGGACATGGCTAGTTCGTCTTGGCTGTTGATCCTGATCAAGAATATATATAGTTTATATAGTCGGAAATGTCTCCTTCTGCCTGTAACACACATTTGCAGTACTTTATAACTCCCTTTTTCCCATTTTTAATGGGAACAGGGAGTAAAAAGAAAAAATAGTACATTGAGTTTGTGAAATGTCCGTCTGTCCGTCCGTCTGTCTGTATGAACGCAGATTTTTTTCCGCAATTTTGAAGCTGGAGCAACCAAACTTGGTATACATGTTGGTATATACCATAGTCAGACAAAGTGTCAAGATCTCCCCCCACCATCACCCAACAAACCGCAAAAAACCTATATCTTCCACAGTTTTATAGCTAGAGTAACCAAATTTAGCACACGGGCTACTTATTACATTCTTGATTGATCTGACTAAAAAATATTTGGCCACGCCCACTTCCGCCCCCACAAATAAGCAAAGTCTGTATCTCCCACATCCCTTTAGCTAGAACCACCAAATTTTGCAGGTTGAATTCTATTGCATTAATTAATAGATTGTATAAAAATAATTTTGCCACGCCCACCCCCGCCCTTGCAATCGACCAATGTTTGTTTCTCCCAAACCTGTACAACGGGCCCAACCAAACTTAAATTGATGGTAAAACTTGAAAGATTTGAGCAAAAATACAATTGCCACGCCCACTTCTGATTCCGCAAAGAGTCTAAAAAAGAGTATATCGCATCCGAAATTTGAAATAAACTTGATCTGCGTATACCATTATACAGGAACCTGCATGCCAAGTTTGGTGTCTCTAGCTCTTATAGTTTCCGAGATCTGTGTGTTCATACAGACAGACGGACATGGCTAGTTCGTCTTGGCTGTTGATCCTGATCAAGAATGTAAATAGTTTATATAGTCGGAAATGTCTCCATCTGCCTATTACACACATTTGCAGTACTTTATAACTCCCTTTTTACCATTTTTAATGGGAACAGGGAGTAATAATTAAATAAATACGTAATACTTAATATAATAAAGCTAATAAAATAAAAAATAATAATAATAATAAACAATAAACAGTAATATCTAATAACCATATCCACCTACTCCTCCTCAAGACTCACTGAAATTCCACTATGGTAACTATATACTGCCTCATATGTGCGCGCGTCTGCTCTTCTAGTTGAAATATTTGAGAAAGCCCAGTCAATATGAGTATCAGCCTTGGTTGTTGATGTGTTTAGATCTAAAAGAGATCTTAAATTAACTGAACCTAGAAAATTGTAAATCCTACTGCAACTACTAGATAGAGTTCGCAGGCATAACTTAGTCTCCTAAAATAATTGACTGACTATTTAAAAATGTGAAACTATTAAATAAATTCTCGATCTCTGCTTGAAATTTGAAAATTGAATAAGCAGAACTCCTATTTAAGACTAAAACTCTTAGGTTCTTGTATTTAAACACAGCGTACTCAAAAACAGCTGACCCCGGAAAATGTTGACCAGTTGCAGAACAACTGATATGATCAAAAAGTGAATTCTTTATAAAGACAAGAATGCCTCCCTTGGGACGAGGTCCTCTATTTGAAAGGCTATCTTATCGCACGACTGTTGAAAAGTCAGGAATATCATATGTTTCATTTGAGTATGTGGAGGTCTCAACAAAACATAGTATAGAAGATTGTAACATAAGTTGATCAGAGCAAATGTCACCAAAGTGGCCGTGAAGGCTCTCAGTGTTATGGAAAATAACATGGCAGTCTGAGCTTGTAACGAACCTTCGGTTGACCCGAGTTTAAGCTGGGCTAAGCTCAGGCGGTCTAAGGACTCGTGCAACAAATTTATAGTGTGAAGCACTGGCGATTATTAAGAAGACGTGTTTATTTAAATTTGTTGGTCTTTTTATTCATTCAAAATCCTACTTATTAGGCACACTTGCCTTTAAGAAATTACTTAATATTTATTTGCTCCTGGCTGGGATGTCCTTTGGTGATCCTAGTCAAAGGGGACACCTCTTAGGTCCTCCTTGCACTTGTCAGGACTCGTCCTAGGCACTCCGGTCTTTCACCAGGACTCGCCCGACTCTCCGACTTTCGCAAGGACTCACCTAGAGTACGTGTCCTTTATTCGTAAGATAGACAAGGACGCGACCTGCTCGCTAAAAACCCAGTACAGGCACCTTTCTCCACTTTTCTATGCCTAGCACTCTGGTATACGCCAGGACTCGCTTCAGGCACTCTTGTTTCTCGTCAGGATTCGTCAGTGGCATTCCTGTCTTACACAAGGACTCGCCAGACTCTCCGACCTGCACAAAGACTCGCACTGAAGTACTCCTGTTAGCACTCAGACTCGCTAGGGCTTACTTTGGTGGCTTTAAGGATGGCACTGCACTACTTCTGCGTAGCAAGGACCTCCTTATCAAATCTTACCTGGTATCCTTCGTCCTGTTCGATCCTTTTCGAACAGATGTTGTTGTTGATGTTTTCGATGTGTTCAGTTTGACGTCTCCGTGTTAACTGCCTTGGCTCCACGCTGCTGTCTCCTTTTATAGGCGCCGGCAGCCGACATTTACCGTTATAACGGTAAATGCCCCAACGGTTTAGCTACGCTTTGACCCCTTCGGTCAGTGCACCGATGGTTTGTTGGTATTTATCGTACCTTTCCAACGCCTGTTGTGAGGATCCATATATGGGTCCTCACAAGCTATTGATCAAATGATCGAAGTGAGTATTAAGCAGTTTTTCAGATCGTATTAGATCTAACTCAATACTTGGGGGAATAAATTCCCCAACTATATAGAGCCCAGATGCACTCGTGGCTCGACTGCAAGCTACATATAAAGCTGCTGGCTTCATACAGCGGGAAGGGTGAAACGCTACATGGTTATATGTAGCACCCTGAATTTTGTAAATAGTCATGGCCTCTGCTGCAACTACAGGAAACTGCTCACGGTCAATTTTAACTTTGTTGTTCGAATGGAACTGAAAACTTTTGACAGTTTTCTGGACTGGAGTCCAAGAAGGTTCTAATGGATGTGGACGCTTGGCTCGCGCATTAGCTCCTACAATTTCATCTAAAAATTGTATCCACAAAATTGATGGTGTGGATGAGCTGAAACCTATATCAATTAAAACACCGTTCGCTTAAAACCATCTGCAGTATCGATATTGGCAGTTACCATACTTTGCAGTGGTTTTGAGAACAAGTCTGTAAGGCATCTCCTGTGTTTGATTAGGCTGAAAATCTTGTACTGCCCGAAGAATACTATTTTTTTGTGCGTTATTTAAATGTGATGCCTTTACAAAATCTTTAGCATAAGATAAATGGGGGGGAGTTGGGGTTAAGTGCTGCCTATGTTCGTTATGGTCTATGACTTCTCTATTTGTTGCGAAAAGATGGATTACAACAAGTGGCACCTCGTCTATCCTATAAGTTCTCGATCGAAGTAGAGCTATGTCATCTGCAGACATCTGGCCAGATGCAATATTATTAAGGGCTATTGCAAAAGGCTGATCATTACGTTGTCGCATAATTTCTGTAAGTTCAAATAACTTGAAACAATTCCACAGAGTAGATCCAAAGATAACACTGTAGGGATTATGCGCACTAGAAATAGGATTGAATATCCAAGAGTCACCAATAGGACATAGTTGCTGAAGATCGCCAAACACGATGACTGAAATGCCACCAAAGGGAGCTTCTCTGTTATTAAAAATTTGCTTGAGGCGCGAATCAATATACGATTGCATTTTGGCGCCTACCATTGATATTTCATCAATGATTAGAATTTTAAGATCAATTAAATTTGATCGACGGCTATTTAGCAAATCTGGGACTAATTCTCTGAAAGCAGAGGCTGACTGGTTAACAGGCAGAGAAAACATTGTATGGAGTGTGGAACCCTTATTTCCAAAAGCAGCTTTACCAGTTGGAGCACATAAAATGACTTTTGCCGAAGTTGGATTACATCCTGGCTTGTTGTTATAAAACGAAGCTAATGACTGGTAAAGTGCAGAAATAAGTCAAATTTTGCCAACTCCAGCTCCCCCACCAACAAATTCATGAAAGATCTTCTTCATATTGGCATTATGTAGAACGTGGGTGAGGAAAATCTTTTCTTTCAGATTCAGTGATCTAATTAAATCTGATAAACTTTCAAAAGAAATAAGGGGTGGAAGTGTAACCATCCGAAGTTAAGTCCTTAAATACATTGTACTTGTCACGATTACTGTTAATAAGCTCCTCATTTTCCCAATAAAATTCCTCTCAATTTCTTTCAACTAACTCTCCTTGCTCCTGCCTCCAATGATGTTAAAACATTATTAATTCCCCAAAATGATTTTCTCTATCCTTGTTAAGGCTAAAATTTCTATATCTAATAATACGAAACCACTACCATCCTGAAGTGCAAAAAAAAGTAACCCTAATTCATAATTTTCATCGTCATTGTCATTATCATTGTTATTATTTTGGCGGCCCTTTACAGTTTTGCTGAAACTAAAATTTGCGGCAAAGTTAGCTAAACAAATATTTTCTAGATCATTAGGCCGCTGTATATAATGATCTAGTAATCCAAATATGAATATGTCATGCGAATCTTGAGGCATGGTTTGAAGTTGTTGCCAGGACTTTAGCATTCTGACTTGATGCTGCATCAGCTTTGCTAGTTTCGGACATACGCTATCCCAAACAACCGTAGACGGCTTCCTGAGCACATATCTCAGTGCCGGAAATAAATTTATGGCCAATATGCTGCAGTTTTTGCTTGATTGAAAAATTCTGATGCTGTTTAATTTCTTCAACAGCATCACTCATTATTTTCGAAATGCCCTGTTGGGATTTGTTTATGTAATTAATTACATAGCTGCAGCATGCATAGGGATCTCAAATTAACTGAATTTCAATATTTGCCCTTTGCATGGCAAGTAAATGTTTGTTATAAGCATTTACTTTTATGGCATCAAATGTTCTTTTAAGAAAAATTTGTGGTAAGTATTCATCGAATGTGAGGTTAATTTGCTCGTGAGATAAAAACTCATCGAAAGAGTCAAATGTGGGCAATGTATCACGTGTAAACAGAAAATTTAAAAAGTTTTGAATTTTTTCGATGTTTTTCCGAAAAAGGAAACAAAGTTTGAGTTTGGGGCATTGGTTGGTATGGAATACAAAAGCGGCAAATTCGATTTCCTCTAACCTCACGCAAGCATGAATGCCCATGATTATGGTGTTCGATGTACGGACTTAAATCAACATCTGCTACATTTGTAGTGATAAATTGACCAATAAAGTCAATCACGGGTGGAAAAGTTCTGGCCGTACTCTCCTCGTCTTTAAAGTCAAGTTTCGGAGCATCCTTAAGCCAAAACATACCATTAATGTGAGGTGAACCTCTTTATTGAAATTCAACCCGCCAATAATACTTAACAACTGGATGACTACCAAAAGTACCCCCTCTTTCTTTATTAATTTCAAAACCTGCCTTTATCTAAAATCAAAATATCTAGCACAAGTAACAGGATGTGTTCTAATTAATCTAGCTTCCTCATTAAATTGCAAGCCTATTGCACTTTCTTCTGTGATTTCTTCTTTATCTACGTTTTTCTTCAGCAAAACTAACAATTCTGTCCACATAGTTTCAGCAACTGACAACGTTATAAAAAAGGTAGGCAAATCAAATTGTCTGATCATTGCCATTACCTTTTTTTCTCATCTTCCCAATGAGCTGGAGATGATCGATTCCCTTTCAGCACTCGATAGCCTTCAACACGAAGAATTAGATTGTTCATATGTTCCTCATTACCTGCTGTAATAGAATAATAATTTTTTATAATTATAGAAAATCTTGTCGGTTCTACAAACACGGCTATCATAATTCCTCAACTCTGACCGCACTTTAGTCGTATAACTAAGAGAGCATTTTCTTTTGTTGCCTGCAAACATGGTGGGGAAGGACAGCTCTTCAGCATCCTCATCCCCAATCATATCCAGGGTAGCAAAGATTCTTGCCCCCCTGGATTTTGAGTAATGGCCTGACTAATCTGATTAAACAATGCCCTATCTTGATCCGTTGCAAAGAAAGGTACATTTTCGGGAGTAGATGAAAGAGAAGTCATTCTTTCTTCATTAATGGTAATGTTATAACGCTGGTACAGCTAAGTTGTTACCAAAAAGCGAATAGCATTAATTATTTTTAGGGGACGAATGGTTTCAGCCATGAAATCATGGTTATATTCCAATTGGCTTCGTGAAAAGCTCTTGGGAGAGAGGTGACGACATTGGCGACGGGAATTGGGACATTAACTACTGCTCCTTTTATTGACTTTTGACGCTCATGCCCTAATGAACTGATAACCATAAAGGAAATTCTTGGGGAAATAAGCCTTTCTTCCAGTGGTGTAAGACCTTTCAAACACTCTGGAAGAATTGGAAAATGTAAGCCATTTTCCAATTTTTGGCAGTCCACCTAACTTAATGGTGCTACTACAGGATTTGCAAAATTTATAAATATTACTTTCTGATGGGAACTCAGTAGTAAGACTCAAAATTTTTGCACTATGCTCATTTCTTAGTTCAATAAACTGACGAGAAATTGTATCAACCTGATGTGGAAACCAAAGCCCTTTGCAGCAAAGGCAAAGTTAATCAGGGCCCTGTTTTACTATCCTATTGAACAAAACTATCTCAGAGTCAAGCCACTGAATTGCTGGCGGGGTATTTTCCTGCTCTAATTCGTTGGCTTGCTCCTCTACTAAACCTGCCTCTCTTGCTAATCTTCTATCATTTTTTCTACGTGCTGCCCTACGCGAAGCATTTGCTGCTCTCTCTCGTTGCCTAATTTCTTCAATATGTCTACGTTCTCCTCTAAGTGAACTGTCCGCTGCCTGCTCGCGATGTCTGTTTTCTACATTCGTCCGTCTATTTCTTCATTTTTGTCTAAGTTCTGCCCTACGTGAAGTATATGATGCCTGCTCTCGTTGTCTGATTTCTACATTTGTCAGGCTGAGTGTATGTTCTACTGTATTCTGCTGCTGTTCGGCTTCTCTAATTTCTTCATTTTGCTTACGAGTTGCCCTACGTGAAGTATCTGCTGCCTGCTCTCGTTGTCTGTTTTCTACATTCGTCCGTCTTTGTGTATGTTGTACTGTATTTTGCTGCTGTTCGGCTACTCTAATTTCTGCATTTTGCCTACGAAAAGATCTACGAAGAGTATCCGCCGCTTGCTCGGCGATCCTAAGATCAACTTTTTCCCTGCGGTTTTTGAATTCCGCATTTGCAACTAACTCCCTTTCTAAATTCTCAGGGTTTTCCTTACGACTCCTATTTCTAATTGCTTGATTTCGCAATCATTGCGAAGCAGACACCTTAGACAATCTTGGCATGGTTATATCCGTATATGTTAATATATATAAATAATATTATTGAAAGTACGTTAATCGTGAATATGTATGTTTTAAGGTCTATATGAATTGGGGGTTGTATGAAATAATCAAAAAGTATAACGAATAATTATTATTTTTAATATATATATACGTATGTACCACTTACACATACATATATCAACACATAAAATATCAGTACCAAACGAATGCCATAGTATATAAGTCACATACATTAACCATATTAACGTTTAGTACATAAGTGCATAGCAACATCATCAATATAGCATGCACGCATAGAACATAAGTACAATCCACATGAACAATAGAAACATAAGCCCTAAAAGTCAAATCAATGTTAACGTAAACAATCTGACCATCCAGATATAAACATCCGCCGCAAATGTTCCCACAAGCGCGCAAATGTAAACAAATAACATAAATCTTCCCACAAGATCAATTATGGTGACGCAGCTCAAACACTGGCTAATCAAGAGCTTATTAAGAAGAGAATAAGTGTAAAAGTTTGCAAGGAGAAAAAGCTTATATTTAAGTTCACAAAAAGCTTCTAGTCAAGGCTTGATCGGCGATCATAATCATAATCACAAATTGAGTCTTAATTTGCGATCCGAGTAATACGAACGAGATTGTCGGGTACTAATACATAACAACCTGTATAATTATAACTTCACTTAGTTTTCGTTTCAATAAAGATATATTTTTTTCTAATATATGAAACGCGACTACTTAATTGGCGCAGCCGGTAGGATCAAAGTTTTAAAATTTGTGCAAATTTATTTTAACGTGATCCGCAAAAGAACACTACGTGTGAACGTGAAAGTGCTGTATTGACAACTAAAGAACAATTGTGTTCCAGGTCAAAGTGTTTTTAACACAATAACAGTGCTGTATGAACCGCTAAAGAACAATTGTGTTCCAGGCTTATATAATATCAAAAACAAACAAATAATAAACTTGCAAGTGTTGTGTTGGCCACTAAAGAACAATTGTGTTCCAGGTCAAAGTGTTTTTAACACATTAACTGTGCAAGAACTAAGTGCATTTATACGGCGCAACGACTACATCCTAATGCTTTATCCAACGGAAGAGCCCCGTCAAAAAATGGTGCTGTTCAGCGCTATTGAAATGCAGATCTCTGGAGAAGCCCAGAAGATAACACACAGGAACGGCGCAAACAATTGGTTGCAGTTACGACAAACACTCATCAGCGAGTTCAAAACACAAATACCTTGCGGGGAACTACTAAGATGACTCTACAATACACCATTCAGCGGCAGTATCCGTAAGTTTGTGGAAGATCTAGAATCCGCGAACATTAGAAGACAATGCAGTAAACTCCACTCTCAATAATAACGCAATGATAAACACAATAAAAGATGTTATAATTCGCAATCTCCCAGATAGGCTATTCATGACCTTAGCAAGGCATGATATAACTTCAACTACTAAACTAAAACAAAAATTGAACCAAGGCACAATGCAAAATGCTGTTAATTATCAGCAAAACCAAAACTCTTCTAGCGCCCCTAATCCACCTGTCAAAAGGCAAGCTGTCTCGGACTCGGAATCAGAGGAAGAAGAGGAAGAAGAGGACGAAAACAGGGAAACTCATTCATAATCATAAAAATGAATAGCATTAACCTTAAGTGTATAATCGAGTCGGGATCATCGATTTACTTAATGAAACAAAATTATTTAAAGTTCCCAACCAAACCAACCAAATTAGATGTGCAAACCATAAACGGTGTAGTACAACTAAAACAAAGTATTTACTTAAAACCAAGTAAAACTTTGCCCCACTCATCAACAATTTTACATCCACAATTTTTCTGAAAATTTTGATGTTCTATTAGGAAGAGACTTCTTGGAAGACTCTCAAGCATTGATAGATTATGCAGGAAAAACCATAACAATAAATAAATTGCAATCTGCCATGCAATACAAACATGAAAAAACACTTCAGGATAAGACCGCATCTTAATCCGCCATCATCAAAAGATGAGGAGTTTAATTTTTCAATAAATACCGAGCTCAAAGAGTTCAACGAGTTCAGGCTCGATCATCTAAATGATGAAGAGAGGACACACCTCACAAAGGTCTTATTCGAGTTTAGAGACATTCAGTACAAAGAAAGTGAAAATTTGTCTTTTACAAGTACACTAAAGCATGTCATTACAACTACAAAAAACCATATAAATACCCGCAAAGTTTCGATGAAGAAGTCGAACAGCAAATAAAGGAAATGATACAACAAGGTATCATCCGAAAATCCAAATCTCCTTATTGCTCACCTATTTGGATTGTACCAAAGAAAGGCGATGCATCAGGAAAAAAGATATTTCGAATTGTAATTGACTATCGAAATCTTATTGAAATCACCATTAATGACAAATATCCCATACCAGTCATGGATGAAATCTTAGACAAATTAGGCAGATGTCAATATTTCACTACCATTGACCTCGCAAAGGGCTTCCATCAAATTCAGATGGAAAAGAAATCCATAGCTAAAACAGCTTTCTCAATAAAAAATGGACATTACGAATACACTCGAATGCCATTTGGGTTAAAAAATGCCCCTGCAACCTTTCGACGTAGCATGAATAATCTCTTAGAAGATTTAATCTATAAAAACTGTTTAGTATACATGGACGACATAATCGTGTACTCCACTTCATTGGAGGAACATATCTTGTCTCTACGTGAAGTATTTGCTAAACTAAGAGAAGCAAATCTCAAATTACAACTTGACAAATGCGAATTCACGAAAAAAGAAACGGAATTCTTAGGTCACATCGTAACAACCGAAGGTATAAAGCCTAATCCAATCAAGATCGAAGCAGTGAAAAAGTATCCAATACCGAAAACACCCAAACAAATAAAATCATTCCTAGGTCTTTGCGGTTTCTACCGAAAGTTTGTCCCCGACTTTGCTAAAGTAACTAAGCCAATGACCTCAAAATTGAAAAAAGGTGCAAAAATTGACATTAAAAACCCTGAATATATGTTAGCATTCGAAAAAATGAAAATGTTAATTATGTCCGATCCGATACTAATCTATCCAAACTTCGAGAAACCATTCTCATTAACCACTGACGCAAGTAATATTGCTATAGGAGCAGTATTATCACAAGATCATAAACCCATCTGCTATGGCAGCAGAACTTTAAATGAACATGAAATTAATTACTCCGCAATAGAAAAAGAACTTTTAGCTATTGTCTGGGCCACTAAACATTTCAGGTCCTACCTTTATGGACGAACATTCGAGATCCTCAGCGATCACAGGCCTTTAGTCTGGCTTAATAACATAAATGAACCAAATATGTAACTTCAAAGATGGCGAATCAAATTAAATGAATTTGATTACCATATTAAATATGTGCCTGGCAAAGAAAATCATGTTGCTGACGCACTATCCCGTATAAAACTAGAAGAAAACTTTCTAGGTGAAAAACCCAGCAGTATAGTAGCAACTATACATAGTGCCAAAGATAACCAAAGTTACATATCCATAACTGAAAGACCCATTAATTACTATAGTAACCAAATAGAATTCATAAGAAGCGACATAAACAAAGTCAAAGCAAAGAAATATTTTAATAAAAATTTGATAGAAATTCAATACACAGAAATGACCAATAATCAAGCAAAAGAATTGATAAAAGAATACATATGTACAAAGAAAAATGTAATTTATTTCCATAACGAAGCAGATTTCCTTATATTTCAAACTGCTTATGTAGAAATTGTCATTCCGAACAACAAAACTAAAGTTATGCGATCCACCAAGAAACTAATAGACATACAAACGTATGCAGAATTCAAAGAAATTATCATGAAAACTCATAAAGCGCTGTTACACCCAGGTATAGAAAAACAAGCTTCACTTTTCAAAGAAAATTACTATTTCCCAGATTGTCTTAATCTCACCCAAAATATAATCAACGAGTGCGAGGTATGTAACATAGCAAAAACAGAACATAGAAATACCAAACTTCAATTCGAACTAACTCCAGAAGTGTTCAATCCCAGAGACAAATATGTCATAGATTTTTTCATGATTGACAACAAACAATTTCTATCTTGCATAGACATTTATTCAAAATACGCTACCCTAATGGAAGTCAAGAGTAGAGATTGGCTTGAAACAAAAAGGGCGTTAATCAGAATTTGCAATGACATAGGAAAGCCATTAGAATTCAAAGCAGATAAAGATTCAGCTTTCATGAGCAATGCATTGCAATCATGGTTGAAATCTGAAGGTGTAAAAATTAATATAGCCACAAGCAAAAATGGAATTTCTGATGTTGAAACATTTCATAAAAACTTGAATGAAAAACTTAGAATCATAAACAGTGATGATAATCCCGAAAACAAAATAACCAAATTTGAAACAATCTTGTACTCATACAATCACAAAACAAAACATAACACAACAGGTAGAACACCAGCTGACATATTCTTATACGCGGGAACCCCTGCATATAATACACAGTTAAATAAAATGAACAAAATAGATAAGTTAAATGAAAAACGTAACGAATTCGAAATAGATACCAAGTACTGACAAGCCAATTTAGTGAAAGCTAAAACAACAAACCCTTTTAAGAAAACAGTAAGTACAGTCCACATGAACAATAGAAACATAAGCCCTAAAAGTCAAATCTGTCAGTCTGACCATCCAGATCTAAACATCCGCCGCAAATGTTCCCACAAGCTCGCAAATGTAAACAAATAACATAAATCTTCCCACAAGATCATGCTGACGCAGCTCAAACACTGGCTAATCCAGAGCTTATTAAGAGAATAAGAGTAAAAGTTTGCAAAGAGAAAAAGCTTATATTTAAGATCACAAAAAGCTTCTAGCCAAGGCTTGATCGGCGATCATAATCATAATCACAAATTGAGTCTTAATTTGCGATCCGAGTAATACGAACGAGATTGTCGGGTACTAATACATAACAACTTGTATAATTATAACTTCACTTAGTTTTCGTTTCAATAAAGATATATTTTTTTCTAATATATGAAACGCGACTACTTAATTATATATATTTATATTTTATGAACGTGTTTATATATGTATGTATGTATAAAGCTATTAATAAGTGATTGAATATATGAAAGTATGTTAGCACGTGTGAATGAAATAACTGTCCATATGAATGAATAAGAGTCTGAATCAATGTGTGTCAATATATGTATAAGAAAATGTATGAAATTTACTTGTGAATGTTTGTATGAATATGTATTTGTCGGTTCTTAAATTATGGTAGTCAGTGTAAAAGAATTAAATCAAATGCGTGTACCAAGTGACAATTCTCGTCTCTGCACTCTAACGGTTGTTTGTTAGTACGCTTTGTTCCGTCTATTCGCCAGATGGTCAGGATAGTTCGATGCGAACATGAGACAGAGATGTTGCGTGAGGTTAGAGGTTTGAGAGAGAGGTGCGCACTATGATTGTTGTGCGTGTATGCTTGAGCCACTGCGAAAGACAGAGATACAAGTATGTTCGTGAGCATCTTCTGGAGAGCATTTTCGGTATGCTAGAATGCTGGGGGAGTCTCTAGTTGGCAGTGGCGTGATCAAGTGTATTCGCCGTATACAATCTGCGTAATTAAATATGGAAAATCCTAATGATAACCCGACATATTTATGAATGTATGTAAATTTGTGTAAATTTATATATGTCAGTATATATGTACGAGTCAAAAAAATTTAAGTTATTAGTTATTAATTAATTATATTTATTAAGAAAATTATATATATATATATATATATATATATGAATATGTATATATGTGTATATATTATAAATTTTTAAAATCAATAAAAATACAAAACTGAACTAAGAACAGCCGTCCACTGTTTCCTCCAAGCAAGCAGGTGTCGTCTCCAACTCTGAAAACACACACACACACGAGCGGGAAAATTTCACAAACAAAATGCACTCGCGTCTATTTATATGAACACAAATTTCACAAATTATTAAAGCAAAAGTGCATTTATATACATATGTAAAAAAATGTAATTGCCAAAAAGAGGAATTCGACACATGTTATTGCTCTTTCTCTTTCTAACATTAGCAGCTACACTTTAACACACATGCATATACACATATGATAGCATAGGCACGCGCCAAAATTGCAAATAGATCATGCTCTCTCCTACTCCATTTTCTGAGCGCCCGTGACACTCAGCTGTTTTCTTCTCTTTTTACGATTTTGCATTGTCCATGCAAAGCAACAAACAATTGAAATACAACTTGCGAAAAGAATCGGAATGTAAACAAAACTTGCATGTATTTGTTGAAAAATACATGTGTGTTCGTAAACCGAAACACGTATGCATATGAAAACGGAAATGTACATAGGGCATATTCTAGATTCCAGAATTTAGATTTTGAAATGATTTTAGTTATGCATTATATGCATACATATGTAAGTATTAACGCAAATGAATATCTATGTACATATATGTGAAAGTATATATTAATATTATTCATATTATACGCAAATATATAATATTAATATATGTATACATATACATTTTAATATTAGTACGTTTCAATCGAAATGGTATATTTATTTAAATTTCGGAAAACATACGTATCTATGTATGTATATATTTACACACATATGTATGTATGTATATATGTAAATAAATGTCTATATATACAGTGGCGAGCAAAAGTGAGTGCATGTTCACGACACTGACTTTCGTCATTCATAAAAACAGAACCATACAAGAAAATCCAAAAAAATTTTTATACTCTGTTTTCCAAAATGGAAAAAAAGAGTATATTGGGTTTGTGAAATGTCCGTCTGTCCGTCTGTCTGTATGAACGCAGGTTTTTTCCACAATTTTGAAGCTAGAGCATCCAAACTTGGTATACATGTTGGTATATACCATAGGCAGACAAAGTGTCAAGATCTCCCCCCACCCCCACCCCCACCCCTTCCCCCACAAACCGCAAAAACCTATATCTTCCACAGTTTTACAGCTAGAGTAACCAAATTTGACATAAAGACTAGTGACCACACCCTTGACCGACCTGCCAAAAAAAAATATGCCACGCCCACTACCACCCCCGCAAATGAGCTAAACCTGTATCTCCTACACCCTTATAGCTAGAAACCCCAAATTTTGCAGTATGACTCCATTTGAACTCTTCAACAGATTGGAGAAAAAAATTTTTACGTACAGAAAACAGAGTATATCGCAGTCGGGTGAGCTCGACTGCAACGTTCTTACTTGTTTATTTTAATTTTGTTACTTTATTTATAGCAAATAAGATAAAGCAACAATAACAAATTAAATGGATTCAAAGAGTTTGAAAGAGAAATCGAAAATAACCCGCATAAACTCAATTTTGCACGTTTCATTAATTGCACCTATTTTCGCTCTCCCACTTCTCTGATCAGCAGATTTGCCTCTATGTTTGTTCTGATCTTGTTCTCCATATTCGTAGAACAGTTTAAAACACGTTTCTTGCGAATCAAAGCAGATTTTGTCAAATGCCATCATGTTTAAAATAAATTGTTGATATTTATTATAAAAATGAGAAAAATATCTGCAGAAATTGAAAATAGTGTTGTGTGCCTGACCGAGAAGGGCTGTTCATCACGTACCATTTCCGAGAGGCTTGGTATTAGCCAATCGGCAGTGATAGCAGCTCAAAAGAGGCGAAATGTGACTCCCAAGCCGCTTGTCAAAGGTCGCAAAAAATTATTATCGGACTCAGATGCTCGGCGAATGATGTCCGAAATGAGAAAAAACAAGGTGCTAACACCAAAGGGTGCTTCTCTGGCAATAAACAAAAATGTTAGCGAATGGACTGCTAGAAGAGCGCTCCATGACATCGAATATACTACAACTGTTAAAAAAAACAAACCTGCATTGTCCGATAAGAATGTTAAAGCACGCTTGAAATTTGCAAGGGAGCACAAAAAATGGACAATAGATGATTGGAAACGTGTTATTTGGTGTGATGAGTCAAAATTTAACCGTTTTCAGTCAGATGGAAAGCAATACTGCTGGCGTAGACCCGGAGAACGTCTTCAAAGACACCATGTGAAGCAAACTGTCAAACATGACGGCGGAAACATGATGGTTTGGGGATGCTTTTCATGGTGGCGTTGCGGCCCTTTGCATTTAGTAGATGGTATCATGCGAAAGGAGGACTATTTACATATTTTGCAAACCCATCTTCCCAATTTTTTGGACAAATGTGCTTATCCCGAAAAAGAAATTATTTTTCAACAAGATGGTGATCCGAAGCACACAGCAAAAATTGTAAAGGAATGGATTGGAAAACAACATTTTCAAATTGATGGAATGGCCAGCACAGAGTCCCGACCTCAATCCGATTGAAAATCTTTGGTCAATCGTGAAAAGACGGCTCGGGCAGTACGAAGCAGCCCCAACAAACATGGGTAATCTTTGGGATCGTGTAAAAGCGGAATGGAATAAAATTCCAAAAGATGTTATTGAAAATTTGGTAGAGAGCATGCCAAACCGCGTAAATCAAGTTATGTCTAATAAGGGTCTATGGACCAAATATTGAAATTAGGTTATTGAATTGGGTTTCTTGAAACGTGCAAAATTGAGTTTATGCGGGTTATTTTCGATTTCTCTTTCAAACTCTTTGAATCCATTTAATTTGTTATTGTTGCTTTATCGTATTTATTATAAATAAAGTAACAAAATTAAAATAAAAAAAAATTTTAGATTTTCTTGTATGGTTCTGTTTTTATGAATGACGAAAGTCAGTGTCGTGAACATGCACTCACTTTTGCTCGCCACTGTATATATTTATGCAAATGTGTATCAAATCCTTTCTTCGTTTGTTTTGCTATTAACGCAAGCTACGCAATAACTTCGCTCGCACCTTCTCATTTTTGCTGAGTGCCAGCGACGAGCCGTTTGTCTCTTCTCTTTTACTGCAGTACAGAAATGAAGAAGACTGCGATATATTCATTCATACTGCTTATATGTATGTATGTGTGTATATCAAGAAAGCAGTTTTGTTGTCGCAGTTTTGTTGTCGTATGTAGGTCTGATTGATCAAGGTCATCGCGCATCTTTATTTGATACTTATAAATATGAACAGGGAGTGGTAAGATAGTATAAGCGCCGAACTGAAAATTGGTTTAATTGACATTTTAATCATACATATGTACATATGTATGTTTGCATTTACATATTTACAAATGTTCATAAATGTAGATATGTATGTACATATGACTGAAAATATGTAGATATATGTACATACACATACATATGACAAATTCCTTTGTCGCAAAATAATGTTGTTATCACACAAAAAAGCTTTTCTTACATCTAATTTTTACAATGCCAGCTATAAGATATAGTCGATTTTGATGAAATTTTATCATTGACCATAACAAAATTAATATCTTCTTCTTTCTACTAAGTGTAGAACGCTGCAAACACCCAAAGCAGAGCGATGCGGGCTTGTAAAAAAGATCGCGCGTTTACTGGGGCGGGGGTGGGCGTGTCAAATTTTTTTTTTGTCCAAACTATCGATGAGATCAAAAGTATTCATACTGCAAAATTTGGGGTTTCTTGCTATAGGGTGTAGGAGATACAGATTTTGCTCATGGTAGTGGGCGTGACATTTTTTTTTTACAGATCGGCCGAGGATGTCATCAGTAGTCTGAATGCCAAATTTGGTGACTCTAGCTGCAAAACTGCAGCAGATATAGATTTTTGCGGTTTGTGGGAGAAGGGGTGGGGGTGGGGGGAGATCTTGACACTTTGTCTGACTATGGTATCTACTAGACATCTGCATGAGTGGCAGAAAAACCGCAATCGAGTGTACAACGCTTAAATTGAGTTCAATGAATATGAGTGCAAAGCGATATGAGTATGAGTGAGTGAGTAGGGCTCCCGTTACACTCGACGCACAAAATAAAGAAGATGAGTATGAATGAGTATAAGTGAGAATGAGAGCAACAGTTTCGAATGTATTCGAGTTGCACAGCGGTTGTTGTTGTTCTTTCGTTGTGCAAAGAGAAAAGAAATAAACGAAAATAGAATATCATATATTGCATTTGAATATTTATTTTGCTTATAACTATTTCTTATAAATATATGTAACTATACATTTAACTTATGTTTGAATGTAAAAACATTATTTTATTAATGTTTTCTGAATTTGTTGAAATTAAACAGCGTCTTTCCGTTATCAAATTTCTGGCGTTTGAAAACGTTCTCTCTGATGCCGCGCTGCTCGCAAGTAAACAAAAATTTTGCAACTTATTTTAAACAATAATGGGAAAAATGTTTTGTGCATGTTCCACCATGCCAGGCATCAAAATTTGTGCTGTATGGAACATTAATGTTGGAGTAACCTTTTTTTTTTGATCCACTTGGTCTTTATTTGGGTCAATTTGTTGAACCTCTATGTAATCTGCAAATTCGTCGTTTACTATTGAAATGTCAGCAGTATTACACACACTGCCCTTAAGAAAGCTTTCCATCATTATTTTACAGTCGTTAATTACGGTGTCCTTTTCAATATGAGAAAATTGTAGCAATTTGTTTGTGGGTGGAAAAAGAAATAGGGCTATTTTGTGATATTGTGATAGGTTTGGTTCAACTGTAGATAAAATTTGATTATGCAATGCGGACTTAAGGGCTTGAATAATGTCAATATCATTGGAATCGGACTGACAGATTTTCTTTAATTTATTAATATTGGGAATTACCAAATGAATTGTGGGACGTCTGCTAGCCTCTAGTTTTTTTGAAACGATTTTAAAATTTTCTAAAATTTGGACAACAGATCCAAAGTGGTTGATGTGTATACCCTCAATTTTATATGTTTGGTTTTTATCCTTTAATATGGTTGTCACCTCAATCCAATTGACGTCGACAGATTTTAGGAGGTAATAAACTGTATTCCAACGAGTGGGGCATAAGCTTTTTAGTGAAAATCCCAAGGACGAATTCATTCCTGATTTTTTGAAGAATTTCACCAGCTTGCTGCAAGTACTGGCCATGGAGCCCAGCTCAGGTCCGGCTTTAATACCTTTTTCAACAGCGTTGTTTAAAAGATGATTAACGCAATGGATTTTTTGCAAATCATCGAATGCCTTAATCATATTGGTCGCACGATCTGTTACGATTATGGGATTGTCCACTTCCAGATCGCATCCAAAGTTTTCTAGGATTTGCTCAATTTTTGCCCGAATATTTGCACCTATTTATAGAAAATTTATTTAAATTCAAGTTGTACACTCGTAGATTAGTTAACAAACCTGTGCAGGACATTTCCTTCATCGACTTCATGGCCATGAGACGATCAACGAGTACTCCTTCCTTCAATTAATGCTTCCTTTTTTATTTTTGATCCCATTAACTGTGTAGCATTTATGTTTGGTTAAATTTGACGTGTTACCTGTGAACTTCATAACTGACAAACACATTTTACAGGCTACAAGATCAGCTAAATCCTCTCCATTTTCATTTTTGATTTTTGAAAAAAATTGCCACACATCGCTTCTACCCTTCTTTGCTATTAAGCTGTACATGCCACTATGCAGCTTCTCCTTTATTTCCTGAGAAATATTATCTTTTACGCTCTCTGCGCTTTGTGCAACCTGTATATTCAAATAATTAACTAAATTAATTCTGAAAAAAAGTACGGAGTTTTAAACTATGTATAAAGTTAATATGTTATTAATTAAAGTAATTATATATTATATTTGACTACAACAATAACAAAACAAACGAAAACACAAACAACAAACTACGCATTAAATAACATACATTTTCGTTTTGTGTATTTTTTCCTCCATCCATTTTTGCGACTGATGCGTTTCGACTATTTAAGCGAAATAAACACACAAAATATGTATATCATCACTCGAGTGATTCGAATATTTTCAGCTGCCCAGAATTACTCATTCTGTATTGCGCAATATTTACTTCCACTCAATTCGCATTGTATGAGTATCGAAATATACTACTACTCATACACATTCACTCATGGCGTGCCTCATACTCACTCAACTCAATTCAATTCGAATTCGAATGCATTCAGTTAAACGTACGTTGTGAGTGAAGCCATGCAGCTCTCTAGTATCTACCAACATGTATACCAAGTTTGGTTGCTCTATCTTCAAAACTTTGTGCGGGCAGACAGACGGACAGACAGACATTTCACAAACCCAGTATACTCTTTTTTTCCATTTTGGAAAACAGAGTATAAAAATGTATTAAAATTTAAATTATCTTTGTGATTTATTCTTTGTTTGTTATTAATAATAAGCTTATTACTTAAATCTCCTTTAACTACTTGCTTTTTATACTTTGGCCGTAGTTTATTTCGTTCACCAAATTACTTTTCGTAGATGATGTCTCCTACTTGATAATTTTTTGGTGATCTTTTTTTGTTATGATACTCTAGCATTTTGGTCTGAGCTGTTTTTAGTTTTTATTTTTAGATATTTGTGTGTTCTACTTTGTTCAACAAAATATCCCATGGTTTTTGGTTTGTTGTTGATTGAATAGTGTCATTATAATCTTTAACTGCGCGATAAATAACTTCAGAATAGTCCATTATATTGTATTCTTCTTGAATGCAACGGGAAATTTCGATTAGTGTTGAAAGGGCTCTTTCGACCTGGCTATTTGTAAAACTTTGTCTGGGATCTGCATAATAAATAGTTAAACCTTAACGAGACATTGTGGATTTAAATTGAGCTGATGAAAAACTAGGTTCATTATCCATCATTATGGATTTAAAAAAATTTGCCATGTCTGATTTATTTGTGATTTCTTTTATTACAAAGTATTAAGAGTATGCGTCTATGCAAGTTAAAAATGTTAATTTCTCGGTGTAAAAAATGTCAATATGAAGTTGTTCACCTTCTCTTCCTGGAATTGGTTTCGGAAATGGGAATTTGACTTGGATGTCGATTATATTTGTTTTTATTACAAATTTCGCAATTTCGAACACGTTATTTAAAATTTTGTATATGATGTTGTCTAATAATAATATTTGAGAAACAACAGTGGATTCCTGTAGTGAGATTTGGTTGAAAAAATTCTTTAAGTATATTAATTAAGTTTTCTACTGTGTCATGTTGAAAATAATGTCTAGTTTTGTTAAATACTTCGTATTTTTGTGTATTGTAAATCTATTTTTTGAAATAAGAAGTTGTTGTTTAAATTGCTTCAATGGTTTGTTAGTTTCTTCAATTTAATTTGTGTGGCTGCTATCAGCAGAATGAATAGTTTGATTATCGGATGAAAGATCTTCTTCAGTCATGCGATTAACTCCATTAATTACTAATTCTGATAAAGCGACAACATTAGTAGGATCAACTAACAGATTTATAAATTATTTTGGGCGAAAATTCCTCTATAAAAGCTAAAAGCTTCATTTTTGAATTTGGGTTTCGTACAGAAACTAAGATAGAAAATGGTATGGTTTGATCTGTTTGGATTTCTAGAATATTCGTGGTACATACGCGAGCCCAAATAGCAAACGAAGAATTCATATTTTCCATTGTTGAACAACTTGTTGATTTACAATACATAAAAGGTCGCTTGTCGTAGAGGATACCGACACCTTCCGGCGTCTGCTCTATTTGACTTTTTTCTTTAAATTCTTATTTTTCTTAACATTACTGTAATTATTTATTTTCGGACTACCAGCGTCACTTAATGACGATGATTCAGTGTCAGATACATGTAGTAAGGAAAGTTACTTATCCTTTCCATTTTGGTACTGCAAATATGACACAACGTTATAAGCTTCATCTGAGCTTTGTAAATTGCCAACGGTTTCCTGTATATTTTTTAGGAAATTTATTTTTTCAGCTTTATTATTATACTGCAACATTTCTTTAGAAAGATCGATTACGGCTTGAATTTGTTTAATAAATTATAACCAACTAATAAATCTGCGTCTAAATTATCGATTTCGTAGAATCTGTGGAGTTTGCCGAACATGTTTATAGTGTGAAAATGTGTTATGATACTAAAACCGTTAACAGTTTTTGTTCTTTTCTTAATAACTAATTCTTTTGCATCATCGTTAATACATTTATTTTTTTTATATAACAAGCGGTTGCACCGGTGTCAATTAATATTTTAAGGTTTTTATTTTGTTTCTTAGCTAAGCTAAGCTGATCTTCTAAAAAACGGTCCTCTTTAATGTTGTGATTGCGCATAATTTTATTGGGTTGCTGAACCGAAGAAGAGGCATGATCCCGTTTCCTGTTTTGTGTGGCATTTTGCTTTTGTGAATATGAAGGTCTGTTTTGTATTTGGATTGATCTATCTATATCCATTGGCTCTGGTGGTGGCTGAGGGTTATTATTGACCCGCCCAAACTTTTGATTTTGAGGAGTCTGATTAAAACTTAAATTATTATTAAATCCTTTATTTTGTTGATTGCATTTCAGAATTTAAGTTGCTGTTGCTGGTACTTTGATTGAAGTTATTATTCTGCTGAGTTTTATTAAACTGTTGGGTATTACTATCATTGAGAATTAGTATGATGTTGGGAATTAGCATGATGATTATATGCGAAGTGAGCCTCAAGCTCTTGAGCCTTTGCCAATGCATTTGTCAAATTTTCGGGATTGAGAGAGAATAATATTTCAGATAAAGAGCCGTTCAAACCGGTGATAAAGATACGTAAAGCGTTGTCACTGTTTACTCCCTGTTCCCATTAAAAATGGGAAAAAGGGAGTTATAAAGTACTGCAAATGTGTGTAACAGACAGAAGGAGTCATTTCCGACTATATAAACTATATATTCTTGATCAGGATCAACAGCCGAGACGAACTAGCCATGTCCGTCCGTCCGTATGGACACACAGATCTCGGAGACTATAAGACCTAGAGACAACAAACTTGGCATGCAGGTTCGTGTATACCATGTGCAGATCCAGTTTATTTCAAATTTCGGATACACTCCATATGTCATAATTGTTTTGCTTATAAGAAGAGTATAAGTTGTAATAATCAAGGACAGACAAATTTTTCTTGAACATTTGCTGAAGAATTGATTTGCTGCTTTAATTCTGCAATTTGTTGTTGAAGCGCTCGAGTTTGAGTCTGTTAAAGTTGTGTTAAGACTCATGGCACTATTTGATGAATCGTTAGTAATTTTTAATTTTAAAAAATTTTCAATTAAATCATCCAGTTTGGATTATCTATAGCTTAAGCAATAATTTTAATAATTTAGTTATTGTTTCTTATCACTAAATTTATATACATATATAAAATATTTCTTATGGAAATGAAAAACAAGAAAGAAATGTTATCTTCAGCGTGCCGAAGATATATACCCTTGCAGAAAAAATTTGCATAAGAAAACTTATTTTTCAATCGATCGTTCCTATGGCAGCTATAAGATATAGTAGTCCGATTTCGCTGAAATTTTGCCAACATATGTGGATAGTGTTTAAACTGAGACATAGTGAGTTTGGTTGAGTTAGTTTGAAAAACAATTAAGTTTTTCAGACAAAAACTTATTTTTGAACCGATCATTCCTATGGCAGCTATATGTTATATGGTCCGATCTTGCCGATTCTGACATATGTACTACTTGCAGAAAACCGGACAGGCGGACATGACTCGGCTGTTGATGCTGATCACGAATATACAAATATTTTTTTTCTGAGACGTCTCCTTCCATGCGTTACACATTTCGTGACAAAATTATAATATCCTTGTTAGTGTGCGCAGAATTTAATTGTTTCAATTTGAATTTTAAAGACTGTTTGAATTCAAATTTAACGTTTGTTTAAATTTGAACTTAACGTTTGTATAAATTTTAATTTAACTTTTGTTTAAATTTGAATTTAGCGTTTGCTTAAGTTTGAATTGAACGATAAAATATCGACCTTTGATCAGTGTTGGCAAACACCAACTTTGTAATAATTGGCAACCTTGATACAATGGAGTGGCCATATATCGCTTTCGCGTATTTGGGGAATGGCAAAACATCGTCTGCCAGGCATGTCCAGCCCTGTGTGTCAATAAGCAGGATGGATGCCACCAGTCATCTTGATTTCCGGCCATACTTTTTCGATCGCCTTGATCTGTGCACACACAAACATTTTTCTCTCGTCGTAAAAGCGAATTATAAACGTGCTAAAAGCCGATTAATCTTGCCATTCAGCATTAAGGACACTTTTGGCGTACAAACACGCAGCCAGGCCTCGTCTGGCGAAGATATTGATTACCGGCTGGTAATTAATCGCCACTTTGTCGAATCTAACCCCAAATTAAGGTACGTTGTGTGATATGTGCGCACTCAAATGCTAATATATAGCTTTTGATTAAACAGTGAAAAAATCGAACCGATCCAGTGATTCTGTGGCACTGCAGGGAGCGCGCACGGTGCATTTTCGCGACTGCGACTACCGTGCGGCGTCGCCGCGTGCACGCGCTCCGCATTGCGTTGCAACAACGCACGTATTACTGTCCGAACTTTCTTCTGGACCCTTCGCATCACGTATTAAAACGCACGATCTTTTTTCGGACATTACACAATGCATGTGTTTTTAAACACATATACACGTATTTATTAGGATTCATTTTGATATTATAAACATCATAAAATTCCTTAGCTAATTATAATTTCATTTTTGCATGTGCCGCTCTTCTTGCTTGAGAGTCTGTATTTTCTGCATCCTTCTACAGCTTCATCGATCAACAGGCCTGCTGACTCCGATGGATACTGCAGTAAGTACGGCATATCCGAATAAAAACTCGATGCCCCGATTTCGCATTTACGATATATGTACCAAGGATTTGCTGGCATTCTGATATCCTGTTCGGAGCCAGACTAGATCATAAATCGTATCTTATCGTTGTGATAACAATTCGTATTTCGAATTTGTTGTTTATAGATTTATAGTTCTGATGAAAAGTCGGTGGTATACCAAGCAATAGAGTTCCAAAATTCATAATAGCCTCGTTTCTCGTGTGTGTAAATTTAATTGAGACTGCTCTTGTTATATGATTTCCACAAGTTCCTCTTAAATTTACATAAACCATTCATTATATTATTGCTTTAATTAACCACAGTTACACTCGTGTGATTAGATATGACTATAGATGTGCACAACCGATGTGTATATGTATGTACCGAAAATAAGTCCCCATATTAAACATTTCTTTTAGTATTTTTTTTTTATTTTCGCTAATCACTTGATCTAAACCGTTTTGTTTTAATTTTAAGTCTTACCCCTTATCAGTCGCAATGTCAGTTCGACGCAGTCTAGAAAACCTCTCGTCGAATCAGCTTCCGACAAAGGTTTGTCCGATCTGCAATGATTCCTTTCAAGGAGTGGAATTTATAGAGACTCCATGCAACCATAAATTTCACTGGGCGTGTTTGTCTACTTGGTTAACCAACAATGAGACATATCCTGTGTGCAGGCGATCATGCACTCGTTAGCAAATGGAAACACGACTTAACCTCGGCATTGCTCGCTCCGTGTCTTCTCCAGCAACCTGCTACGGGCAACACAGCTCCCACCGGCACACTACCTAAAAATCGATCAAATACTAGAGCAACATCTCGCAATACTTCATTAGCATGAAATACAAGACCAACCTTGTCAGCAAATCAGCGCAATCCTCGAGGGTCGTTAAACAATCGCCAACCAGAGTCAGGGCTGTTGCTGAACAGCGCATACAACAATTAATTTCAAATTCTTTAGAATCCCATAGGGCGAGTATAGCTGCTACTATCTCTGACGAAATCAGCGCAGCTATTAGGAATTTAAACTTGCAACCGATATTTCAACGGGAAGTCAATGAAGGTCCTCAAATGGAATGGGAGAACGATATTCCTCAGGCTTCACGACATCTGATCGATAGGCCTGATCGAATCTCAATTATTGTAACCAATCTGAAATTTTCAGGATTGGCGGATGGCATTTCTTTAGAAGACTTTATTTACCGCGTCAATTGCTTAACAGCTCAGTGCCTTAACGGAGATTTTGATTTACTGTATCAGTTTGGTAATCTGACCTTTTATTGGAGATTTCATCGTAGCTCAGACCCAATGACCTGGTTTCATCTCTGTAACCAGCTGGAATTGTGATATAGATGGTCACAGACATCAAGACTGTTTCAAAACACGTCGCATATTTATACTCTTTTTAATTTTTTTGAAAAAAAAGTATAAAGAGTATAAGTAGAGTATATTGGGTTTGTGAAATGTCCGTCCGTCCGTCTGTCCGTCCGTCCGTCTGTATGAACGCAGGGTTTTCCCACAGTTTTGAAGCTAGAGCAACCAAACTTGGTATGCATGTTGGTATATACCATAGTAAGACAAAGTGTCAAGATCTCCCCCCCCACCCTCACAAACCGCAAAAAACTATATCTTCCACAGTTTTCAAGCTAGACTGACCAAATTTAGCACAAGAGCTACTTATCACTTGCTTGATTGATCTGACAAAAAAAATTCGACTGCGCCCACTCCCGCCCCTACAAATAAGCAAAGTCTGTATCTCTCACACCCCTTAAGCTAGAATCACCAAATTTTGCAACTTGAATTCTGTTGCCCCATTAAATGGATTGGATGAAAATAATTTTGCCACGCCCACCCCCGCCCTTGCAATCGAGCAATGTTTGTTTCTCCCAAACCTGTAGAACGGGCCCAACCAAACTTAAATTGATGGCAAAACTTGAAAGATTTTACAAAAAATACAATTGTTACTCCTACTTCTGACTCTGCAAAGAGGCTAAAAAAGAGTATATCGCAGTCGGGTCCATCCGACTGCAACGTTCTTACTTGTTTGCTATGGAATTGGTCCTTTGAATACGTACAAGCCTTCTTGTACGAAATGCAATTCCAGTTCAAAAAACATGACATAGGATGTTCGTCTAAGCTCGAAGTCGAATGTCCAACCGTAGCCTCCGAAAAGTGTTTGATAATTTCAAATTCAACACCTGCCATGACCCCAAATTTCCCAGACGTACCCAATCATTATCATGTTCGCCTGCAAAATTGTGCAAGGCGCAGAGCTGAAATCTTTAACTCCAACAACGAAGATTCTTCAGCGTCTCGTTCTTCAAAGCGTATACGCACCTTTTTGGTACAACAGACGTGCCTTGAGCAAGTTTAAAGTGTCAGCCATTGTGCATGAAGCAAACGACATTCGTCCATTCACTCAAATAGAAATTTTCGAGAATTAGTACCTAGCTTTGTTAGACAGTGGAGCAAAGAAAAGTGTTTTAGGAGGAAAGCTAGCAAAACAGATTCTTGACTCCAACACCACGTTTTCCAAACTAAAAGGAGAAGTCCGCACGGCAGATGGCCAAAAACAGGATGTTGTCGGCACAATCTCTATTCCCGTGTCATATAACTCTATCCAAAAGATGTTCGAATTTTTAATTGTTTTATCCATCAAGCAAGATGTCATTTGTGGCATGGATTTCTGGGAAGCCTTTGGCATTCGTCTTTCACAGTCTTGTGTGGTGAGTGAGCTCACGCTCGAAACGGATGATGTAGACAAGCTGGAGCTAACTTTAGCTCAAGAAAGGAGTTTACGCTCAATTGTAGAGAGTTTCCCATCGTTTGAGAGAGATGGTCTAGGAGAGACGACTCTGGTCAAACACGTTATCGATACCGGCATAGCGATGCCCATTAAACAAAGATTCTATCCCCTTTCATCAGCCAGAGAGCAGCTTCTATGTGGAGAAATCGATCGAATGATCAAACTCGGTGTCATAGAAGAAGCCCCTAATTCCGCTTGGTCCTCTCTAGCTGTGCTGATCGTAAAACCGGGAAAAGTTAGATTTTGTTTGGATTCGCGAAAGGTGAATGAAGTCACTCTCAAGGATGCTTATCCCATCCCAAACTTAGAAGGCTTGCTGAGTTGACTTCCCCCTCTTCGTTGCATTTCCAAGATAGACTTGAAAGATGCCTTGTGGCAAATCAATCTGGATGAGTCTTCGCGCGCGAAAGCTTCGTTTACAATTCCAAATAGACCTCTTTATCAATTTAAACGAATGTAATTTGGATTGTGTAGTGCGCCGCAGACCATGTACAGGCTTATGGATCAAGTGATACCATACAAGTTGAAAGGTCATGTGTTGGTATACCTAGATGATCTCTTGATTCTATCGTCCAACTTTGAAGCTCATCTAACCCATCTCGCAGAGATATCCATGCTATTGCGTAAGGCTGGACTCACGATCAATGTTCGTAAAAGTAATTTTTGCTTAAAGAAAGTCGAGTACCTTGGATATATCGTTGGCGAAGGTACACTCCAAACTAATCCCACTAAAGTTCATGCGGTGTCAGAATTTCCAGTGCCAAAAACCAAGCCACAGCTGAAGCGTTTTTTGGGCATGTCTGGATGGTATCAGCGATTTATTCTAAACAAGAAATTTTTGATTGTTATAGCGTACTCGAAATGATTATGAGCGACAAACGCACTCAATTTTATTTATTTATTTTTTTTTATTTGTTTATTGTCAACTAAAAACAGTCGACACAATTTAATGCGATTAAAGAAAAATTAAAAATTTTTAATATAAATTAAAAATAAATTTGTACTTTAAATTAAAATTATAATTTAAAATAAAATTAACTGGGATACAAATAGTAAAAATAGGTCAAAAAATTGATTGGGAAACCCCAGCAAAACCCATTCAGACCAAAAGTAATAAAAAAAAGAAAAACTTTAGTAAAAATTAGTTGGCAAAAATTGTTAACTACGAGCTAAAAAAGTTAAAATAGAGTTTTTAATAATAAGTTATAATCAGCACAATGTACTCGAAAAGGTTCATGCAAGGCATAGTTACTAGTACAACGAGAAAGATTAAGTGGAACAAAGTAACGGGTAGGTCGAGAAGGAACTGAAAAATTTTTGGTTCGTCAACATAGAGGAGCCTTTTTCACCATAATAATAATAATAATACGAAGATTAATTAAAGAGGGGAGGTTAATCAAAAGGAGTCTACTACCGTAAGGAGTTAGGTCAATGCCTAAAACCCAGTTGAGCCCAAACACAAGACCCATATTCTAGACTTGGACGAACAAGAGCGGTATAGTGTGTTTTAGTTGTATAAGGATCATCAAATTCTTTTGCCCACCGTTTGATAAACCCAAGAACTTAAATAGCCTTATTAACTGTCACTTTGATATGAGAATCGAACTTTAACTTATGATCAAGAAGTAAACCTAAATCCGTCACTTCAGTTGACCTTTCAAGCGGCACCCTGTCAAGCGTGTAGCTATTAAGCTGAGGTAAGCTTCGATAAAATGACATTAGCTGGTCAGCTAAAGCAAATTAACTTCGCACCAAGAGAGAAAAGAATCAAGATCGGTCTGTAGTAAAAAACAAGAGGACAAGTCATTATAAGTTAAGTATAGCTTCACATCATCAGCATACGTAAGTATATGAGAGTGTGATATGATGGAGGGAAGGTCATTAATAAAAAGATTAAGAAGCAAAGGACCTAGATGACTACCTTGGGGAACGGCAGAAGTGACAAAGACAGGAGTAGATAGAGAAGTTTTGAAAATAACTTTTTGGGTCCTATTATTTCAATAGTTAGAAATCCAAGAAAGAAGGTTGGGAGGAAATCCGATAAGGTGGAGTTTATGAAGCAAGAGATAGTGGTTAACAGAATCAAAAGCCTTACTGAAGTCAGTGTAAATTGCATCAGTTTGTATTTTCCTCTGAAATCCTTTAATAACAAGAGAAGTTAATTCAAGTAGATTAGTAGTGGTAGAACGACGCTTAACAAAACCATGCTGGGAAGGAGAAATGATAAAGCCACATAAATGTTGCAACTGAGATGTTATAATTTTTTCTAACAATTTAGGAATTGCAGACAATTTGCAAATACCCCTAAAATTTTTAACATCTGACTTTGAACTGTGCTTATGAAGAGGAATGATAAAGGATTCCTTCCAAAAAAAAGGAAAAGAGCAGGGATCAACAGATAGTGAAAATAATTTAAGTAAAGGCTTCCAAAGAGATCCAGCACAATATCTTAGTACACATCCTGGTACTCCATCAGGACCAGGTGAATACCCAGGTTTAATTGAATGAAGTTCAGTAAGAAGCGAACTTTTCGTGATCGCAGGACCAAAAATACAAATAGACCTTTGTAAAGGATAAGGATAAGGTGTATTAGATGGGTAGTTAGTAAAAGTGTAAGTAGACTGAAAAACTTTGCAAACAAATCGGCTGCATGCTGAGCTGAGTTTGATTAAGTATTTTTATAAAATAGATTTGCGTTTCGCATTCACAAAGTTATAGAACTGTCTAGGATCCTGAGCGAACTGCTGCTTACAATGTAGCAGATAATCTTTATAGCATAGCGAATTATGCATCAAAAAATTTGACAACAAGAACATTACTTTCAAAAGCGAGACTGTCCACAAGCAATTCATAAAGTTTAGTTTTAAGCCCTTTTACATTGATAGGTTAGTAGAAGGGAAGATATCGGTTTTTTGACAAGCATTAGAAGATGAGGATGCTTGTAAGGAATGGGAAACAGGTGGGATAGATATGGGCAAACGCTGAACACGGTTTCTAGACTTAAATTCATGAACAATCATATGAGGTGGCCAAAATTTTGGATCACAAATGATTGCAAATGAATCTACAGGAACACTAATTTTAAACGAAGCTATTTCGCGGGGACTAGAAAAATTAAATTTGGGGATAGAAACGCTAGCTGAAGATTTACTAGCTATAAACGACGCTATAGATTCACAAGTGGTGTCTGGCGATAGCCTAGACACAAACACTTGCTTGCGCGGGGCAACAACAGGAAGAGTTGAGACTGGTACAGTCGAAACAGAAGGAGTTGAGATACTCAAAGATGCTTCTTTACGACCTTAAGCCGCCCTTGTGGCAGAGCCGGTGGTAAGAGAAGGTCTAGAAACAGGGGCAGTGGAAATATCACGAGGAGATGGGGAAGGAGTAACGGGTCTGGTAACGGGGGCCATAGGGATAACGAGAGAAGATGGTGAAGGAGAAACGGGTCCAGAAACAAGGGCAGTAGGGGCAATAAGAGGAGATGAAAAGGGAGAATTTACAGGAAAATTTGTAGGAGAAGGCGATAGATACACATCAAGGTAGTGAGGGGCAGCCATAAGAGTAGAAGGTGGCTGAGCAGAACAAGAGGGCAATGGAGAGGGAACATCCGCAAATTGTGACTCCAGCCCACGCTTAGGTGGAGTCTCAAATTTAAAATTGTTGAGCAAATCGATGCTCGAATCTAAATCCATAGAGAGTAGTTTTGCCGCTTTATTCAATTTTACAAGTTGATTTCTAACCGAGTTATACATTCGCAAGAAATCAAGCTGCATGACAATACACGTAGGGCAAGACCATGCTAAGCCACCATGGCCCTTTTTGGCCTTGGTAGAAAGCTTTTCGCAGTCTCGACCAGATATCCCCGCACATTTAGCATGCATAATGTTACTGCACAACCAACAAAAAACGTAATGCGGTGGTGCAGCATCATCAGAACTCGTAAATGAGCAAGACTCTTTGCAGCACGACATATTTCCTATAGGGGTGTTAACTACAGAAGCTGGAAACAACAAGAACAACTTGCACAATGCGAAATCAACAACACAGCTGCAGCCGATATTGTAAAATGTAAACAAACAAAACCACAAAAAAGATGATCCAAAAAAAAAAACAACAACGCAGCTACAGACGAAATGTAAAAACGGGCGACGCAAAGAGTATTGCTTTAGAACAAGCAACAACAACTCGCACACTCAAAACAGAGAGAGAAGAACTGAGACTCTGTTGATCACAAACAAACAAAGCCAAGAAGCAAAGTTCACAATTCAATAACAATTTGCAATTAGTAAATAATTAAGGCAAAATCTTTATTAGTAGCTAAAAACTTCAATGTTATTGAAAACACAATCGGTTAGATTGCATATAGGTGCAAAAATACTTTAATTTAACGCAACAACGGACAAAAATAATTAAATAGGTGGAGCACAAAAAAACATAACCGTCAACTACAAAGAGATAGAGTTATTTTAAAAGCCTGGAAATTTCCTCTTTCCTTTCTAAATACGGGGTACAACATATGTTTACCGGCGCGTATTCGCCACAGGCAAATGCAGCCGAACGAGTTAATCGCTCGATCAACGCCGCGCTTAAATCCATTATACGTGCAGATCAACGCGAATGGGATCTATATATCAGCAGCACCAATAGTTCGGTGAGAAACACCATCCATCAACCGATAGGGCTTTCTCCATATTTCGCAGCTTTCAGTCAGCATATGCTCACGCGCGGCTCTGACTACAAACTGCTTAAGAATCTCAATGAAGGTCAAATTAAGTTCCCACGAGATGATGCGTTTCAAAAATACCGATCAGATATCCAAGAACATTTGAATAAGGCTTATGTTGAGAATCAGCGAACGTACGACTTGCGTGCACGCCCTCGTCAGCTGGAGGTTGGCCAACACGTTGTTAAGCGTAATTTTGCACTTAGCAATATGGCAACTAAGTTCAATGCTAAACTAGCGCCTATCGGAATCAAAGCCCGAATCAAACAGAAAGCAGGTAGCAATTTGTATTTATTAGAAGATTCGAACGGAAAGGACTAGGACATATTGTGAAACAATTTTTAATGTTGTATCCTTTGTCCCTATCAAGTATGTGTTTGAAATATGCACATAGCGTAGCTCGCACACTTTTTTTTTGTGTTTCCAGCATTCCCTTTTCGGCTAGTAGCCAAGAAAATGAAACCTGTAGGAAGGGGATGTACGTGTGCTCAGAATTTAATTGTTTCAATTTGAATTTTAAAGTCTGTTGGAATTCAAATTTCAATGTTTGTTTTAATTTGAATTTAACGTTTGTTTAAATTTGAATTGAACGTTTGTTTAAATTTGATTTTAACGATAAGATATCGATCATTGATCAAAATCGAAGCGATCCAGTGATTCTGTGGCACTGCAGGGAGCGCGCACGGTGCATTTCCGCGACTGCGACTACCGTGCGGCATCGACACGTGCACGCGCGCCAACAACGGCTCCGCATTGCGTTGCAACAACGCACGTATTACCGTGTGGCTCCGCATCGCGTCCGATATTCCTTCTGGACCCTTCGCATCGCGAATTAAAACGTACGATCTTTTTTCGGACATTCCCCTCCTCTCGAGAGGCAACCACCCATCTTTTACAGGTTAGGCGGGTAAAGAAGGAAGAAAACTTTCACCTCAATTCTTCCACCACATCTATAGGTCATCTAAATTCACTCGGTACTATTGGCTAGGGATATCCTGTCCTGTCTTAACTCTGTCTTGGTTTTATTTAGGTAACGAGTACGCATTAGGGAGTAAAAGACCCACCCCACTTGCCCTGAGCACAGTCGATTTAAAAGACAGAGTATGCTGCTGATACGTCGCAGACAACGTATTCGTTACACCCTCTGCAATGGTATAAAACTACATTCAAGTATTGTTGGTTCGATGGCTCACATAATCCAGAATTCTGACTGCGTCTGGGTCTTCCTTCCTTCTTCCTGATTATTAGTGGTTTTTTTTATAGATTTTTCTGATTTGAGCTGTAGATAATTCTTCCTTCCTTCCTTCTTAGAACAGATTTTCGGGCTTTGTTGATTATGGTTTATCCATGTAGGCGTTTTTTTCCATACGTTGCCATCAAACAAAGTTGGAAACTATTGTCCAAAAGCTCTCTGATTTGAATCAAATCAACACCGAACGGCAGTTAACTGCAGAGGAGCAGTGGTGCGAAGATCATTTTCAACGTACACACATATGCCAAGCTAACGGCAAATGTATGGTGCGCTTTCCGTTCAAAGCCGCATTTGACCCCACACAAATTTTAGGTAAATCGCGACAAATTGCTCTCAATCGTTTGCATCTTTTAGAGTGGAAGTTTTCTAGGCAACCCGAGTTGCAGAAACAGTATGCAGCCAGCATTCAGGAATACTTCAGCCACGGCCAAACTGCATCGGCTACTGATACTGTGGTAAAAGAAGATAGCATAACAACCTAGCTGTGCATGGTGTATGACGCTACCTGCAAGACGTCCAATGGCCGATCGCTGAATGACATATTATGTGTGGGCCCAGCGTTGCAAAATTACCTTGGTGGTGTCATTCTTAAAAGGCGACTCCATCGCTACGTTGTATGTTTGCCGCAGATATTCAGAAGATGTATCGTTGTATACGGATGATGCGCAGTACCAGTGAATCTTTTGGCATAACGAAGAGGAATTTGGCACAAATCTAGGAATGCACTGTCAGCACTATAACTTTTGGTATGGCATCTGCACCGTACACAGCTATTCCCATCATTCACCAGTTGGCACAAGACGAGCATAATTGTTATCCACCTGCCAAAAATATCCTCTTCAACGAAATTAATGTCACCGATGTGCAGAGTGGACACGACCCTATCGACGGAGCCCTACAAAAACGAGATCAGGCTCTTATATTGAAAGTGCTTGATAATAGCCCGAATTCGGTTGTTTAAAGTATTGTACAATGCCGGAGTTGTGGAAATCTGGTTAAGTAAATAGCCACTTACCCTTTTCGAGCCCGATGATTTGACATTTACAAATTGTTCATAAGCCAGAGGACTGTTACTTTTGCCAAACAAATGTTGCTGTGCATCAATATGCAACTTTGATACAATACGCAAATGTGCCTGGATTACCACGATATTGTGCGAGATTTGGGTCTTTCATGCAGGCAGACAGAGATATTAGCATCCAGATTAAAGCAATGGAATATTGTGGAAAGCGATTTCAAAGTTAATTTCGGACGGGATATGAACCTATCACTTGAACAGATGAAAGTGGACGAAGTCGGAAACAATCTTGAGTATTGTGCAGATGTCGATGACGTGCTTGTTGGTCTGAACCACATAAACTTCTTAAGCGATTGGCGTTTATTTTTGGATGGATCATGTAAAAGTAAGTTATTTAAAAAACAAGTAAGAATGCTCTAGTCGAGTGGCAACACAAGCAAGCTGCGTACTCAACTTGCACAGTACATGTCAAACTGTTGTTCCTGCCTGCTGAGACAGGGGAAATAACTTCTTCCATAACTTTGGTGCTATTTATCCGATCGTGTTGCAATTTGCACATCCGAAAGACATTGAAAAATAAACAAAAAAAATAAAAAAAATATAAAGCTTTATCTCTAAAATTGTGGCTGTGGGCGTCTTTTGCGATTTGCGTGGGTGCGGGGGGGGGTGCATCCGAAATTTGAAATAAACTTGATCTGCGTATGGTATACAGGAACCTGCATGACAAGTTTGGTGTCTCTAGCTCGTATAGTCTCTGAGATCGACACGTTCATACAGACGGACAGACTGACAGACGGACAGACAGACGGACATGGCTAGTTCGTCTCGGCTGTTGATCCTGATCAAGAATATATATAGTTTATATAGTCGGAAATTCTTCCTTCTGTCTGTTACACACATTTGCAGTTCTTTATAACTCCCTTTTTTTCCCATTTTTTATGGGAACAGGGAGTAATAAAGTTGAATAACTCAGATTTTGCAAATACAAGTTCTAGGTCTAAAAGCAGTTTTATTGCACAAAAAAAATCGGTTGCCATCAGTTCCCATAGCATATGCTACAAATATGAAGGAAACTTATAATACCTTGGAGAGTGTGTCAAAATCGAAGCTTTATCTTTAAAATTGTTGCTGTGGGAGTTTTTTGCGATTTGCGTCGGTGTGGGGGTGGGGGGCATGGTTTTATTTCACTATGCAAACATTTTTTGCTCAAAAACAGATGCGTGAAATATGTTGACGTGGTACGTTCTTGAAAGCATATGAAGAAATGGGATGCAGAATGTCTATTAAGGTGCATTTTCTGCATGCTCATTTAGATTTTTTTCCTAGAAATCTCGGTGAATTGAATGACAAGCAAGGCGAGCGCTTTCACCAAGAACTATTAGAAATTGAAAAGCGGTTTAATGGGAAAAGTAATATTAAAATGCTTGCAAACTACTACTCGTCACTAAAACGTGAGACTGACGACTTGTCCTTAAAGCGTAAAAGGTCAAGAAAACATTTATAAATTATGAAAAAGGAAACAAGTAAGAATACTCTAGTCGAGTGTGCCCGACTACGAGACTCCCTGCTCCCAACTTGCATTTCAAGCAGTTCAGCGGCAACACAAGCAAGCAGTGCACTTAACTCGTAAACTGCTTGTCAAACTGTTGTTGCTGCTAGCTGAGACGGGCGTAATAGATTCTTCCATAACTTTGGTGCTATTTATCCGATCGTGTTGAAATTTACACATCCGAAAGACATTGATTAAACATACAGGTGTACCAAAAATTAAAGATTTATCTTTAAAATTGTGGCTGTAGGAGTCTTTTGCGATTTGCGTTGGTGCGGGGGGGTGCATCCGAAATTTGAAATAAACTTGATCTGCGTATGGTATACAGGAACCTGCATGCCAAGTTTGGTGTCTCTAGCTCTTATAGTCTCTGAGATCGACGCGTTCATACAGACGGACAGACGGACAGACAGACAGACAGACGGACATGGCTAGTTCGTCTCGGCTGTTGATCCTGATCAAGAATATATATATAGTTTATATAGTCGGAAATGCCTCCTTCTGCCTGTTACACACATTTGCAGTACTTTATAACTCCCTTTTTCCCATTTTTAATGGGAACAGGGAGTAAAAAGCGTGTAAGCCACCTGTTTTATATTTATATTGGTAGAAATATATTTTTATACCCTTGCAGATGGTATTAGAATTGTGTCACGAAATGTGTTCCGCATTTAAGGAGACGTATCAGTACAAAAAATTTGTATATTCTTGATCATCATCATCAGCCGAGTCATGTCCGTCCGTCCGTCTGTTTACATGACGATTTTCTGAGACACATAGCTACGGTAATTTTCGACCAAATACTCTTTTTTAGCCTATTTGTGGAGTCAGAAGTGGGCGTGGGAATTGTATTTTTGACCAAATCTTTCAAGTTTTGACATTAATTTTAGTTTGGTTGGTCCCGTACTTCAGGTTTCGGAAAAAAAAACATCGCTCGATTGCAAGGGCGGGGGTGGGCGTGGCAAAATTATTTGTATACAATGTATTTAATAGGGCCTTCTTGCTAAAGGGGTGCTGGAGCTACAAAAATTTCTTATTTGTGGGGGCGGGGGTGTACGGGGCCAGATCTTGACACTTTGTGTGCCTATGGTCAACATGTATACCAATATTGGTTGCTATTAGTAGCTTCAAAACTGTGGAAAAAACCTGCGTTCATACGGACAGACGGAAGGACAGACGGACGGACAGACAAACACTTCACAAACTCAAAAAAATTAAAAAAGAGTATACAAGTATTTAGCCAAAGACAATGAAATAAGCTAATTTACTCAACGAACGCTTTACATATATCAATAAATCAACGTACACCGATCATTTTACCTAAAGCGCATCATTTCACAGAGCTGGTAATTCGGAACGCTCATGTCAACACATTACATGGATGAACGCAACTTACTCTAGGCACAATTCGACAAAAGTTTTGAATTATTGATGGCAACAACTTTTACGTAAATGTGTCCAGGGCTTTAAAGATCGATCGAAAACTTCTTCTCAATTAATGCCAGACCTTCCATTGCACCGAGTCAATCAACCATTCCCAGCATTTGAAGCTACCGGCGTGGACTATACTGGTGCCTTTGAAATCAAGACGACAAAATTTCGTGGACATCACAAGGCTTACATCGCCGTATTTATCGGATTGGCAACTAAAGCTTTTAATTTGGAAGCAGTTACTGGACGCTCAAGATTTCTTGTGGGCCTTACAGCGCTGTATTGGTCGCCGCGCAATCTGTAGTCATATGTACAGCGATTGGGGTACAGAGTTCATCAGCGCAGACAAATCTATTTAACTTTGCAAACGGATTTTCTGCACGAAGTAGCTCGGGAAGTAATTGCATAACTCATTTCAATGGCATTTCAACCTTCCACATAGCCTGAATTTCAAATGACTATGGGAAGCCAATGTGAAAGCTGTTAAAACGCATCTTCATCGCACTTTTAAGGGCGTTTGCATGATATATGAGCAGCAATCCACTGCTCTTGTTAAATTCGAGACCTGTCTTAATTCCAGACCATTATGCTTACTCACGGCTGAACCGGATGATCTTTCCACTTCAACCCCGGCACACTGTTTAATCGGCGAATCTATGATGGCTATTCCGGATGCCACAACGACAGACAAAGCATTGAACCCCCAGTTCTTAGATGACTGTTACGACAATTTTGGAAACGTTGGAGCCCAGACTGGCTCTCGCATTGACAAACACGTTGTTCACTTTGTTCACAATTGCATACCATAACAAACATTTATCTCTTTTAGCATGGCGCAGGTGTCAAGAACAATAATTCTGGTCCCAGTGTTCAGGGCGGCATGTACGGGCGTTTTCGTATAAATCAAATTGGCAACGAGGGTCAAACGAAAGAGTGACAGCGATTGAGATCAACGCTTTCAGATTCTGGTCGCGATTAAAACCGAAATTTGTAATTAATTAATAAGGTAATAAAACGAACTTATTGAATTAAAAGCACCCCCGAGCAGTACATGCTCATCATTGACATTGACAAGTACCTTGGACGACACTGCAATACTTGAATCTACCGATTGGGTGTATACGGCTACAGAGGAAGTTCAGGAATTTCTTGCTTCCCTAAAAAATGGACCAAGGCCTGAAACACCAAAATAAATGCATCACAATCTACGAATGTGTTTTGCACCCTGATAATAATATGATCGACTCGGCTGTTGATGCTGATCAAGAATATATATATTTTATATAGTCGGAAATGCTTCCTTTTGCCATTTTTAATGAGAACAGGGAGTAACAAGTAAGAACGTTGCAGTCGGATGCACCCGACCTGATCTTGATACTTTGTCTGCCTATGGTATATACCAACATGCATACCAAGTTTGGTTGCTCTAGCTTCAAAACTGTGGAAAAAACCTGCGTTCATACAGACGGACGGACGGACAGACGGACATTTCTCAAACTCAATATACTGTTTTTTCTTTTTTTTTTCAAAAAAAATTAAAAAAAGTATGAATCATAGCAATGTATTGGATATATCCTGATTTGCATTTTTACACCCTGTTCCTATAAAAAATGGGAAAAGGGAGTAATAAAGTACTGCAATTGTATGTAACAGACAAAAGGAGGCATTTCCGAATATATAAACTATATATATAACCTTGTTTAGGATCAACAGCCGAGTCCAACTACCCATGTCCGTCTGTCTGTATGGACGCGTGGATCCCAGAGACTATAAGAGCTGGAGTTACCAAACTTGGCATTCAGGTTTATGTATACCATACGCAGATTGGTTCACCTTACCATCCTGAATCCCCTCTATGAAATAGCTCACCACACTTTTTTCGTCTAGGCGAATGGAATTTCCAATCTCAAGTAAACTATACAAGTATTCCATGCAAGACACTTAATAGGACTTCTTTCAGGGACTCCTAACCAAACTCAGCAATTCCCTAAAGCAGTTTAGATCCCCTTACGCCTGACAAACTTCTCACTTAGAGCTTAGCGGCTCCTAACAGTAGTTTGCAATAAATATACATTTGATTGTCATCCCTCACAAAACGGCCCATAATATCCGCATTGGCTTTGATTATCTTCTTTGTTCTCTGCTATGCTTCGTGCAAGTATTACCAGAAACACCAGAAGGACCGACGATGACATAACCTTCAAAAAATTATTGATGGTTGCAAAACCAATGCTTAGCAAACAACTGCAGCTCACATATCAGCTTGCGCCATTGGCGCAAGTTCAACAGCGGTCTACAGCTACTGCAACTTCAGTGGAATATGAACTGGTGATTTGGCTCGACTTTGCCAAATTCTTCGCTCGTAGTAAAATTTCACGGTTGATTTGGATCACCTTTTCAAAATCACTCCCTTGCAGTACACTTTCACCGGGTGACTTGGGTTCGCCTTTGCCAAATCACAGTACACTTTCACCCGGTGGTTTGGGATCGTCTTTGCCAAATCATGTCTTCGCATCACAGTTTTAACGGGTGATTTGGGCTCACCTTTGCCAAATCACTCCCTCGCAGCACCACTCAATCTTTTTACGCACACAAGAAGCGTACAACGTACGCTGTTCATGCAGGTACAATGCAAATTTTTGTGCTTGATCTTGGCTGCTGCAGATTACTTCTTCCGCTTAACTTTTCCACTTAACCCTTTAAAAATTGTTAAAAGGGTATACCAATTTCTGCTAGACTTTTGACCCATATAAAGTTTGTAATATTCATTTTATAGTCTTGTTAAACAATGTGTTACATTGAGGGAGATGTCTCCGACCCCATTAAATACATAATAATAAATATATGTATATATATATTTTACATATTTATTTAATTGTTAACTTATAATTAAAATTAACTTATAATTAAAAATTAGATTATGGAGCACTAGCGACTATGGTCGTCAGCTCCGAAAGCAGTGGTTTTTAATTTGCAGTTTTTTTTAGTGCTATGTTTATGTACATTGGTATAGTTTAAATGTTAAGTATTATTATTTATGGTTCTATGAATTAAAAGTTGTTTGTTGGCGACCTTTCTACGTTTTAAATAGAGGAGTTTAGCTGGCTTGAGGTCACTGTTTAGTTAAAAACAATAGTTTTTGTTTTTTCACCAATATATTTCGGTTAATCTACGATAACCGTCTTCAGGGCATCTACAACAATTTTAAAACATTTTTACAAAACTTAATTTTACATTTACATTTAATAACTATACATACAGATTTTTACACGTCCGCTCTGTGTGGCGTGGAGTTGTCAACTAATTATTTATGTGTAAGGAGGTGTCTGTATATGTGAACGCAGTTATCGGGGTCTGTTTTGTAGTTTAGTCTGTTTTCAGTGATCTTGACACTTTGTCTGCCTATGGTATATACCAACATGTATACCAAGTTTGGTTGCTCTAGCGGGCTCAGACAATAAAACAAAGTTGTTTAACGGCCAAGTGCCGGAGAGAATATTTATTTAAGCGACTTACTTGAAGAGCGCTGTATTCAAAACTAATTTTAAGATACAAAGAATATTTCCCTTAAGCTAAGCCAAAACTCGCATCACGCCACAATGTCATGATCGGCAAGCCGACTCAGCAAAATCCCAGGCAATAACAGAAGCTCTTGCAGCAAAACAAAAGTGTCCGGTTACTGCTGCAGCGCGCTGATACAAAGTATGCAGTGCCGCAATTGCGAGGGCTGTTCATTAACTTATGAAGCACGCGATAGCGAGGGTTGATTATAAACTTATGAAATATCCTATATTAAATGTTATGTGTTAACTACTCCCCCTTTAAGTGTAAGGCCGCCCTCGGCCGACCCAATCCCGACGACGACTTCTCGTAGCCGCTTCGCAGACTTCTTTGCGTCGATGATCCACCAAGAAATAAGGCCAATGCAGATTAAAGCACAGCATATGGCTCCCATGATGAATGCCACACGATAAACTTGATCAGTTCCGGCGTCTTCCTTGAATTGCTGTATCACCTTCAAATTACGTTCATTTAAACGATGAAGGTAAGGGAGGCTGAGGACATCTTGGCTGGCAGTGATGTTCTGCAAGGGAGAATTGGCAATACCCGGGACTCTATTGCGTACGTCGCTGTGATTATAAAACAGAGTCCCGTTAGTTGCGACTCGGTCTCTGAACGTGATGAGATGCGTGCCTTGTACCTGGACTTCATTGCCGTTGTCCACCTGAATCCTTGCGGACCCGTCGTTGAGGATGATGATTCCGTCATGTACATGGGTGATTATTTCCAGGTTGCTCGGCTAGGTCTCGCAGTGTGCCGTGCCACCTGCATGGAGCTCTTTGGCACATGAACTCTCTAATGCCAGACGATAAAATGTGGCTACAGGTGAAGCGGCGCAACTCTGCAGTGTGTGGGTTTCTCCATCGCATTCGGCTATGACGTTGTCAATCAATCGCAAAATGAAATTCTCGTGGATGACAGGATAAATTGTGATTTTTCTGCAAGATTTTTTAATCTTTGGGAATTTAATTATAAAATGTATAGTGTTAATGGATTGAAGAACTTTGACGAACGCAACGGACATAAGAAATCCTATGGGAGTATTGGTGGGTTCCTCTAGCCAAATTGATTTCAAATCTGAGTGGTCCAAAATGTTTGAGCTGACAATGTTAGCCTTCGCAAGAGTAATAGCAAGCATTAAATTTTGCAACTCGATCATCATCATTCTGTTTCTAGACAGTAATGTTTCAAATAAATGGCTAGTGTCAACTTGTGAGTTTTTGGCAATCCTGAGAATTTTAATGACAGTGACTGTTAACTGGTTAAGCTGGTCTTGAACTCTAGTGTTTATTTCTATTTGTCTATTGTTGGCATTTAATGATTTATAAAAACTATGCCAAGTGGCTAATAGTAAATTGAAAAACTATATCTAACTTATACGAGCTTGCCTAGGGGCTTAAAAAAGGGGTAAAAGAATGAAAACAAAAACAAGGGAGTCACCTTAGGTTGTCCTTGTGGACCACCCTCCCTCTAATGACGACCTCGGTCCGCAGGTCTGCATCCACGGCCTTCTCATCACATAAAGGTGTGAGCTTGTTTTATATTAGAAATATGTTGTGATAGTCTTGTTACACTTTTTTTTTAACTTTTTTGAATAAAAAGGAAAAAAGAGTATATTGGGTTTGTGAAATGTCCGTCCGTCCGTCTGTCTGTCCGTCTGTATGAACGCAGGTTTTTTCCACAGTTTTGAAGCTAGAGCAACCAAACTTGATATACATGTTGGTATATACCATAGGCAGACAAAGTGTCAAGATCTCCCCCCCACACCTTCCCCCTTAAACCGCAAAAACCAATATCTTCCACAGTTTTACAGCTAGAGTAACCAAATTTTGCAAAAGGGCTACTAATCACTTGCTTGATTGATCTGACAAAAAAAAATTGGCCACGCCCACCCCCGCCCCCAAAAATGAGCAAAGTCTGTATCTCCCCTACCCCTGTAGCTAGAGTCCCCAAATTTTGCAGGTTGAATTCTATTGCCCTATTTAATAGATTGGATACAAATAATTTTGCCACGCCCACCCCCGCCCTTGCAATCGACCAATGTTTGTTTCTCCCAAATCTGTAGAGCGGGCCCAACCAAACTTAAATTGATGGCAAAACTTGAAAGATTTGAGCAAAAATATAATTTCCACGCCCACTTCTGACTCCGCAAAGAGGAGAAAAAAGAGTATATCACAGTCGGGTCCATCCGACTGCAACGTTCTTACTTGTTTTTAATTTGGATTTTGTGGTACCCACACATATTATGTTGCATTGCTTTTATCAGTTGTCGGTATTTTACGTTTTTTACTCTTTTTTAATTTTTTTTATAAAAAAAGAAAAAAGAGTATATTGGGATTGTGAAATGTCCGTTCGTCTGTCCGTCTGTCCGTATGAACGCAGGTTTTTTCCACAGTTTTGAAGCTAGAGCAACCAAACTTGATATACATGTTGGTATATACCATAGGCAGACAAAGTGTCAAGATATCACCCCCACCCCCACCCGTTCCCCAACAAACCGCAAAAAACTATATCTTCCACAGTTTTATAGCTAGAGTAACCAAATTTAGCACGAGGGCTACTTATCACATCCTTGATTGATCTGACAAAAAAAATTTGGCCACGCCCACCCCTGTTCCCACAAATTAGCAAAGTCTATTAAAAAGATTGTATAAAAATAATTTTGCCACGCCCACTCCCGCCCTTGCAATCGAGCAATGTTTGCTCCTCCCAAACCTGTACAACGAGCCGAACCAAACTCAAACTGATGGCAAAACTTAAAAGATTTGACCAAAAATACAATAGCCACGCCCACTTCTGACTCCGCAAAGAGGCTAAAAAAGAGTATATCGCAGTCGGGTGCAACCGACTGCAACGTTCTTACTTGTTGTGTTGTTGAAAAATGTACCCAATGTATTTGTGGGCTTATGTGTTTTTTTTATTTCATCTTTGTCATAGCAATCTGAGTTTTTGAATCTCTCGGATAGGTGTGGTACATATATTAAAGATCCATATTGTTTCTGCTCTTGTTTGTCGTTAGTTTTAGGTTCGGTTGAGGTGTATTTGTGTATTAATGTATTTATTATATTTATTGGAAACGTTGTTTTTTAATATTTCTTTTAAATTGCATTTTATTTCTTCGTGGTATGTGTTGTCACTTATGAGCGGACGTGTAAAAATCTGTATGTATACTTTGTTGCATGTGGGCCTTTGCCTATCGATAGCGGAGCAAAGATATTGGGCTTAGGTGGCAACGCCGCTTATTAAGAGTAGCCGTTTTGAATTTTGGCTGTCTCTTTTGTGCTTCTCTTTGTCAATATTGAATTCAAAGTACGCTCGCTTATCCGAAAGGGCATAAGCGAGAGTATGATAAAGAGGGATTATTCAAGCTTAGCGGAAATGCAACGACATTGTCTTCATTTTGGAGGTCAGTTGTAGAAAACGCGTGCAGCGTCGAAGCCACAAGTGAAGGTGCGCAGCAAATCTTAAGTGTAGTGCTTTATTTTAAAAGGTACGTTAGTGTTTGCATAGTGTAAAGTTGCTTTAATGTGGAGTATAATTACAGCATCACTCGTATGTGTCGCAAGGCCCTCCCGAAGCTCAGCTTTTTATCGTGCGCATGCGCGTCTCGCAAACATAACCTCGCAGTGCTGTAGCAGCCCCTCGGCGAGTGAAGGTTGCACACTAAGTGTGCCTAGTGAGGGTGCTCCACTGGGTTACCGTGGAGTGGAACAACACCCGCAGCCCCAGATTACGAGGCAGTTCACCAATCCGCTAATTGGTGATTTAAATTACATAAATTATTTTGTTTGTGCGTAATCCCATAATCGTCCGTTTTCTGCAAGTCTGGGATCGTCAACGATCTGGCTTGGGGTCTGGTGTCTCGTAGGATCTTTAAGTCGCTACGCGTTGCATCCGTAGTCCAGTTCAGAGGGAAGATAACCAGATTTTCTTGAAAACGCAACGGATTAATTAATTCGGGTGGGGCAAGGATCTTGACTTTCGGCCATCCACCAGTTGGATGACCCGTATAGTCGACTATCATGCCCGAATTCGGTAATGAAGTGGTAATAGCGTAGTCCGGTTGATGGCATTCCGGCAATCAAAATTATTCGCTCTCCTCCTTTTTGCTTATGATTTATTTTTGAGAGACAATTTGTGTTCAGCGTTGTTGAGTGAAAATTTTGTTTTTTTTTGTTTTTGTTCGGTTGTTTTGATTTGGTAGATTATTAGTATTTATTAATTCGGATTAGTAATTTATTAAAAATTTAAAACGGCCCTAAAATGTCGACAGGTCAGCAAGGTGATCACCACCATCATACTCGCTCGAAAGGCGCACTGTCTGACGAGCTGATGTGGAGCGACAACGAAGGTGCCAGTAATGGGCATCTTCCGCCGTTGAACATGCGCACAGGACTGCTTCGCACCCCACCTCGAGTCGAGGGCTCTGAGTACCAGCGACTACCACCGAATCTGGGCTCGACTGAAAAGTCAGCGGTAAACGCAGCGATGGCGCAGGCTCAGGCTACTTATAGGCAGTCTTTGTCTCCGAATATCAGCGAAGTGCTGCGAGAGGAAATTAGAATCGGGATGCAAAACATGATGCAGCTTTTGGGTGAAGCACTTCATCCACTCGCGGGTCTGCAAAATCTGCCCGGCATGTTAGTTCCTGACCCACTTCAGACCGCTAGACCTTTATATAAGGAACCCCCTCCGGTGGCTCCGAAACCCCTTGGGGCGGTACCCAAACAACGCAATAGCGAGCAGGGTCGTGAGATAACTCCGCCGCTAAAACTGAGGCGTTCGAATTTCGAATACGAAAGGGGTAGACCGGATTTAGAAGATCTAAAGGCTCGCGAATGGCGCAATCCCTTTGCGAATCAACGAGAGAGCGAGGATGATAGAGGCAAGGAAAATGGGCGTTACGAACCCATATACTCTAATTACTCTGAGAGGACCAACCGTTCATGGCAAATTGACAGGTGGGGAGTGTCTTTTGACGGCAATAGTCGTCAAGCCTCCGTGGAGGATTTTCGTTGCCCCTGGGGAGAGATATTGCGTGCTTTCCACACCTTACTCTCGGGTAAAGCTAGAGATTGGTATTGGCTCCATGTACGCCAATCAAGAGTCGACAGCTGGCCATCCTTGAGGAGTGCTTTGCTAGATAGATTCCAAGGTCCTTGGACAGAGCACGATAAGATGCACGAGTTGTTAAAACGGGAGCAACAGTCAGGAGAAATGGTGGAAGATTATATCCATGCGATGCGACAACTAGCGTCTCGGTTGCAGAAGCCTTTAACGGATCGTCACTTGCTGAAGATCATCAAAAAGGGTCTGCGCGAGAGCTTAGCCCGCTACTTGTACGCTATGGATCTCTTCACAGTAGACCAGCTGCGAGACTGCCAGGAGGCGGGACACGACTTCCGTGAGTGTCCCTCGACAGAACGGAAGCTTTTCTTTATATAAGTGTGGTTGTCCAGGAGCCGTATCGACAAAGTGTCCTGAATGTTTGGGAAACGGTCCAGTGAACGTGAAAATAACGGGGGACTCACGTTCGAGAGCACCACCCCAGTATGAGAAGGGTTAGAGTCAGAGCAGGAGAAAGTTAGTAGGATTAAGGATGCCTGTCAGGCTAAGGTTACTCTTTGTCATCTTCCCCATGAGGAAAAGATGAGGAATTATTTAGAAATATGAAATAGGATATTTAACACTAGGCAATTAGATGGGATGAGAATGGTGACTCGCCGAGTGAGAAAAGCACGAGATCGCTTTCGGAAACGTCGCGAAGTGAAGAGGCAGGTCGTAGAAGCGATCGCACGTGGTGAACAGTCCGACTCGCGCGTCTTTGCCGAAGTGGTGGTGGGCAATCAAGCCATACGAGGTCTCTTGGACAAAGGCGCTAGTGTCAGTTTGCTAGGGAAAGGGAGTCGAGAATTCATTGAGGAACTTGGGGTACCGATGCAGCGTTACATGTCAATAGTTCGTACTGCTGGCGGAGAGGATCGGTCAATTATTGGCCGAGTTGAGTTACCAGTGAAGTACGAGAATCAGTGCCAGAACATAACGTTTTTCATATGCCCTTATCTGGAGCAACGAGCATATTTCGGGGTTGATTTCTGGAAAGTTTTCAAACTTGCACCCTCAATCTTAGGTCCCGCGAAACCTGAACCCTCTACCAACAAGGTGGAAGAGTTGCTAGCCGGTAAGATGAGACACTATTGGGATGAGGAAGAGGAAGTGGTAGAAAGTGAGCCAGATTCTTGGGAGTTGTCTAGAGAGGAAAGAGTGGAGTTGGAAAACGTAAAGGGAGAGTTTTTAGCTTTCGAACAAGCAGGGTTGGGGAATACCGAGATGGAACGATACACTATTGATTTAGTTGAGGGATCCCAACCTTTCAAAGATCGACCCTATCCGCTGTCTCCGTCCATGCAAAAAGTAGTGGATGACGAAGTGGACAAAATGTTGAGTCTTAACATCATCGAGGAAAGTAACAGTCCGTGGAGTAACCGAACCACCGTAGTTCGACGGCCGGGCAAAGATCGTTTCTGCCTCGATGCACGTAAACTCAACAATTTGACGGTAAAAGGCGGTTATCCACTACCCTGCATAGAAGGCATCCTCTCCAGAATTGATAGGACACATTACATCTCCAGCGTCGATTTAAAATTCGCTTACTGGCAAGTAGAGTTGGACGAAAAAAGTAAGCCTTACACAGCCTTTACGGTTCCTGGCAGGCCCCTCTACTAGGCCAGTGCTTGAGAGAAGCGAATCTCTCCATCGTATTGCAAAAATTAAAGTTCTGTTTCAAAACCCTGAAATACTTGGGTTTTAGCATCGGCGGTGGCATGCTGCGCATGGACCCCGAACGCGTCATAGCAATCCAACAAATTCCAGCGCCTCGTTCACGCAAGGAAATTAGAGCTTTTTTGAGAACGGCAGGATGGTATCGACGCTTTATTAGAGATTTCGCTACGTTGGCGGTACCGCTGACTGAATCAGTTAAGAAAGACAGCGGGAAGTTTGTGTTGGGTGAGGAGGCAGTACAGTCAGTGGAAAAGTTAAAGACCGCTCTGACTACCGCACCAGCGCTCACACACGCAGATTTTTCGAAGCGTTTCTTTGTGCAGTGTGACGCGTCACAGTTTGGAGTAGGAGCGGTGTTGTTCCAAAAGCACGCCGACCAACAAGAACATCCAATAGCCTTCTTCTCCTCGAAGCTGAATAAACATCAGCGGAACTATTCCGTCACGGAGCAGGAGTGCTTAGCGGTGCTTCTCTCAATTCGCAAGTTTAGGCCTTACATTGAGGGGATGCCATTTACATGCATCATAGAAAGGGTAGCGAGAATGTGGTGGCCGATACTTTATCGCGGAGTGTCGAGGCTTTGATGTTAGATCCGGAAGAGTTGTTAGGATTCGAGACGGTAGCGTTCGAATCAGCCGAGTACCAAGAACTGCTGGAACAAGTACGTCTAGATCAACGCAAGTTGCCCGACATACGAATTGAAGGAGGCATGTTGTTAGAGCGCATGAGTTTCACGCGGCTGGAAGACGAATTGGAGGGCTCTACGTGGAAGCTATGGGTGCCAAGGGAATTGACAGGCGGTTTGATCGAGAAGGCCCATGTACAGGAAACTGCTGGACACGGGGGTGTGGTAAAGACTTTGGAGATCTTGCGGCGTCAATTCTATTGGCCAGGCATGACTATACAAGTTAGAGATCCAAAGTTTAACATGCAGTTAGGGATCGGGAAGGAAGTCATCACGGATCGACCATTCCAAAAGCTTTCTATAGACTTTTTAGGGAAGTTACCACGGTCAAAACAAGGACAGGCATGGATCTTCATCGTTGTGGACCATTTCTCAAAATTTATGTTTTGGAAAGCGATGCGCGATGCAACGGCGTCACGGCGGCCGAAGTCATCTACTCCGACAACGGATGCCAATTTGTGTCGAAGATCTTCCAAAATATGGTCGAAGCCTTTGGCATTTCCCATATGCGTTCGGCGGTGTACTCGCCACAGAGCAATGCTCATCACATGTTCCTTAACGGAGCGAACTACAAGCTGGCTCGCAAATTAGGATCTCTGACTGATCATGAGATAGTTCATCTGCATCCAACAGACAAGCTCCAAATCATAAGGCAGAGAGTCCAAAGCCAGTTGCATACGGCTTATGAACGTAGCCAACAACGTTCCGACCAGAGAACGATGGTGTTCAAGGCTAGCCCGGGACAGGAAGTTTATCGACGAAATTTTGTGGTTAGCGAGTTTGGTAAAGCCTTTAACGCCAAGTTTACTCGTAAATTTCTGAGAGCCAGAGTAGTACGAAGAGTTGGTAACAACTCTTACTTGCTCGAAGATATGCAAGGACGATCGTTAGGGGTCTATCACGCTAAGGACATAAGATTTTAGTGGAAAACCTTGGGTGATGTTGCATGTGGGCCTTTGCCTATCGATAGCGGAGCAAAGATATTGGGCTTAGGTGGCAACGCCGCTTGTTAAGAGTAGCCGTTTTGAATTTTGGCTGTCTCATTTGTGCTTCTCTTTTTCAATATTGAATTCAAAGTACGCTCGCTTATCCGAAAGGGCATAAGCGAGAGTATGATAAAGTGGGATAATTCAAGCTTAGCGGAAATGCAACGACATTGTCTTCATTTTGGAGGTCAGTTGTAGAAAACGCGTGCAGCGTCGAAGTCACAAGTGAAGGTGCGCAGAAAATCTTAAGTCTAGTGCTTTATTTTAAAAGGTACGTTAGTGTTTGCATAGTGTAAAGTTGCTTTAATGTGGATTATAATTACAGCATCACCCGTATGTGTTGCAAGGCCCTCCCGAAGCTCAGCTTTTTATCGTGCGCATGCGCGTCTCGCAAACATAACCTCGCAGTGCTGTAGCAGCCCCTCGGCGAGTGAAGGTTGCACACTAAGTGTGCCTAGTGAGGGTGCTCCACTGGGTTACCGTGGAGTGGAACAATACCCGCAGCCCCAGATTACGAGGCAGTTCACCAATCCGCTAATTGGTGATCGTGCGGAGTACGCCCAGCGTTGTTCACGCAGCAGCCTTAGCGAGTTTGCGGAGTTTTTGTGTTGTTGCCGACTGCCAGAGCCTGGCATAATCTTCGGGTCTGCCTTGACGCATCGTGCCCACACTGAAGGCTGAAATTAAGCGTTGACGGGGATAATTGTGGTTGACAACGCCACCATCCAACACCGTCGCGCAGACGCACTGCCGTCTACACATGTATCTGTGTTTTAAATTTAATCCCTTTGTTCATTGTACATTGCAACATAAAGCATCAGCATATTGTTCAAGTGTTAGTTTGTTATTGTTTACAAAAATCAGCTGATCGGTTCAGCCTCTTTTGTTTGGCCGCCTCAGCCACAGCAGCACAGTAACAGCTGCTGCTGTTAAGTTAACAGCCGGCTGTTTGGTTTATAGTGAGCCGTTGTTAAGCAAGCTCAATAAAAATGTATAATTAATTGTATTTGTTTGTTTATATTTAAAATTAAGATTTGTTAACGATTTTCGCGCCGATAAAGTAAACCTGAAATAATATGCCGATACTTAGGTGCCATGGATGCTATTTATAGGAATGTCATTATACTTAATATGCCTTTGCTTATTTAACAGAACATCACGCTACGTCATCCTGGGCCCAAGATCAACGTATATAATTTAATGATGTGTGAGTACAATATATACGGAAAAAGTAAGTGTTATTGACATAACTCAATAATATCCGCCCCCTTATTTATCGGCTTAATTTACTTATTTGGCCCTTCTGACCTAATTTAAATTAAATTCAATTGAATATGGCACATTAGTGTGACCATCTTTTTTTGTAATCCTGTTTATTTATTTATTAATTTATTTATATGTATATTATTTAATGCCCTAATCTACCGAATTATTATTTACGTGAGCGTTATGTTTGGTTAAAACCCAAACCACCTTTGTTAGTTATATATTTTACCATGCCCAAGTAAGGCCAATGTTAACCTTCAATAAGGGCATTCCCTAAATTAATTAATTATGTAAGGCTATTCTTATTTTTGAATTAAATGCACTTTTATAACGTTTAATATGTCTGGTTAAGTGTAATTTGTGGTGGAGAGGGGAAATTTAATGTTGTTTGGATAGGTGTCAGTTAAAATCTGGCATTATAGGGTGCTGTTCTGAAATAATGATTTAACAATACGGGCAGGGCGGGTACGCTGTGGCGTTAACAGCTGAGCCAACGCTTCAATGCCGAAGTTTTTGATATCGTTTCTGTTGTTGTCTTTTGGTTTGTTTTGTATTTTTTTTGTAGTTTAGTGATGATTTCGTGTTTTTCGTGATTGTACGTGACGGCAGGCATGGGTTGACCCACCCCTAAAGAGAGAACTGTCTGGCCGGCGCTGCCCCTTAATAACCCGTTCGTAACAAGTTATTAAATGTAAATGTAAAATTAAGTAACTATTGTTTTTAACTAAACAGTGACCTCAAGCCAGCTAAATTCCTCTAGTTGTTCTATGAATTATATTATGATTTATTGTTATTTCATTGATTCGGGGTGAACATGTGAATAAAACACCGCCAACAGCCAAACACACCCAAAAAATACACGCTCAACTAAATGATTAAAACTTTATGTATTTAATGTAATGTAACTGTATCAGCGGTTGCACACTGTGCACGCACTTGTAATTCAGTCTGAATTACCGGCGGTTTTATCTCCTATAAGGAGAAATACAATATTATAAACTTAAAATTAAATTGTTCACTTAATTTACGCTTCGTTGCGTTCTGCCCTTTCGTTCTCAATGTCGATTATAAGTCAATCGATCTTACATTCGTTACATCGATATTTCACGTTAAACAAGGCTGCCACCAGGCATCAAAAATCTCAAATGTAAACAAACAGTATCGCCGTTAAATATTTCAAATGTTAACTTAAATGCTTCAAATCGCTACAACAATTGTATTGGACTAAAATATTATATACATACATATACATTTTATTTGATAGTGATTTTAAATTATGTTAAGTATGATGCATTTCTTAAAGAATTTGATGATTAGATTGATGTTGCTGGGAAAAGCAGCGATCAAGTACGGAATAGGGCCAGTTGGGCCAAATATTGTTTGTCGATGTATGGAAAATCTGTTACATGTTGTAAGGATGTGGTTTATTGTGACTGTGTGTAAGCTTGGAATGCCCAAGTCTGATTCGTGTGATTTTTAAAATATCAAGGCGGGAGAAATTGTTATTGTTGTGTTCGTTAAAATGTTTTATTGAATGTTGTTTTGTGTTTTGATTTTAGGGATTCTTTTAACATAGCTTTAATGTCGCTACCGTGTAAATTTGCAATGCAAATTGTTGGAGCGTTACAAGCAAATTTGGCCGCTGAGTCTGCCAACTCTTTTCCAGCTATGTTAACGTGACCTGGAGTCCAAATTAAAAAATCAGTTTTTTATTCTCCAAAAGAAAATTTCTGATTTTAATGGCGTATATATTGTTATTTGCAGTGTTTTTGATACATTTTAATGCTGACAGGGAGTCGCTACAGATGGCGGTGTTGCGTGTACTTGTAAGTTTGCATGCTTCAGCGATTGCAATTAGTTCTGCTGTAAAGATTGATGCGTGTGTTGGTAAGGATGCGGTTGTAAGGGGCTGAGAAGTGTTTGTAATGCTGTAACCTATGCGGTCACTGATCTTTGATGCATCGGTAAAGAGAAATTGAAATTTGGATAGGCTGTTAAAAATTTGTAGGAAAGATTGTTGATAAACTATTGATGGGGTTAGATTTTAGAATATTTTGTGAGGGATAGATTTATTTGTTGCTCGTTAAGTTGCCAGGAGGGGAATTAAGCGCGTGCAGTGGTGTGACTTGGTGTGGAGATAGGTATGTCTAAGTCAGAGGTCGATTCGATTATTCTTTGTATTGCTGATTTAATTTTGTAGAGGGGGGCTTTTCGATTTGATGAGGGATTTTATAGTGTTATGGAGTGGAGTGTGTTTGCTATTAGTGAGTGACTTAAACATGTTTTTTGAAAGATAGTCTCGTTCTTGTTCTATTGTATTTATTTCATTTTCGAATAGAATTGAATTTGTGGACAAAGCCTCCAATATTACTTTTGATGGCAACGTTTAGCAAACTTTTGATTTTTTCGGAGGTGAGTTGCTGGGCAATATCCGTACAAAAATAAACCATATTTGATTTTAGAAAGGATAAGTGCCTTGGTGACATTAATTAGGGTTGTTGGGTAACTACGATAGTAGTTAAAACAAGGTACGCCAGAAACAAAATCTGCGATTGCGTGTGCTAGGCTCAAGGCGTACCCTATTTTAGTTATATGATTATAAATTATGATGTTTCGTCATAAGAGATTTCTGTATCTGAATTTTGCTCAGAGTTGCTGGTGTTATATTGTTGATTGTTTTGTTTTCATGCTCTGTTTTCCAAAATGGAAAAAAAGAGAATTTTGGGTTTGTGAAATATCCGTTGTCCGCCTGTCTGTCCGTCTGGTTGAACGTGGCTTTTTTCCACAGTTTTGAAGCTAGAGCAAGCAAACTTGGTATACATGTTGGTATATATTATAGGCAGACAAAGTGTCAAGATCTCCCCCCACCCCCACACCCTCCCTTTCAAACGTCAAAAGCCTATATCTTTTACAGTTTTACAGCTAGAGTCACCAAGTTTGACATAAAGATTACTACTCACATCCTTGACCGACCTGCAAAAAAATATGCTTGAAAACCCAAATTTGAATACCCAGTATGAATACCTGTGATCTCATCGGTAGTTTGGAAAAAAAAATTTGACACGCCTACCGCCGCCCCAGTAAACTAACGATCATTTTGACAAGCCCGCATCTCGCTCTGCTTTGGGCGCTTGGAGCGTTCTGCACTTAGTAGAAAGAAGAAGATATTAATTTCGTCATGGTCAAAAATAAAATAAGTAAAGGGGTATAATAAAGTTGTGAAAATGAATGTATGACCCATAAAAATAAATAAACTTTAATACTTAAGTCGACCTACTCATGTCCCTTTGTCTGATCACCGATTACATTTCAAACAAGTGGCGTGCACGGATGTCGGTGAGAGGTCAGTTCAAGCCTATAGGCAAATGGGAATCCAGAATTGCTCACGCACTTGCAAAATTCTTTAATGACTAAAAAGGCGGTGACCAAAATATCGCATTTTACTAGTGAAACAGGAAAAAAGGGCCGCTTGCGTCATCCCCTTATGCAGCTGATTCATAGAATGTAAAATGAATGATTTGTATTATACCTGCAGGTTCGAATACATTGTAAACTTCCTATTTGGTTTTTTTGTGGGTTATGCTAAGGGATTAATTTTTTTTTTTGGGTGGAAGAGTAATAATTATAATAACTTATGTTTTTGTTTGGTTTTAATTTTGTGAGTTTTCTTGAATTCGTGTGTTCAATGTGATTATCTCAACTGTGAGTCAATTTTAATTTTTTTTATACACATTTATACGTTTATTTTAAAACATATTTTCTATATATATATTTTATTTAAATTTTCATAAGCCCCCCATACGTACAGACCTTAAAACCAACATACATTCAAATCTATATAGATACTTTCATTTAATCAGATATATATTTTTAAACTTGCACACATGCTTTCAAACTTTAATAGATACATTTATTTAAACATACATATATACATTCTTACAGACATACAAGCATACATTCATATTTTTCCACATATATCCACACTTTAAGTACATTCAATATTATTAATTACATATATTAACATTTACGCATATACATTCACATATAATAACATTTTATCGACTATAAAAACATAGATTTTAAAACCATGCCAAGATTAATTTGGGTACCTGCTTCGCAAATTTTGCGAAATCAAGATTGCGGATGTAGAAATCAGACAACGAAAGCAAGCAGTAGATACTTCACGAAGGGCTACACGTAGACAAAATGAAGAAATTAGAGCAGCCGAGCAGCGCCATAATACAGTAGAACATACACAAAGACGGACGGATGTAGAAATCAGACATCGCGAGCAGGCAGCGGATTCTTCAAGTAGGGCAACACGTAGACAAAACGAAGAAATTAGGCAACGATAGAGAACAGCAAATGCTTCGCGTAGGGCAGCACGTAGACAAAATGATAGAAGATTAGCAAGAGAGGCAGGTTAAGTAGAGGAGCCAGCCAATGAATTAGAGCAGAAAAATACCCCGCCAGCAATTCAGTGGCTTGACTCTGAGATAGTTTTGTTCAATAGGATAGTAAAACAGGGCCCTGATCAACTTTGCCTTTGCTGCAAAGGGCTTTGGTTTCCACATCAGGTTGATACAATTTCTCGTCAGTTTATTGAACTAAGAAATGAGCATGGTGCAAAAATTTTGAGTCTTACTACTGAGTTCCCATCAGAAAGTAATATTTATAAATTTTGCAAATCCTGTAGTAGCACCATTAATTTAGGTGGACTGCCAAAAATTGGAAAATGGTTTACATTTTCCAATTCTTCCATAACATTACCATTAATGAAAAAAGAATGACTTCTCTTTCATCTACTCCCGAAAATGTACCTTTCCTTGCAACGGATCAAGATAGGGCATTGTTTAATCAGATTAGTCAGGCCATTGCTCAAAATCAGGAAGCCCAACCAGATACAGAGTTAGAGCAGCTAAATCCAGGGAGCAAGAATCTTTGCTAGCTGAAATACATGTGGCACATGTTAACATGCAAGGGATTCAAATGGCTCCAGGCGAAGGCCAGCAACCCCTGGACATGATTGGGGATGAGGATGCTGAAGAGCTGTCCTTCCCCACCATGTTTGCAGGCAACAAAAGGAAATGCTTTCTTAGTTATACGACTATTGTGCGGTCAGAGTTGAGGAATTATGATAGGCGTGGTTGTAGAACCGACATGATTTTCTATAATTATAAAAAATTAGAAATTTTTTTTTTTAGAAGCAATACTTCTATTTGCCTGCGCAAACATAGTGCTCCTCGTTCTATTACGGCAGGTAATGCCCTTAATGAGGAAAAAAAGGTAATAGCAATGATCAGACAATTTACTTTGTCTACCTTTTTTATAACGTTGTCAGTTGCTGAGACTAGGTGGACAGAATTGTTAGTTTTGCTGAAGAAAAACGTAGATAAAGAAGAAATCACAGAATAAAGTGCAATAGGCTTGCAATTTAATGAGGAAGCTAGATTAATTAGAACACATCCTGTTACTTGTGCTAGATATTTTGATTTTAGATAAAGGCAGGTTTTGAAATTAATAAAGAAAGAGGGGGGTACTTTTGGTAGTCATCCAGTTGTAAAAGTAAATGCTTATAACAAACATTTACTTGCCATGCAAAGGTCAAATATTGAAATTCAGTTAATTTTAGATCCCTATGCATGCTGCAGCTATGTAATTAATTACATAAACAAATCCCAACAGGGCATTTCGAAAATAATGAGTGATGCTGTTGAAGAAATTAAACAGCATCAGAATTTTTCAATCAAGCAAAAACTGCAGCATATTGGCCATAAATTTATTTCCGGCACTGAGATATGTGGTCAGTAAGCCGTCTACGGTTGTTTGGGATTGCGTATGTCCGAAACTAGCAAAGCTGATGCAGCATCGAGTCAGAATGCTAAAGTCCTGGCAACAACTTCAAACCATGCCTCAAGATTCGCATGACATATTCATATTTGGATTACTAGATCATTATATACAGCGGCCTAATGATCTAGAAAATATTTGTTTAGCTGACTTTGCCGCAAATTTTAGTTTCAGCAAAACTGTAAAGGGCCGCCAAAATAATAACAATGATAATGACAATGACGATGAAAATTATGAATTAGGGTTACTTTTTTTTGCACTTCAGGATGGTAGTGTTTTCGTATTATTAGATATAGAAATTTTAGCCTTAACAAGGATAGAGAAAATCATTTTGGGGAATTAATAATGTTTTAACATCATTGGAGGCAGGAGCAAGGAGAGTTAGTTGAAAGAAATTGTGAGGAATTTTATTGTGAAAATGAGGAGCTTATTAACAGTAATCGTGACAAGTACAATGTATTTAAGGACTTAACTTCGGATGGTTACACTTCCACCCCTTATTTCTTTTGAAAGTTTATCAGATTTAATTAGATCACTGAATCTGAAAGAAAAGATTTTCCTCACCCACGTTCTACATAATGCCAATATGAAGAAGATCTTTCATGAATTTGTTGGTGGGGGAGCTGGAGTTGGCAAAATTTGACTTATTTCTGCACTTTACCAGTCATTAGCTTCGTTTTATAACAACAAGCCAGGATGTAATCCAACTTCGGCAAAGGTCATTTTATGTGCTCCAACTGGTAAAGCTGCTTTTGGAATTAAGGGTTCCACACTCCATACAATGTTTTCTCTGCCTGTTAGCCAGTCAGCCTCTGCTTTCAGAGAATTAGGCCCAGATTTGCTAAATAGCCGTCGATCAAATTTAATTTATCTTAAAATTCTAATCATTGATGAAATATCAATGGTAGGCGCCAAAAAGCTATCGTATATTGATTCGCGACTTATGCAAATTTTTAATAACACAGAAGCTCCTTTTGGTGGCATTTCAGTCATCGTGTTTGGAGATCTTCAGCAACTATGTCCTATTGGTGACTCTTGGATATTCAATCCTATTTCTAGTGCGCATAATCCCTACAGTGTTATCTTTGGATCTACTCTGTGGAATTGTTTCAAGTTATTTGAACTTACAGAAATTATGCGACAACGTAATGATCAGCCTTTTGCAATAGCCCTTAATAATATTGCATCTGGCCAGATGTCTGCAGATGACATAGCTCTACTTCGATCGAGAACTTATAGGATAGACGAGGTGCCACTTGATGTAATCCATCTTTTCGCAAGAAATAGAGAAGTCATAGACCATAACGAACATAGGCTGCACTTAACCCCAACTCCCCCCCATTTATCTTATGCTAAAGATTTTGTAAAGGTATCACATTTAAATAACGCACAAAAAAATAGTATTCTTCGGGCAGTACAAGATTTTCAGCCTAATCAAACACAGGGAATGCCTTACAGACTTGTTCTCAAAACCACTGCAAAGTATATGGTAACTGCAGATGATTTTAAGCGAACGGTGTTTTAATTGATATAGGTTTCAGCTCATCCACACCATCAATTTTGTGGATACAATTTTTAGATGAAATTGTATGAGCTAATGCGCGAGCATAGCGTCCACATCCATTAGAACCTTCTTGGACTCCAGTCCAGAAAACTGTCAAAAGTTTTCAGCTCCATTCGAACAACATGGTTAATATTGACCGTGAGCAGTTTCCTGTAGTAGCAGCAGAGGCCATGACTATTTACAAAATTCAGGGTGCTACATATAACACTGTGGTCTTTCACCCTTCCCGCTTCATGAAGCGAGCAGCTTTATATGTAACTTGCAGTCGAGCCACAAGTGCATCTAAAATATAAAAATATATATAATATAAAATATATATATATATATAAAAATATAAAATATATAATAAAAAAATCTATATAGTTGGGGAATTTATTCCCCCAAACTCTCACGCAGGTTCTGCTGTAAGTATTGAGTTAGATCTATTACGATCTGAAAAACTGCTTAAGACTCACTTTGATCATTTGGTCAATAGCTCAGACTGCAATGTTACTTTCCATAACACTGAGAGCCTTCACGGCCACTTTGGTGACATTTGCTCTGATCAACTTATGTTACAATCTTCTATACTATGTTTTGTTGAGACCTCCACATACTCAAATGAAACATGAAATTCCTGACTTTCCAACAGTCGTGCGATAAGATAGCTTTTCAAACAGAGGACCTCGTCCCAAGAGAGGCATTCTTGTCTTTATAAAGAATTCATTTTTTTGATCATATCAGTTGTTCTGCAACTGGTCAACATTTTCCGGGGTCAGCTGTTTTTGAGTACGCTGTGTTTAAATACAAGAACCTAAGAGTTTTAGTCTTATATAGGAGTTCTGCTTATCCAATTTTCAAATTTCAAGCAGAGATCGAGAATTTATTTAATAGTTTCACATTTTTAAATAGTCAGTCAATTATTTTAGGAGACTTTAAGTTATGCCTGCGAACTCTATCTAGTAGTTGCAGTAGGATTTACAATTTTCTAGGCTCAGTTAATTTAAGATCTCTTTTAGATCTAAACACATCAACAACCAAGGCTGATACTCATATTGACTGGGCTTTCTCAAATATTTCAACTAGAAGAGCAGACGCGCGCACATATGAGACAGTATATAGTTACCATAGTGGAATTTCAGTAAATCTCGAGGAGGAGTAGGTGGATATGGTTATTAGATATTATTGTTTATTATTTATTAGATATTATTTTTTATTTTTTTAGCTTTATTATATTAAGTATTACGTATTTATTTAATTATTACTCCCTGTTCCCATTAAAAATGGTAACAAGGGAGTTATAAAGTACTGCAAATGTGTGTAATAGGCAGATGGAGACATTTCCGACTATATTAACTATTTATATTCTTGATCAGGATCAACAGCCAAGACGAACTAGCCATGTCCGTCTGTCTGTCTGACTGTCCGTCTGTCTGTCTGTCCGTCTGTCTGTCTGTCCGTCTGTCCGTATGAACACACAGATCTCGAAAACTATAAGAGCTAGAGACACCAAACTTGGCATGCAGGTTCCTGTATAATGGTATACGCAGATCAAGTTTATTTCAAATTTCGGATGCAGAAAAGTTAATATAATTATTGAAAATAGAGTTAATTTAATTGATAGATTAAATATTTCATTTGATGCTAAAGATGTTACATAAATAAATAAAAATGCACGGAAGAATCTATTACCCCCGTCTCAGCTGGCAGAAACAACAGTTTGACAGGCACTTTACGAGTTAAGTGCACTGCTTGCTTGAGTTGCCGCTGAACTGCTTGAAATGCAAAGTGGGAGCACGGAGTCTCGTAGTCGGGCACACTCGACTAGAGCATTCTTACTTGTTTTTAAAATAAAGAATTCTATTTATATATATATTTTTTAATCAATTAATAAATTTATTATATTTTATGTTATGTGTTAATGTATTCTTTCATATTAAGATGTAAGGTATTTATTAGTGGGGAACTTGGAGATGATTTTTTTTTAAAGTTAGGTCATCTCAAGTCCATCCGAAGGCTCTATGAGTTGTCTAATGTGGCCTCCTCGTGGTGTTCCCTGGGGACTGGTTAAATTTATTTAATCGATTGCAAATTTGAGCGGCGTTTTTAAATTTTATAGTACGTAGCATGTATATATAAATAGTCTTTAAAAGAATTCAATTTAATATACGTACAAAAAACAGAGTATATCGCAGTTGGGTGAGCCCGACTGCAACATTCGTACTTGTTGTCTTTTGGATTTGTTGAGGGCTTCTTGTTTTCTTAATTGTTGCCTGGTCCGTACTGAGGTGTGGATGGGCAATATTTCGGAAGAATTTGGTTTTGGTTTTGATTTGGTGAGGTTGACTATGTCTTATCAGCAAGTAGCTCATCGTAGCTAGCGATCGTGCGTAGGAGAGTGGCAGCTTCGGTATCATTAGGCGATCCGATTGATGATGTTGTTGCTGAGAGCGGAGTTGTTGCTGTTAATTTGGTAGATGCTGACAGCGGCGTTGTGGTTGGTAGGTTGGCAGAGCGCCGAGTTGTTTTTTGTTTGGTGGTTGCTGAGTGTGATGTTTGTGCGGAGTTTCTAGCTGTGTAAGCGTATGTTGTCGTACCATGCTGGTGTCTCTATCTGTAAAGGTCGGTAGCTTTTTTTCTGTCTTCTTTGTAAGTGTGCGCAGAATTTAGTTGTATAAATTTGAATTCTAAAGTCTGTTTGAATTCAAATTTGAATGTTCGTTTGAATTAAATTTAACATGTGCTTAAATTTAATTTTAACGTTTCTTTAAATTTGAATTTAACGATAGAATATCGATCATTGATCAGTGTTGGCAAACACAAACTTTGTAATAATTGGCAACCTTGATACAATTGTGTTGCCTTATATCGCTTCCGCATACTTGGTGAATGGCAAAACATCATCTGCCAGGCATGTCCAGCCCTGTGTGTCAATAAGCAGGATGGATGCCACCTGTCATCTTGATCTGTCATCTTCGATCGCCTTGATCTGTGCACGCACAAACATTTTTCTCTCGTCGTAAAAGCGGATTATAAACCTGCTAAAAGCCGATTAATCTTGCCATCTAGCATTAAGGACACTTTTGGCTTACACACACGCAGCCAGGCCTCGTCTGGCCAAGATATTGATTACCGGCTGGTAATTAATCTCCACTTTGTCGGATCTAGCTCCAAATTAAGGTACGTTGTGAGATATGTGCGTGATCAAATGCTAATATATAGCTTTTGATTAAACAGTGACAAAATCGAATTTTGCGACTGTGCCTACGCGCACCAACAGTGGTCCCACATTGAGCTGCAACAACGCACGTTTTACCGTGCGGCTCCGCATCGCGTTGCAACAACGACCGATCTTTCTTCTGGACCCTGCGCATCGCGTGTTAAAACGTACTATCTTTTTTTCCCGGACATTTCTCATCGCATGCTACAACGCACGTTCTAATACCGTGTGGTTTTGCATCACTTGCATTGACGCACGTCCTTCGACCGGACGTTTTTTTTCGCATTCCAGGATCGGATTTCTGCAGGCGCCAAGCAGGGCCTGGTGCTGGCAACGCCAGCGGCATTTATCAACGTTAACGCTGCGCACTGGATTAACGTTGCCCCTCCTCTCGAGAGGCAACCGCCCATCGTTCCTTAACCTGGCTTAAGCCAAATATGTGTTTTTAAACACATATACACGTATTTATTAGGATTCATTTTGATATTATAAACATCATAAAATTCATTAGCTAATTATAATTTCAATTTTGCATGTTCCGCTCTTCTTGCTTGTGAGTCTGTATTTTCTGCATCCTTCTACAGCTTCATCGAACAACAGGCCTGCTGACTCCGATGGAAACTGCAGTGAGTACGGCATAGCCGAGTAACAACCAGATGCCCCGACTACAATAAGCGTAGGCAATAAGAGCGCTAATGTTTGAAAATTAGTATTACCATTTGCGCATACAATCTAGTATGTTTTTCCGTCCTATTAGAAATTCATGATTCTCTATATCACAAAATGCCTTCTGCTAATTCATATTGTTAAATTATCAATTTATTACCTAATGTTACATGAATTTGGAACACTATAATTTAAATGAGTTATATAATGAAAATGGACTAATTCATTCTTATTTGGGGCGACTTCGGTACTACACACCGCATCGGTATGCAAAAGGGTAAAAGCAACAAAATAGAATGCTTTTACAGGTTGGGCGAGTCAAGAAGGAAGAACATTTTCACCTCAATTCTTCCACCACATCTATAAGTCATCTAAATTCACTCGGTACCATTGGCTAGGGATATCCTGTCCTGTTTCTCTCTAAACTCTGTCTTGGTTTTATTAAGGTAACGCGTACGCATAAGACAAAGACAGAATATGCTCATGATACGTCGCAGACAACGTGTTCGTTTCAACTTTTTGTGCGGTGATAATTGCTTGTATCTCTTTCTCTTTTAAGAACACTTGTTGCATGTGGGCCTTTGCATATCGATAGCGAAGCAAAGATATTGGACTTAGGTGGCAACGCCGCTTGTTAAGAGTAGCCGTTTTGAATTTTTTCTGTCTCTTTTGTGATTCTCGTTGTCCACATTAAATTCAAAATAAGCTCACTTATCCGAAAGAGCATAAGCGAGAGTATGATAAAGAGTGATAATCCAAGCTTAGCGGCAATGCAACGACATTGTATTCATTTTGGAGGTCAGTTGTAGAAAAGGCGGGCAGCGCCGATGGCATAAGTGAAGGTGCGCAGCAAAGTTTTTTATCGTGCGCAGGCGCGCATAGCACACATAACCTCGTAGTGCCGTAACAGCCACTCGGCGAGTGTGTGTTGCACACTAAGTGTGCCTAGTGAGGGTGCTCCACTGGGTTACAGTGGAGTGGAACAGCACAAGCAGCCCCAGATTGCGAAGCACGCACCGCGTGAATGCGGCCGTTCAGCAATCCGTTAGTTGGTTATCGTGCGGAGTACGCCCAGCGTGATTAACACCGCGGCCAATTTTGGCGGAGTTGTCGCGTTGATGCCGACTGCCAGAGGCGAGTCAAATCGCGAGCATGGCCTAATCTTCGGGTCTGCCTCGACGCATCTTGCCCACCCTGAAGGCTGAAATTAACAGTAGACGGGGATCGTTGTTGGTGACAACGCAACCATCCAGCACCGTCGCACAGACGCACGGCAGTCTACATGTATCTGTGTTTTAAATTAAATCCCTTTGTTCATTGTACATTGCAACTAAAAGCATCAGCATATTGTTCAAATGTTAGTTTTGTTATTGTATACAAAAATCAACTGAGCGGTTCAGTCTCTTTTGTTTGGAAGTCTTAGAAACGGCAGCAGCATTAAAAGCTGTCGCTGGTAAGTTAACAGCCGGCTGTTTTGCTTGTAATGAGCCGCTGTTAAGCCAGCTCAATTAAAATGTATTATTGTTATTGGATTTGTTTGTTTATATTTAAAATTAAGATTTATTAACGATTTTCGCGCCGATAAAGTAAACCTGAAATAATATGCCGATACTTAGGTGCCATGGGTGCTATTTATAGTTGTGTCATTATACTTAATATGCCTTTGCTTATTTAACAGAACATCACGCTACGTCATCCTGGGCCCAAGATCAACGTATATAATTTAATGATGTGTGAGTACAATATATACGGAAAAAGTAAGTGTTATTGACATGACTTAATAATATCCGCCCCCTTATTTATCGGCTTAATTTACTTATTTGGCCCTTCTGACCTAATTTAAATTAAATTCAATTGAATATGGCACATTAGTGTGACCATCTTTTTTTTGTAATCCTGTTCATTTATTTATTAATTTATTTATATGTTTATTATTTAATGACCTAATTTAAATCATTATTATTTACGTGCGCGCTATGTTTGGTTAAAACCCAAACCACATTTGTTTATTATATATTTAACATGCCCAAGAAAGGCCACTGTTAAGATTTATTAACGGCACTCCCTACATTAAATAATTATGTTAGGCTATCATTATGAATTGAATTAAATGCAATTTTATAACGTTTAATATGTCTGGTTAAGTGTCATTTTTGGTGGAGAGGGGAAATTTAATGATGTTTGGATAGGTGCCAGTTAAGATCTGTCATTATAGGGTGTTTTACCAAAATAATGAGTTAATAAGGCAGGGCGGGTACGCTGTGGTGATAACAGCTGAGCCACCGCTTCAATGTCGAAGTTTTTGCTATCGTTTCTGTTGTTGTCTTTTCGTTTGTTTTGTATTTTTTGTAGTTTAGGGATGATTTCGTGTATTTCGTGATTGTACGTGACGGCGGGCATGGGTAGACCCACCCCTAAAGAGAGAACTGTCTGGCCGGCGCTGCCCCTTAGTAGCCCGTTCGTTACAGACTGGACGTTTTATATCAAATGCAGCGTGCTTTGTGTCAGTTGCGTTGATAGTTTTGCAGTTGATGCAGGATTTGGAGGCGTTGCACTGCTCGTTTAAATCTTTGTTAAGATGGGCTTCGTTAGCGAAGAAAGGGCAAATTTTAGGGTTTTTGCATGTATGTGTGTCCAAATCGCATGCAGCTGTTGCACCTTAGCGGAAGTGGTATGTAAGACCTGAGCTTTACAATCTCATAGCCGATGTTTACGGAGTCGGGTGGTGTAGGTGATGCAAAGGTTAGTATAATTAGGCCGGTTTCAGTAAAGTTGTCGCCGTTCTTTCTTAGTAATTTTTTTACTTCGCTTACATTTTAGCTTTAATTAATATTGTGCCATTTTTTGCAAATGTCGAGCGGGCTTCCACAGATGTTGTCAACGACTTTTTTGATTAGGAATGGTGAATGGTGCTATTTTTTGAGTCATTATCAAGTACTTTGGCCCGGTGGATATTACTGTTAATTTTTTTGTTTTGTCAATTTTTATTTGATTGGCAGAGGATGTCCCTCCACTATCTGGGGGATCGCCCATGATCGCTCAACTGTGATGCTGTAGTCAGTTGATAGAGATTATGTTTTTGTTTAAGAATCAAATATGGAAAATTTCGCGGGTTTTGCAAAAAACGGTGGTGGTATTACGGAGTAAATAGAAACACGTCTTTTTAGTGAAAGCGGGTGTCGAACTCATATATATTTTATATTCGTCATTAGCATTACAGTCGAGTCGAACCAGCCATTTCCGTCTGCAACTGTGTGCCAAAATGTGGAGAAAAAAATTACCAATGGAGACAAGTCTTGACAAAAAGAAATCAATGTTCAAAAATTAAACTCCAACCTGTTGAGTGCAAAATCTATGATTTGAAAAAACCTGAATAAAAACAAGTAAGAATGCTTTAGTCGAGTGTCCCCGACTACGAGACTCCCTGCTCCCAACTTGCATTTCAAGCAGTTCAGTGGCAACACAAGCAAGCACTGCACTCAACTTGTAAAGTGCCTGTCAAACTGTTGTTTCTGCCTGCTGAGACGGGGACAATAGATTCTTCCATAACTTTGGTGCATTTTATCCGATCGTAATGAAATTTACGCATCCGATCAACATAGATTAAACATATATGTGTACCAAAAATCAAAGGTTTATCTTTGAAATTGTGGCTGTGGGAGATTTTTGCGATTTGCGGGGGTGCCGGGGGGTAAATCCGAAATTTGAAATAAACTTGATTTTCGTATGGTATACAGGAACCTGGTGGTGTCTCTAGCTCTTATGGTCTCTGAGATCTGTGTGTTCATACAGACAGACAGACGGACAGACAGATGGACATGGCTAGTTCGTCTCGGCGGACGAGTCGGAAATGCCTCCTTCTGCCTGTTACACACATTTTCAGTACTTTACAACTCCCTTTTCCCATTTTTAATGGGAACAGGGAGTAAAAATGCTCGAAAATGACTTTTGCATGTGCTCAAAATGTGATTTGTTGAAAATACAATAACAAAATGTAGAGAAGTCGAAAATTTATCCTGCAGGGGTCTGAAATGTGATTGTTTTTTCCATTTGACAACAATAGCTTTGTTTTTAGTGAAAAGCTGGAATAGCTCAGTAGCTAAGGCATCCGTCTTGCAAACGAAAGTTCCCGAGTTCACCGCCCGCTAGCCACCAAAAAAAACTGTTCACTGATCAGAATGTTCTCGAAACATTCGAAATAGCGCTATCTGGCCAGCCTAAAAATTTTCCCTTAAGTTGACCCTGCTTAAATAAAATTATTATGGTATATATATAAAATAAGTATAAGTAAACTTTAACACCTAATAATGTTATTTAACTAAATACTAAACTAAATATATATAGTATATATAATATAGTATCAATTATGATCAGAAAATGATCTCATTTATGATTATTTGAATCAGATAGGACAGTCAAAAAAGACTTGAATGTGATTAGAAATTCCATAAAATGCTAGCCGGCCGATATTGACTTTTATTTGGTGTATGGTTTTTTAAAATCGGTAATGCTATAACTCCAGTTGAAAGATGTTATGTAAATGCGTTAATGCGCACCACTGAAGACAAAAAAAAAATGTATCAAACTCTTCCCGGACCAGTCCAAAATTTTTGAGGGCTTCGCAATATGTTTATTTATTTAAACGGATTATAATGATTAAAATGGTAAATTAAAATGTTCTTCAGCGAACTTAAATTTAAACTTTAATGGCTTGCGACAATTCACTGGGAAACACATTCATGCTGCACAAATCTGACAGACCAACTAATAACTTCTGCTCTTCGATAAGTTCGATCTTGCGATCTCTCTGTATCGATATCCTTGTCGGTCAGTGTGACCAGCTCGTACACAGGCTGCAATACTCCGGAATTTTCGATTTTCCGACATTTTAGATTCCGAGACGTTTGTGACTAGTCTTTGTGACTCTCTCATTGCTTTTAACGTATATGTTTTTATACGTTCTGATCGTTTAGGCCATGGTGGAAAAGTTAAAATTTTTTTATTTTTTTTTAATTTTATTGAAAAAGAAGAAAAAAATATTTTGGGTTTGTGAAATGTCCGCCCGTCCGTCTGATTGAAGCAGTTTTTTACCATAGTTTTGAAGCTACAGCAACCTAACTTGGTATACATGTTGATAAATATCATAGGCAGACAAATTATTAAGATCTCCACCCCACCCCCTCCCCATCAAACGCAAAAACTGTATCTTCCACTGTTTTACAGCAAGAGTGACCAAAATTGACACAAGGGCTACTAATCAATTCCTTGATTGATCTGACAAAACAAAATTTGAGCTCGACCACCCCCGCCCCCACAAATGAGCAATGTCTGTATCTGACACACCCCTTTAGCGAGAATCACCAAATTTTGCATGTTGAATTTTATTGCCCTATAAAATAGTTTGGATAAATAAAATTTTGGCACGCCCACCCCTGCCCTTGCAATCGAGCAAAGTTTGTTTCTCCCAATTCTGTAGAACGGGCCCAACCAAATTTAATGTGATGGTAAAATTTGAATGATTTTACCAAAAATACAATTGCCACTCTCACTTTTGTCAACTCACTTATTCCCACTCAATACACAGATACTATTGTAGCGTGTAACGTTTGAATTTCGTCTGCTTGGCCTTGTCCGGATCAGTACACTTTAATTTGCTGGCTGCTTCTCGTCGACTTGGGGTGGAATATGATTGCTGACCCGGACAATAAATTATTATTATTAGAGACTATAAGAGACTATAAGAGCTAGAGACAACAAACTTGGCATGCAGGTTCCTGTATACCATGTGCAGATTAAGTTTATTTTAAATTTCGGATAAACTTGATCTGCGTATGGTATACAATAACCTTCATGCCAAGTTTGGTGTCTCTAGCTCTTCTAGTCTCCGAGATCTGTGTGTTCATACGGACAGACGGACAGACAGACGGACATGGCTAAATCGACTCGGCTGTTGATGCTGATCAAGGATATGTATACTTTATATAGTCGGAAATGCCTCCTTCTGCCTGTCACACACATTTGCAGTACTTTATAACTGCCTTTTTCCCATTTTTAATGACACTATTGCTTGATGTCTTTAGCATGATATTTGCCAATGGAACGTACTTGAAGATCCTCAACTTCATAACAGACTCCACCTAACTTCCTCCGCACTCCAGTTTTGACAAATGATGGGCCAAGTTTTGCATTATATCCGTTTGCAAAATTAATCTGTTTACAATTTCATCTGACATTTTCTTGGCCCTCTTGAAAAGATGCCTCTTTCGAGCGCTGATTATATTGGCGTTCATTTTTTTCATATTGCTTTTGCATGATTTCATTCGATCTAGTTCTCACTATGTCAAAAGAGTCTGCTCTACTTAAAGAAAGTGAGCGATCTTCCAATAGCTTCAGCTTACGAAGAAGTGAATAAGTTGATCCAGCCGTAATCATCTGTTGCCCGAAGACCAAATATTATGGACTGGTACCAATACTGGAATGCACTGCTGATCGAAGAGGGAACGAAATCTGACTTAGACACTCATCCCAATCTTTTTGATCAGGCCGTACATAAGATCTTATAGCTGCTATGACAGAACAATTTACTCGCTCGGATGTGTTTGCCTGCGGCAGACGCGCAGCAGTTAAAGTATGTGAAACTTCATAGCGCCTTAACAAGTTCTGGAACGACTCTGATTTTAATTGTGACCCATTGTCAGATAAAATTGTTTCAGAAACACCAAACGAGTGGCATAAATATTTTACAATTATACATATAAGCTTTTATTTTCTTGACCGGTTTTAAAAATACGTATTTTGTAAAGTGGTCTAATACTATAAAAAAACCAATGTGCCCACTTCGCGAACGCGGAAGAAAATCTATAAAAAGACGTTGAAAGAAACTGTGGGATTCCGAAGCTTTTCCCAAAGGTGGTAGCAAAGTCTGATTTGGGGCTGTGGAACCTTTAGACGCTGCACAGGAATTCATATGCGACATTACATCATTTACAAGTCCTGGACAGAAATAATAACGCCTTATACATTCCAAAGTTTTTTGAATGCCCCCATGCGAAGAAAAAGGACTGTCATGAGTTTTACTAAGTACTTCACTGAACAATTGTTTTGGAAGCCACAATTTCCAGGCATATGCATCATGAACTGGATTTCCAGATACATGTGCATCACGCCTATAAACATAACCATCTTCCACTTTCACATCCCGTAATAGACCCTGCATTTGCGATACTTGTTCTGTTGTTCCGATTCCTTATAATCTGTTGAGTCAAAATGTTCAGACTTTAAGTCAACTAGCAAACCATTCGAGTGCTCGATAGCGCTTACATTCTCATGCATGCGGGACAAAACATCTGGTACTACATTAAGTTTGCCTTATCGATGCTCAATTTTGAATTTGTATCTTGGCAATTTTAATGCCCATCTCGCCAAACGGGAATTTAAATCATTCTGACTCATCAGCCATTTTAGAGATGCGTGATCCGTAATAATAGTAAATTCGTGAATTTTGACAAATGCTCTAAAACTTTTTAAGCAAACTATCGCCGCTAAACATTCTTGCTCAGTTACTGTGTAATTTTGTTGAGCCTTATTAAGATTTTTTGATATAAACGCTATGGGACATTCATCTCCATCCCCCAGCTAAACTAAAACACCACCTACTCCAGTTTTGCTGGCATCACAATGGATAAAGAATGGTTTTATAAAATCTGGACTTTTTAAAACGGGCGCCTCAATGAGCTTCTGCATTAGCAGATCGAATGCACTTTTGGCTTCGGCTGTAAAAACAAATTTACGCTTGGGAGTCATAAGATCAGTTAATGGAGCTGTAAGCGATGCAAAATTTGATATGAATTTGCGATACCATCTATCTACCAGTCTCATTTTTCTTCTATTCAATCAGTTTCCACTATGCTTTCTGACAAGGATTTCTTTATTGTTTGTGGTGATTTTAATTTGCCTGATGTTGTTTGGTCCACTTGCCCAAGTGTTTTGGTGCCATCTAGTTCGCACGAATTTATTGATGGCCTGCAAGAGTTGTCTTTTTCTCAATTAAATCATGTGCGAAACTGTAACGACCGCATCCTCGATTTAATTTTCTTATCTGACCCATCCTTTAGTTTAATTTCTCGTACTGATCCCCTTGTATTTCCTGAAGATCCTTATCATCCTACCTTAGATCTTTCTATAGAACTCTCTAACTTTGAGCCTATTGCTGCTCATCCAACAGCAAAATTACGATGTTTTCGTAAAGCAGACTTTGTAAAACTTAATTATTTAATATTTAACTGACTGGTCCCAATTGTACTCTTGTGCAAATGTGGATATTGCCATTTTAATCTTTTATAGTACACTGAATTCGATTTTGGATGCTTGCGATTCTCTTGCGTATCCTGTGAGGTTTAACAGGCCTCCCTGGTTTTCTCGAGAATTAACTAGGCTTAAAAACGTGAAATCAAGGTATGACAAAAAGTATAAGGGATCCGGTAATCCTTCTGATTTTTCTCATTATATGGTCGCTAGATAAAATTTTTTGATGCATAATTCGGTATGCTATATAGATTATCTGCTACGCTGTAAGCAGCAGTTCGCTCAGGATCCTAGACAGTTCTTTAACTTTGTGAATGCGAAACGCAAATCTTCTATGTTGCCACACTCTGTATTTTATAAAAATACTAAATCAAACTCAGGTCAGCATGCAGCCGATTTGTTTGCAAAGTTTTTTCAGTCTACTTACACTTTTACTAACTACCCATCTAATACACCTTATCCTTATCCTTTACAAAGGTCTAATTGTATTTTTGGTCCTGCGATCACGAAAAGTTCGCTACTTACTGAACTTCATTCAATTAAACCTGGGTATTCACCTGGTCCTGATGGAGTACCAGGATGTGTACTAAGATATTGTGCTGGATCTCTTTGGAAGCCTTTACTTAAATTATTTTCACTATTTGTTGACTCCTACTCTTTTCCCGTTTATCCTTTATCATTCCTCTTCATAAGCATAGTTCAAAGTAAGATGTTCAAAATTATAGGGGTATTTGCAAATTGTCTGCAATTCCTAAATTGTTAGAAAAAATTATAACATCTCAGTTGCAACATTTATGTAGCTCTATCATTTCTCCTTCCCAGCATGGTTTTGTTAAGCGTCGTTCTACCACTACTAATCTACTTGAATTCACCTCTTTTGTTATTAAAGGATCTCAGAGGAAAATACAAACTGATGCAATTTACACTGACTTCAGTAAGGCTTTTGATTCTGTTAACCACTATCTCTTGCTTCATAAGCTCCACCTTATCGGATTTCCTCCCAACCTTCTTTCTTGGATTTCTAACTATTGAAATAATAGGACCCAAAAAGTTATTTTCAAAACTTCTCTATCTTCTCCTGTCTTTGTCACTTCTGCCGTTCCCCAAGGTAGTCATCTAGGTCCTTTGCTTTTTAATCTTTTTATTAATGACCTTCCCTCCATCATATCACACTCTCAAATACTTACGTATGCTGATGATGGGAAGCTATACTTAACTTATAATGACTTGTCCTCTTGTTTTTTACTACCGACCGATCTTGATTCTTTTCTCTCTTGGTGCGAAGTTAATTTGCTTCAGCTGAACAGCTAATGTCATTTTATCGAAGCTTACCTCAGCTTAATAGCTACAAGCTTGACAGGGTGCCGCTTGAAAGGTCAACTGAAGTGACGGATTTAGGTTTACTTCTTGATCATAAGTTAAAATTCAATTCTAATATTAAAGTGACAGTTAATAAGGCTATTCAAGTTCTTGGGTTTATCAAACGGTGGGCAAAAGAATTTGATGATCCTCATACAACTAAAACACTCTATACTGCTCTTGTTCGTCCAAGTATAGAATATGGGTCTTAAGTTTGGGCACCTCAATACCCAATTCACCAGATCAGAGTAGAATCTGTTCAAAAGAAGTTTTTATACTCTTTTTTAATTTTCAAACGGACAGATGGACATTTCACAAACCCAATATACTCTTTTTTCTTTTTTTTTTTTCAAAAAAAATAAAAAAAAAATATAAAATGAGTATATTGGGTTTGTGAAATGGCCATCTGTCCATCTGTCCGTCGGTATGAACGCAGGGTTTTTCCACAGTTTTGAAGCTAGAGCAACAAAAGTTGGTATACATGTTGGTATGTACCATAGTAAGACAAAGTGTCAAGATCAAGGAGTATATCGCAGTCGGGTGCATCAGACTACAACGTTCTTACTTTTTGCTATTCGCTATGCGGGGCTTTAACTGGGTTTCAGGCATTGACCTACCTCCTTCCGTTAGTAGACTTCTATTGATTAACCTGCCCTCTTTATTATTATTTATTACTTTGTGCTGATTATAACCGACTTTTTCGTGTTTTCAATTCTGAATCCTCATTTCTTATTATTAAAAACTCTATTTTAACTTTTTTGGCTCGTAGTTAACAATTTTTGCCAACTAATTACTACTAACTTTTTTCTTTTTATTATTTTTGGTCTGATTGGGTTTTTCTGGGTTTTCCCAATCAATTTTTTTACATATTTTTACTATTTGTATCCCAGTTAATGTTAATATTAATTTTAATTTTAATTATAATGTTTTCCCAATCAATTTTTTTACATATTTTTACTATTTGTATCCCAGTTAATGTTAATATTAATTTTAATTTTAATTATAATGTTTTTTTTAATTTTATTTTAAAGTACAAATTTATTTTTAATTTCTTATATTTAAAATTTTTAATTTCTCTATAATCGCATTAAATTGTGTCGACTGTTTTTGGTTGACAATAAATAAAAATAAAAAATAAATAAGTCCCATGAAACTACGCAACGCTGTCAGAGATCTCGGAATAGGAAATTTTACAATGGCCGAAATTTTCCCTGGGTCAGTGCGAATCCCACCGTCTCCTATGATATGTCCCAAATATTTAACCCTTTTCATACAGAACTTGCTTTCTTCAATGTTGATAGTTAGTCCTGCATTTTTAATATACAGAGCAACTTCTCTGAGCACATCTTAATGTTTCTCAAATGTCGCTGACACAACAAGCAAATCGTCTATATACACAAGTACCTCATTCCGCAAATGTGGTGGTATCGCCTTGCCCATTAGCCTGGAAATTGTTTGCGAGGCATTGCATAATCCGAAAGGCATATTTTAAAATGGCCTGCCGGGTACTGTGAACGCTGTTTTATCTCGTGATGCTACCTCAAGTGGTATCTGCCAATAAGCATCTTTGAGGTCAAGGCTTGTTATAAATTCTGCCTTTGGCAAACGACTCAGAATGCTACTAATTTGCGGCAATGGATCCAAACATACCCGAACTTTCCCTGGCTTCTGCACCAAAACAACTGGAGAAGACCAAGCACTGGTTGATTCTTTGATCACACCCATGGCCAGCATTCGGTCAATCTCGGCATAAATAAGATTCTCGATTGCCGGAGGCACTGGAAAGTACGGCTGTTTAAAAGGCTTGGCATATACTACATATATGCAATGTGTTGCCAAATTTCTTTGACCCAAACCATGCTGCTCGAATGAGGGAAATAGATGCACTACATTTCTGGTTTTGATTGCTGTAATTTAGAAAACTCATTTTGTACATTGTCTAATTCTAACTCAGCAATATTAGTAAACGCCGGCAAAAGATCAAACTCGCGCCAGAAATCAATTCCCAAATACAAATTTTGACAAAGTGAAGGTACTATTTATAGACCAATAATTTTAGTACAATTGTTATATGAAATTTCGGTTTTTAATCGACCCAAAACGTGCTGTTTACTACCATCAGCAGTACTGGCGATAGCACACATTCTTTTAAACGGTAAATTTTTTTCTAAAAATTACTTCGCTGCACTGCCTCAAAAACATGTAATACCGGCTCCTGAATCGAGAAGACCATATACTAGCTCGTCGAAAAGCTTAACGACAACGTATGGACGCGGATCTAATTTTAATACTCTTTTTTTAATTGTATGAACACAGTTTTTTACCACAGTTTTGAAGCTAGAGCAACCAAACTTGGTATACATGTTGGTATATACCATAGTAGGGCAGAGTGTCAAGATATTTTTGGCACGCCCAAGCCCGCCCTTGCAATCGAGCAAAGTTGGTTTTTCCAAAACCTGTAGAACGGGCCCAAACAAATATAAATTGATGGCAAAATTTGAAAGATTTGAGCAAAAATACAATTGCCACGCCCACTTCTGACTCTGCAAAGAGGCTAAAAAAGAGTATATCGCAGTGGGGTGCATCCGACTGCAACGTTCTTTCTTGTTTTCGTCTATAAACGTTTACGTTGTTTATTTATGAAGCATTAATGGTATTTTTGAAACAAATCGACCCATTAATAGTGAAGTTAATAGCTTTTTATTGAGCTTACCCAAAATGAAGGAAACACATACAAAAACAATTAAGAATGCTCTAGTCGAGTGTCAAACTAATGTTTCTGTCTTCTGAGACGGGGGTAATAGCTTCTTCCATAACTTTGATGCCATTTATCCGATTGTGATGAAATTTACACAGCTGATCAACATTGACATAAAAAATATGTGTACCAAAAATCAAAGCTTTATCTTTAAATTTGTGGCTGTGACAGTTTTTTTTTGATTTGCGGGGGTGCGGGGGGTGCATCCGAAATTTGAAATAAACTTGATCTGCGTATGTTACACAGGAACCTGCATGCCAAGTTTGGTGTCTTTAGCTCTTATAGTCTCTGAGATCGACGCTTTCATACAGACATACGGACAGACGGACGGACATGGCTAGTTCGTCTCGGCTGTTGATCCTGATCAAGAATATACATAGTTTATATAGTCGGAAGTGCCTCCTTCTGTCTGTTACACACATTTGCAGTACTTTATAACTCCCTTTTTCCCACTTTTAATGGGAACAGGGAGTAAAAATAATATGTATGCGTACTACGGCTACTCAGAAAAATTAAAACACTGAATAGTTGTCATTATAATACTATACGTTAAAGTATGCTTACTTTTTATAGTTATTGAAAATGACAATGCGGAGTACGCATACTCTTAAGGAAAAATACTCACTGTCAAATGCGTATATATTTAGAGTATTTTTGTTATTCATTTTTTGAAGGATTTTACACAGCCAAATTGATTTGATTTTAAGAATGCATTTGGGGGGAAATCTTGACACTTTGTCTGCCTATGGTATATACCAACATGTATACCAAGTTTGGTTGCTCTAGCTTCAAAACTGTGGAAAAAAACTGCGTTCATACGGACAGACGGACAGACGGACGGACAGAAGGAAGCTTTCCCGGAACTCACAACTCCTAATTTACCTAATCCCAAATTCATTATTATGTCAGCTACCGACACTGAAAACCCAATCTCCACATACTCCTGTTTTGCTGTAGAGCGTGCAATTAAAATAATCAACAAAAACATATTAAAAATTAACCAAATGCGTGATGGAAATCTACTAATATTCGTAGAGAATGCAACAATAGCAGAGAAATTCATCGCTTCCAAAGAACTCCATGGTATCTGACAAATATCATGTGAATACCACAATAATCTTAATTACTGCAAAGGCACAGTATACGCCCCATGCCTTAACAACATACCGAACGAAGAAATACTTAACTTAAGGAACTTAAGTCTCAAGGAGTTGTCGATGTATATAAATACACAAAACTTATTGATGGTAAAATAATTCCCTCTGGCGTGGTGCAGCTCACCTTCAATCTATACAATCTTCCCCAAAAAATACAAATATCATGGCATGTCGTAAAGATTAAAGAATATATACCAAACCCAATGCGCTGCAAAAATTGTCAAATTATAGGCCACACAGCAAAGTATTGCAAAGGCACAATGGCTTGTGACCCCTGTGGTCTACCAGTTCACAAGCCAACTGAGTGCACTCGTACTTTCTGCGTGAACTGTAAGGGAGAGCATGCGGCTAGCAATAAAGACTGTACCAAATTTAAAGAAGCACAAGAAATAATTAAAATAAAAACCACTGAAAAATGCACTTTGTACGAAGCCAAAAGGAAATATTACAAACAATACACACCGACAAATATGCAAAAAACATTTTCAGAGATAACCGCTACACAAACACCACAGCAAGAAAACGAGACAAAAATCTTACCATCCAACTCCAATAAAAACAAGTAAGAACGTTGCAGTCAGGCTCACCCGACTGCGATATACTCTGTTTTCTGTTTACGGGGGCGGGGGTGGGCGTGTCAAAATTTTTCTCTCCAAACTATCGATGAGATCAAAAGTATTCATACTGCAAAATTTGGGGTTTCTAGCTATAAGGGTGTAGGAGATACAGATTTTGCTCATTTGCAGGGGCGGTAGTGGGCGTGGCATTTTTTTTTTTTACAGATCGGTCGAGAATGTCATCAGTAGTCTTCATGCCAAATTTGGTGACTCTAGCTGTAAAACTGCAGAAGATATAGATTTTTGCGGTTTGTGGGGGAAGGGGTGGGGGTGGGGGGGAAATCTTGACACTTTGTCTGCCTATGGTATATACCAACATGTACACCAAGTTTGGTTGCTCTAGCTTCAAAACTGTGGAAAAAACCTGCGTTCATACGGACAGACGGACAGACGGACAGACGGACGGACAGACGGACAGACGGACATTTCACAAACCCAATATACTCTTTTTTTCCATTTTGGAAAACAGAGTATAAAAACAATTCTAAAGACAAAATAAAAACTAAAAGCACACCCGAAAAACCTTTTGACTTCACAACCACAAAATATACAAAAGCAATGCTAGAAAACAACTTAAGCAAACCGAAAAAACGAACACTAAAGATAACGATACACAGAAAAGATAACCTCAAGCGACTCAGAAACAGACACACACATCATTTACGAAAAAAATAAATATAACACCAACTATCCGTATTTCAAGAAAATATAGACGTACTAACACAAAGACTAATTACAACAAATAATATTAATCAATCAGCAGCCAAAATTCTCAAAATAGTTAAGGCATCTGTTAGCAAAGCAATACCCACATCCAACCCCAACAGAAAGAAAAAAAATAATCACATATACTGGTATAACCTAGAACTTGAAAAATTAAAAAAAAAAAAATAAAATGATTAAAAAGTTTAAGAAAACACCTAAGCACAGAAAAAATGCTAATGTACAAAAAAGCGAACGCAATATTTAAATATAGAGCAAAAATAGCACAAAGATTAAGCTTTGCTAAGTTTACAGAAGATATAAGCCCTAGCACAACAACCGAAGTACTCTGGGACAAAGTTCATAGGCTTTCGGGGATTAGTAAAATCACACACATTCATGCAAACAGACACAGGAAACACATGCGATCCAACAAAAATAGCCGAAGCATTTTGCAAAACATGGTCAAATTATTCAAACGACTCAAATCTCTCAAACACCTTCATAAATTAAAAACAACAACACATAGCCCAAACATCCATCACATATACTCCAAGAAACAGAGCTAAAATCATTGAAAAACCGATAAAACTTTTAGAATTGCAATCTTGTCTAGATACCCTTAAAGGCTCCACTCCCGGACATGACAATCTCAATTATAAAATAATAAAAAAGCTCCCACCATCTGCAATAAACAAACTCTTAGACCTCTATAATACAAAACTAGACACCAGCAATATCCCCCATCAATGGAAAATTGCAACAATAATAAAAATAAACAAACCAACCAAACCAAAACACTTACTTAACAGCTATCGCCCAATATCCCTGCTCCCTTGCATCTCCAAAATACTAGAGAAAATCATATCAAAAAGAATTATGTGGATGCTTAACCAATATGCATACAAGCAAAACAGGTCGACCACGGATCCCTTACTTATAATAGATAACTTTATTTGTAACAATTTAGCCACAAAAAAACACATATCGGTACTCTCCATCGATATGGAAAAAGCTTTTGACAGGGTGGGTGCTCATTGTAACATACAGCAACTATATGATTGGAAATTTGGCCCAAAAATCATTAATTACATTCGTAGCTACCTAAACAACCGTAGAATACGAGTTAAAGTTAATAACACCCTATCTAATGAAAATAACTTAAAAAACGGCATCCCACAAGGTTCCCCACTTTCAGTCACGCTTTTTCTCATCGCCTTCAATAAATTAAATCACTTGATAAATCAAAATACATTTTTCAACACACTATGTACGCAGACGACCTATGCCTCTTTTTCAAACCAAACCCCGGCTACACCCAAATAAATAATTTATTCTCTAAAATTCACGATTGGTGCATTATCACTGGAACAAAAATATCAGCGGAAAAATCCACTCACCTACATATATGCAGAAAACTCAATTGCTCTAACATAGATATTACAATAAATAATGTAAACATACCGAAAACACAACACCTCAAAATTCTAGGTTTAATATTCGACAGTAAATATAATTGGAACGATCATGTCAAAGCTTTAACTAACTCATTAAATAACAGACTAAATATAATTAAATGTTTAAGTAGCTATCAGTTAAAAAGCAACACCTCATCCCTCATTAATATAGCTAAGTCAATAATACTCGCCAAAACAAATAAAACAAATTTTTCAAAACTTTCCACTCCCTACCTTTCCTCCATCAGACTCTCATTAGGCGCCATCCGTACTACCCCAACAAAAAACATGCTGGCAGAAACAGGACTCCCCGACTTAAACACTAGATTCCAATCGAGCATTGGACGACATTTTAAAAACATAACCAATGCACATGGATCTTCCTTACAACATACACTACTCAGGCAACTTAAACGGAAACGAGCAATAAAAAAGCCATCAAGCCTAGAAATGATCATCAAAGAAGCTGCAGCTCTAAACATATTAATCTCACCAGAACGCAAAAACAAAGAAAAATGTCCACCATGGACAGTAAACAGTCACTCTACACTGTTAGAGCTCTCGAAATATAAAAAAGACAGTACCCCATGCGAAGTCTACAGAAAAGGTTTCGACAAAATCAGAAACGAATACTAGTCATGGACTTTTCTATGCACGGACGCATCAAAACTGAACCACATAACTGCCTTCAGCGTTGTCACAGAAGATAATAAAATATTAAAATCAGCCGTCACAACTTGGCACTCTTCAATCTTCACAGCGGAAAGGGAAGCGATTCTCTGTGCCGTAGAGTTCACACAAAAAGAAACAAAAACTAAATTTGTTATCTGCACGGATTCACTCTCCACCTTTCTAGCCGTCAAAAACCCAAACACATATCAACCCACAATCGCAAAAATTCGAGACAAACTCAACTTACAAAAGGATTAAGCTACTCTGGACGCCTGGACATGTCAAGATAAAAGGAAATGAACTAGCAGACACAGCAGCTAAAATGGCTACACTTTCACCATTGCTCCTACACAACATCAACTTGACAACAGATCTTGACACTTTGTCTGACTATGGTATATACCAACATGTATGCCAAGTTTGGATGCTCTAGCTTCAAAACTGTGGAAAAAAACTGCGTTCATACGGACAGACGGACGGACGGACATTTCACAAACCCAATATACTCTTTTTTTCCATTTTGGAAAACAGAGTATAAAAAGGATATAAACAAATTGATTAACTTTACAACAAAAGAAAAACTTAAAACAATCTGGAACGATTACACACACTTCTACAAAACCATCAACCCTGAAAGAGAACCTACATGTCTTCCAACTAAAATAGACAGGAAACACGCAATAAAATACACAAGATTCAGACTAGGACACACAATACTAACACACGAATGCATCTTCAACAAAACACCCATTTTGCAATAGCGATTCCTTGACAATAAAACACCTAATACTCCAATGCCAACACGTAATGAATATCTGCAAATCCTTTAACTCTCCCACACTCAACATCCTTATATCAAAACCCAATATAGAAAATTTTATAAAAATAATTAATAAATTACACATAGAGATATAATGTATATAAAAATATGTAAATATGAAAAAAAGTCTGCCTGAAGGCCTTTGCTGCTCTGACTTTAAAATAAATTGTTATTTAGAATTAATTCTCTTTAACAATTAAATAAATAAATAAAGAATTAAGATCTCGAAACTCTCAAACTGTGTGTAAAACTAAATCAATCGTTCGAAAGTGCATTACAAGCCCAGCTGCATAGTGACATGCAAAGTTAAAATCTACGATTTCAAAACACAACAGCAGTTTCTATGCTTAAAATTTTGATCGAAAAAAACATAGAGTAATACATAGTGATTATACATGTACACACATATATACAGTTAAGAAATAAAGCAAAGTAGAAAATCATAAAGTACAAATTATAAACAGCGAGACATGTTCAGAAGAGTGCTTACAAAGAGTGCTTATAAAGAGTGCTTACACAGGGTTCTAGTTGCTGGTTTTTGGTGTAAAATCATTATTTTGTGTGTTAATTGCTTTTATTAAATTTTCATTACTTTTGGTTTCAATCTATTAGTATTAAACAGTGGATCTAAACAATTTAAAAATTTAATACGAAAACACAATGCACAACACAATATAAACATACCCAACAACACTTCTTAACCTTAAGTAACTAACATGAAATAGTGCATCTGGAATACATGAAGGCCTTCAATTGGAAATCTAGAGGTGAGTTATTTAACTATGTATATTATTTGTTTTAACTGTGTTTATTCGATTATTGTTTGATTTACTATTTAGTCAATCCCGAACCAATGTACAAGTGCGTACATATAGTGAAGTGAACGCAGATCAGACGACCTGATAAGAGAATAGTGCACGTGGTAAGCCCGCTTTATATGCGTACATGCATAACTGAACGCTAAACGTAAACATCATTAGATTTGTAATGATGATCGATCCGGTAAATTGAAAACATAACTAAATGAAAAATAACTTTTGTCGTTTGTTTTGATTCGCGTTCACATTTATTTAATTTTATTTAACATCATGTGCCAGTGAATATAACTGCAAGAGTAATGAGCCTATGTAAACAGAACTAACTACCAGAACACAGTGAGAATAACTGATTAAATATTGAAGTTAAGGTAATATGACTGAAATAATTTCAGAAGTATTGCACAATTAAAAATACATTAATAGATTTAATATTGCACAGTTTAGATTTTGAAATAAATTAAAATATTAATTTGTAAAACTATTTTTTGCACAATATAGTAACCACCGAAATGTATCTGTTAAGCACATTTAATTATTTTACGCGACACTGGTGAAAGCGGTTAAGGGTTAAATATACATAAGGGGCAATCTAATGTTATTTTAGTTGCTATGGTTGGGAGGGTAGAGACGAAGGACAGCTAACATATAAGTTCCCTCAATTAGGCATTGTGCACCCGAGAAGTTGTGTTTGTCGGAAAACATATCTTTATATAGATACCAATTAATTTTTATTGTTAATCGAGTTTACCGCGACGCAACGCGGACACCACAGCTCGGGACTCCTTAGAATCCACGCCGAACAGTAATGTGAACTCTGAAAACGCTCGATTGAGGAGTTGCTGTAGGAGCGCTCCGAAAACGTTCCTTTGAGAAGTTGTAATGGGAGTCCTTTTTCATTCCGTTTTCGGAGCGCACCCTATATGGTTGGCTGGGTAGCAGATACATAAAAATTGGCATATTTTTTAATGTAAGTCTCGTCTGTAGCTTCTGTGGTGATCGACGTGTTTTATCTGTGCTCTAATATTTTGCGTTTATTTTGCGTATTTTATAATATTATTGTGATTTAAATTGTATGATGTCATTTAGATTATTTCATTTCTTTTGTGCGTACACATTTCATCTTTGGTGTAATTGTTGTTAGTTGTGTATAATAAAGTGTTTTAAATTTGTTATTTACTAACGCGGCGTTTCTCCAGTGTTTGTAGTTATTGCCCGTTTTGTCTTTTCTTACAGTTAACAGTTTGCTCTTTTTCTAATTCTTTGTCACTCTAACTTGTCGTTTTGTGTGTGTTTGTTGTTGCTGACGGTCAAACAAATTGATCTTTTTTAATTTTTTTGAAAAAAATGATTGAAAAAAAAAATTAAAAAAGAGTAAATTCGGTTTGTGAAATGTCCGTCTGTCCGTCCGTCTGTCCGTCTGTATGAACGCAGTTTTTTTCCACAGTTTTGAAGCAAGAGCAGCCAAACTTGGTATACATGTTGATATATACCATAGGTAGACAAAGTGTCAAGATCTCCCCCCCACCCCCACCGCTTCACCCACAAGCCGCAAAAACCTATTTCTTCCACAGTTTTACAGCTAGATTAACCAAATTTAGCACAAGAGCTACTTATCACATCCTTGATTGATCTGATTAAAATTGGCCACGCCCAGCCCCGCCCCCACAAATAAGCAAAGTCTGTATCTCCCACACCCCTTTAGCTAGAATCACCAAATTTTGCAGGTTGAATTCTATTGCCCTATTAAATAGATTGGCCAAAAATAATTTTGCCACGCCAACCCCAACCCTTGCAATCGAGCAAAGTTTGTTTCTCCCAAACCTGTAGGAGGGGCCCAACCAAACTTAAATTGATGGCAAAACTTGAAAGATTTGAGCAAAAATATAGTTGCCACGCCCACTTCTGACTCCGCAAAGATGCTAAAAAAGAGTATATCGCAGTCGGGTGCATCCGACTGCAACGTTCTTACTTTTTTCTCTTGATTTTGCTGTTGAATTTTTTACTCGGGTGTATCCGACTGCAACGTTCTTACTTGTTTCTCTTGATTTTGCTGTTGAATTTTTTACTCCCTGTTCCCATTAAAAATGGGAAAAAAGTACTGCAAATGTATGTAACAGACAGAAGGAGGCATTTCCGACTATATAAACTATATATATTCTTGACCAGGATCAGGATCAGAGACGAACTAGCCATGTCCGTCCGTCTGTCCGCATGTCTGTCTGTCCGTCTGTCCGCCTGTCTGTATGAACGCACAGATCTCAGAGACTATAAGAGCTAGAGACACAATACTTTGCATGCAGGTTCCTGTATACCATACCCAGATCAAGTTCATTTCAAATTTCGGTCGCACCCCCACACACCCTCGCAAATCGCAAAAAAACTCCCCCCGCTACAATTTAAAGATAAAGCTTTGAATTTTTTGTTCACATATGTTGTATCAATGTTGATAAGCTGTGTAAATTTCATCACGATCGGATAAATATGACCAAAGCTATGGAAGAATCTATTAACCCCGTCTCAGCAGGCAGAAACTACAGTTTGACAGGCACTGGACACGTTAAGTGCGCTGCTTGCTTGAGTTGCCGCTGTACTGCTTAAAATGCAAGTTGGGAGCAGGGAGTCTCGTAGTCGGGCACACTCGACTAGAGTATTCTTACTTGTTTTTGCCTGTTTTTGTTGTTGCTTGTTTTGATTTTAGATCGTGCAAGTTGTTGTTGTTGCTTTTTGTCCAATTTCAGCATCCATGTAGTTAACACCCCTGTAGGAAATATGTCGATGTGCTGCAAAGAATCTTGCACGTTGAAGCGTACTGATGATGCTGCACCACCGCATTATGTTTTTTGTTGGCTGTGCAGTAACAGTATGCATGCTTAATGTGCTGGGATTTCGGGCCGAGACTGTGAAAAGCTTTCTACCAAGGCTCAAAAGGGCCATGGTGGTTTTACATGGTCTAGCCCAGCATACATTGTCAAACAATTTGATTTCTCTCGAATGTATAACTCGATTTGAAATCAATTTGATAAGTTAAATGAAGTTTCTAAACTTTTGTGTAGTAATATTGACTTGAGCTTTGATTTGTTGAATAATTTTAAATTTGAGACTCCATCCAAGCGGCGGCTGGCGTCACAATATTCGGATGTTTCTGTTCATTGCCCTCTTCCTCTTCCCTGCCACTTTTGACTAGCAGCCCCGCAGTACCTTGATGACTCTTTTTCGCCTTCCCCTGCTAATTTTCCTTTAAATTCTCCCTTCCCATCTCCTCTTATTGCCACTACTGCCCCTGATTCTGGACCCCTTTCTCCTTCTCCATCTACTGTCCCAGTCCCAGGACCTGTTTTTCCTTCACCATCTCCCCTTGTTATCCCTACGGCCCCAGTCAGACCAGTCAGTCCTTCCCCATCTCCTCATGTTATTTCTACTGCCCTTATTTCTGGACCTTCTCGGACCAGAAGCTCGGACATAAGCGCGCTTTCTGGTTATTACGAAGAATCCTCGAATATCTCAACTCCTGTTTCGACTGTACCAGTCCCTTCTTTTTCTATTGTTGCCCCGCGCAAGCAGGTGTTTGTGTCTAGGCTATCGCCAGACACCACTTGTGAATCTATAGCATCGTTTATAGCTAGTAAATCTTCAGCTAGCATCTCTATTTCTAAATTTAATTTTTCAAGTCCCCGTGAATTGGCTTCGTTCAAAATTAGTGTTCTGCATGATTCGTTTGCAATCATTTGTGATCCAAAATTTTGAACGCCACATATGATTGTTCACGAATTTAGGCCAAGAAATCGTGTTCAGAATTTACCTATTTCTCTTCATAATGTTAGTCATCCTGTACTAGTACTCTCATTTTCTAACACTAATGTAAAAAACTATTATCTTCTATTCTACTAATCTATCAGAAGGTAAGAGGGCTTAATACTAAACTCTCCAAACTGTATCTTGATAGTCTAGCTTTTGAATCTAGTATTCTTGTCTTTACTGAAACATGGCTAAAGTCAGAAATTTCTAATTGCTCATTTTTATACTCTGTTTTCCAAAATGGAAATAAAGAGTATATTGGGTTTGTGAAATGTCCGTCCGTCTGTCTGTCCGTCTGTATGAACGCAGGTTTTTTCCACAGTTTTGAAGCTAGACCAACCAAACTTGGTATACATGTTGGTATATACCATAGTAAGACAAAGTGTCAAGATCTCCCCCCCACCCCCACCCCTTCCCCCACAAACCGCAAAAACCTGTATCTTCCACAGTTTTACTGCTAGAGTAACCAAATTTGACATAAAGACTACTGACCACATCCTTGACCAACCTGCCAATAAAAATATGCCACGCCCACTACCGCCCCCGCAAATGAGCTAAGCCTGTATCGCCTACACCGTTATAGCTAGAAACCCCAAATTTTGCAGTATGACTCCATTTGAACTCTTCGATAGATTGGAGAAAAAAAAATGTTGCCAAGCCCACCCCCGCCCCAGTAAACGAGCGATCAGTTTGACAAGTACGCGTCTCGCTCTGCTTTGGGCGTTTGCAGCGTTCTGCACTTAGTAGAAAGAATTTTATAGCTTGTAGCATATATATATAAGTAGTCTTTAAAAGAATTTAATTTAATATACGTACAGAAAACAAAGTATATCGCAGTTGGGTGAGCCCGACTGCAACGTTCTTACTTGTTTAATAATAATTTTATTTCTTATAGATGTGATCGTGTTACACGTAGAGGTGGCGGTGTTCTAATTGCTGTAAATTCGGACCCTAGGGCAGAACAAATTTTAACTCCTATCCCTTTGGATATTGAATTTATATGTTTTAAATACTATTTGATAACTTTTCTATATTTGTTACCTGTTCTTACATCCCACCCCAATCTGATATATCTATCTATAATTCTCATCTTTCCTCCATCTGTGAAGGACACATATATTTTTATATGTTCGTAAATCAAATTTTGTTAAACTTAATTATCTTCTGTATCAAACAGACTGGTACCACTTGTACTCTTGTGCAACTATTAATATTGCCATTTTATTCTTTTATGATGAATTCTCTTTTGGATGCTTGCGTTCCTCTTGTGTATCCTGTCAGGCATGTCAAGCATCCCTGGTTTTCGCGGGAATTAACGAGGTTAAAAAATGTGAAGTCAAGATATTTTAAAAAGTTTAATGGACCCGGAAATCCTTCTGATTTTTCTCGTTATTTGATCACTAGATCTAATTTCATTACGCATAATTCGCAATGCTATAAAGATTATCGCGTTTCGCTGTAAGCTGCCTTTTGCTCAGGATCCTAGACAGTTTTATAACTTTGTAAATACTAAACGTAAATCTTCTTCTTTGCCACAGTCAGTATCTTTCGAAAATACAAAACCAAATTCTGATCAGGCGTCTGCCGATTTGTTTGCTGAGTTTTTTCAGTCTACTTACTCTCGTTTAAATTACTCATGTAACACAACTTATCCTTTTCCTTTATAAAGGTCTAATTGCATTTTTGATCCTGTGATCACGGAAAGTTCGTCACTTAGCGATCTTAATTTAATTAATCCTGGGTACTCACCAGGTCCTGATGGTATTCCAGGATGTGTATTAAGTTACTGTGCTAGTACTCTTTATAAACCTTTACAGAAATTATTTTCATTATCTATTTCTTCTTGCTCTTTTCCTGTCATTTGGAAGGAATATTTTATCATTCCACTTCATAAACATGGTTCTAAGACTGATGTTAAAAATTATAGGGGTATATCCAAAATGTCTGCTATTCCTAAAGTGTTTGAGAAAATTATTACTTCTCACTTGCTGCACTTATGTAGTTCAATCATTTCACCTTCCCAGCATGGTTTTGTGAAACATAGGTCTACCACAACAAACCTTCTAGAACTCACTTCCCTTGTGATCAAGGGATTTAAAAATAAAATTCAAGCTGATGTTATTTATACTGACTTCAGTAAGGCCTTTGATTCTGTTAACCACTGTCTCTTACTGTACAAACTAAACCTTTGAGGATTTTCTACTAACCTTCTTGCGTGGATTTCTGAGTATCTGTTTAACAGAACTCAAAAAGTTATTTTTAGAATTTCACGATCTTCTCCTATCTATGTAACCTCGGGTGTTTCCCCAGGGCAGTCACCTTGGCCCTCTTCTTTTTAATCTTTTTAATAATGATCTTCCCTCTAACTTATCTCAATCTATTATATTAATGTACGCTGATGATGTGAAACTGTGTTTAACATATAACGACTTAACCTCTCATTCACTTCTGCAATTTGATCTTGACTCTTTTTTGTCTTGGTTTCATCAAGCGATGGTCAAAGGAATTTGATGACCATTATACAACTAAGATACTTTATACTTCTCTTGAATATGGGTCTTGTGTTTGGTCTCCACAATACCCGATTCATCAGATTAGACTTGAATCGGTACAAAATAAATTTTTGTTATTTGCCCTGCGTGGCTTTAGATGGGTTTCTGGCATTGACTTACCACCTTACGTTAGTTGACTCCTTTTAATAAACCTAACTTCTCTATTAAAAAGTCGTATTATGCTTGGTGTAATGTTCGTAATAAAATTATTAAATGGTGATATAGACTCCTCTATTAGACCTTTGCGTAATTTTGTTCCACTAACTCTTACCCGTTGTACTAACAACTATTCTTTGCATGAACCTTTCCGAGTACTCTGTGCAGATTACAATGAACTTTCTCGAGTAATCAATTCAGAGTCCTCTTTTCCCATAATTAAAAACTCAATTTTAACTTTTTTTAATTTAATTATTACTAACTTTATGCTTTTTATTATTTTTTGGTCTGATTGGGTTTTTCTGGGTTTTCCCAATCAATTTTTGGACCTATTTTTATGCCAGTTAATTTTCATTATAAATTAAAACCAAAATTAAATTTTAATTCTGCATACTTAAAAAATAAAATGAATTTGTATTATTATTTTTAAATTATTTATAATCGTTTTAATTGTGTCGACTGTTCTTAGTTGACAATAAATAAATAAAATAGAAAAAAATGAATAAAGTAATTGACGCATATTCTTAATAAATATTAAATTCACTTAACATTCTTTCTTTTATAGTTTTAAGTTGCCACAATACCCTTGGGTAGAGTGGCTCACCACGAGAAGGCCACTTTCACTGTGGGACATAAGCCAAAGTGTGTTCGAGTACTTTGTGTCCCTTCTTCGCTATATATGATGATTTATTAATTACAGTACTTACGTAGTACGTACCCCTTCTATATCTGTCCAATGGAACCCCTTGCATTCTTTTTGCTATGAAGTGGCATTTTGTCACTCACATATACCAGGGCCTAATTAAAATAGTAACATTAAAGCAATAACATAATAACAAAGATAAGCAGTAACGGCGAGAGCAACTACAAACATCGGGCGCATCACTGTTGCGCATCACTGCCACGCATCACTGATGCGTCTTAGCAAACGCAACAGCCAGAGCATGGTTGAATTACAAAGGTTAGCCCGAGAGAGCAAGTGCTCTCATTTTTGCGGACCAGTTGTCAGTCTGGCTTTACTTGTCGTAAAGGTAAGTTGTTCATGCGGATGAATTTTTTTAGCCTATGCCATGTTATAATTTTTCGTGCTTTTTACTAGCCGTATGAGAGTCGATGGGCGGGAAATGAGTATATACCGTGTTCCCAAAGATTTATTATTTCAAAAAAATTTTTTTGGATACCAAATTGTCAACAAAGCACATTCAATGCAAACATAATATTCCTATATCTTTTCCACTCACAAAGTAGAAACGGAACAAAGCAAAGAGAGCTAAGTCAAAGATCGCACTCACACTTTCTAATCAACTGGTCCGAGCGAATTCCCTTGTGCTAACCTTCGTTATTCAACCATGGACCAGAGCATGATAAAATTAACAAGGTAGCTCTCGCTTTCTGAACGTCGTCGAAGCAGGTCGGAATGCGGATGAATTTTTGAGATTATTTAAATGTATGATAATATTAGAGCATGTTTTTATGCTTATTGAATGTGCTTATGCATGTTTTTATGAAAATATAAAGTAAAGTAGTTTTATTAGTCTATTTCGTACAGCAATAAACACACATTAAAACATACTATCATGCAGCAGCTCACACGTATACAAAACGGAGAGAGCGAGAGCTAGCATTTTGTCAGTCAGTAAAAAGGAAGAAGAAGCATAAGGAACCGAGAGTCCGCTACCTTGTTAATTGTATTATGGAGCAGAGCATGATGAAATCATATCGAGGTGCACGATTCGCGCGTCGCGCTTTCTTTTCTCTCGGGGCCACGATTGGTCAGTACGCAAGCAAACTTCGTAACGGCTGTGTGAAATTTGTCGATCAAATTCGAGTCGTTTGATTCGAGTTCCAAGTGACATAAATAAAAGACAATTTGGGTAAATGCGACAGAGACGGTTTTAGAAGACGATAATAGAATTTGTGAAAGTCACTTCAATGAATGTGATTTTTATATACTACCCGATAGCAAGGCAAAGCGAAGGGTTTTGCAGCCGAAAAAAAAAATTATTGTTATATACAGAAGAAATGCCCTCTACTGTCAGTGATAATTTGTTTGATTTAAGTTCGCAAACTGAGTAAGTATCCCATAAAAACTATTATTTGTGTGATCATTTAAAAATTGTGCCCAAATTAAATCCGAAATTACCTTGAAAACATGCGACTAAAGTTATAAATAAAAGAGATGCAAGAGGAAAATGACCGGCTGGTCAAAAGACTGAACAACATGGATACATTGACTCACTCGCTTAAAAAATAATTCACCGAAAAACAAATAAACAAGCTGGAGAATGGCAATAAACGGGTATGTTGGAGCTCCGATGACATTTTATCAGGAATTTGTCTGCACGCTGCTAGACCTCGGGCTTATAGGCATCTCCTGAAAAAAGGGTTTCCATTCCCGTGTGTATCAACACTAAATAAATGGGTCCAAACCTTGGAAATAAACCCTGGTCTAATATTGTATTTGATCTGATGAAGGCAGCAGTTGACAGAGAACGTGAGGACAAAATGAGCGAGTTATTATTCGACGAGATGAAAGTCACTTCTGAATTTGAATACAACTTCAAACAAAAAACCGTACAAGAGCCAAGAAACTATCTGCAATTGAGACTCTGCAGCATTCGCTTAGCACAACTTTGGTTAACTTTTGTGCATGCGAAAGAGAAAGGAATATTGTATTTGTATGCATTTCGTTGCAGCCACGCACGCTCGCTAAAGCAAAAGAGTGAAACTGCCGTATGCGTAGCATTCTCTTACGGTTGCAGCAAACCAAAGTTGTTCTAAAAGTGTAAAGCCAAGAGAGCCGATTCTCGCCATTAAACTTTGATATGTGAATGTAAAGAAAAGAAATCCGAAATTTCTCTTCACTTTTTTTATTAAATAAAAACTTATTTAAAAGACATAAAAGAAGTATTTATTGCATGTATTTTTACTTACATTTTAAAAACAATATTAGTTTTGTGCAAACTGAAAATCAGTTTGATTTATGCATCTGCAGTTAAATGCAAACGACACTTTTGCTGCTTGTGCAAAGCAAAATAATAGAGAGAGCGCGCCCTTTTTGCAAATGTATGGCAGAGCGAGAAAGCAACATTGAAAGCGTGTCTTCCACCCACTTTTCGCCAAATTATAGTATGTACCATAGGCAGACAAAGTGTCAAGATCTCCCCTCCGGGGAGTTTCTTACTACGGTTTCATATTACGATTTTCCGCGAATTTTCGACAATTCCTGACCGAATTTTCGGAAAAATTAAAAGTTCAAAGCCTGTATTCCACCAACTTTCCGTCAAATTTTCCGAAAAATTGGTATGCAGTTATTAAATATTTTCTGTATAGATTTTTTAAAATGAGTTGAAGCTGATAGGATGATAAACAAAAAACGTTTTCGTGAATTTTCGACTTTTCCCGACCGAATGAACAGCATGAACACTTTTATATATACACTAGCGTTTCCTGGCGTGCGGTGCTACGACCCGTCTAAAATCCTATTCGCACGAAAATTTAACTTCCTACAACCTTAACCAACAGTTTTCTACCCAACAGAGTAAATTTTCCAGTTGCAGTTTTTAATGAATTTTAATCTTGATCTTAGAAAAATGATTTAAAGCAAATCGCATATATCCTCAACTTTGGCCTTTTTACCACCCACTTTCCACCCGGGAGTGTGAACTTTCCGGAAAATTGGTATGCAGATTTTAATGAATTTTCATATTGATCTTCGGAAATTAGTTTGAAGCAAAGCGCATAAAAACTCAACTTTAGCGTTTTTACCACCCACTTTCCACTAGGGAATGTGAATTTTCCGGAAAATTGGTATGCAGTTTTAAATGAATTTTCATATTGATCTTCGAAAATTAGTTTGAAGCAAAGCGCATAAGAACTCAACCTTGGCCTTTTACCACCCACTTTCCACCCGGGAGTGTGAACTTTCCGGAAAATTGGTATGCAATTTTTAATGAATTTTCATATTGATCTTTGAAAATGAGTTTGAAGCAAATCGCATAAAAGCTCAACTTTTGCCTTTGTACCACCCACTTTCCACCCGGGAATGTGAATTTTCCAAAAAATTGGTATACAGTTTTAAATTAATTTTCATATTGATCTTCGAAAATTAGTTTGAAGCAAAGCGCATAAGAACTCAACTTTGGCCTTTTTACCACCCACTTTCCACCCGGGAATGTGAACTTTCCGGAAAATTGGTATGTAGTTTTAAATGAATTTTCATATAGGTTTTTGAAAATGGGTTTGAAGCAAATCGCAAAAAACTCAACTTTGGCCTTTTTACCACCCACTTTCCACCCTGGAATGTGAATTTTCCGGAAAATTTGTATGCAGTTTTAAATGAATTTTAATTTTGATCTTCGAAAATTAGTTTGAAGCAAAGCGCATAAGAACTCAACTTTGGCCTTTTTACCACCCACTTTCCACCAGGGAATGCGCATTTTCCGGAAAATTGGTATGCAGTTTTAAATGAATTTTCATATTGATCTTCGAAAATTAGTTTGAAGCAAATCGCATAAGAACTCAACTTTGTCCTTTTTACCACCCACTTTCCACCCGGGAATGTGAATTTTCCAAAAAATTGGTATGTAGTTTTAAATTAATTTTCATATTGATCTTCGAAAATTAGTTTGAAGCAAAGCGCATAAGAACTCGACTTTGGCCTTTTTACCACCCACTTTCCACCCGGGAATGTGCACTTTCCGGAAAATTGGTGTGCAGTTTTAAATTAATTTTCATATTGATCTTTGAAAATGAGTTTGAAGCAAATCGCATAAGAACTCAACTTTGGCCTTTTTACCACCCACTTTCCACCCGGGAATGTGAACTTTCCGGAAAATTGGTATGCAGTTTTAAATGAATTTTCATATTGATCTTCGAAAATGAGTTTGAAGCAAAGCGCATAAGAACTCAACTTTGGCGTTTTTACTACCCACTCTCCACCAGGGAATGTGAATTTTCCGGAAAATTGGTATGCAGTTTTAAATTAATTTTCATATTGATCTTCGAAAATTAGTTTGAAGCAAAGCGCATAAGAGCTCAACCTTGGCCTTTTACCACCCACTTTCCACCCGAAAATGTGAACTTTCCGGAAAATTGGGATGCAATTTTTAATGAATTTTCATATTGATCTTTGAAAATGAGTTTGAAGCAAATCGCATAAAAGCTCAACTTTGGCCTTTGTAAAAAAATTGGTATACAGTTTTAAATTAATTTTCATATTGATCTTCGAAAATTAGTTTGAAGCAAAGCGCATAAGAACTCAACTTTGGCCTTTTTACCACCCACTTTCCACCCGGGAATGTGAACTTTCCGGAAAATTGGTATGTAGTTTTAAATGAATTTTCATATAGGTTTTTGAAAATGGGTTTGAAGCAAATCGCAAAAAACTCAACTTTGGCCTTTTTACCACCCACTTTCCACCCTGGAATGTGAATTTTCCGGAAAATTTGTATGCAGTTTTAAATGAATTTTAATTTTGATCTTCGAAAATTAGTTTGAAGCAAAGCGCATAAGAACTCAACTTTGGCCTTTTTACCACCCACTTTCCACCAGGGAATGCGCATTTTCCGGAAAATTGGTATGCAGTTTTAAATGAATTTTCATATTGATCTTCGAAAATTAGTTTGAAGCAAATCGCATAAGAACTCAACTTTGTCCTTTTTACCACCCACTTTCCACCCGGGAATGTGAATTTTCCAAAAAATTGGTATGTAGTTTTAAATTAATTTTCATATTGATCTTCGAAAATTAGTTTGAAGCAAAGCGCATAAGAACTCGACTTTGGCCTTTTTACCACCCACTTTCCACCCGGGAATGTGCACTTTCCGGAAAATTGGTGTGCAGTTTTAAATTAATTTTCATATTGATCTTTGAAAATGAGTTTGAAGCAAATCGCATAAGAACTCAACTTTGGCCTTTTTACCACCCACTTTCCACCCGGGAATGTGAACTTTCCGGAAAATTGGTATGCAGTTTTAAATGAATTTTCATATTGATCTTCGAAAATGAGTTTGAAGCAAAGCGCATAAGAACTCAACTTTGGCGTTTTTACTACCCACTCTCCACCAGGGAATGTGAATTTTCCGGAAAATTGGTATGCAGTTTTAAATTAATTTTCATATTGATCTTCGAAAATTAGTTTGAAGCAAAGCGCATAAGAGCTCAACCTTGGCCTTTTACCACCCACTTTCCACCCGAAAATGTGAACTTTCCGGAAAATTGGGATGCAATTTTTAATGAATTTTCATATTGATCTTTGAAAATGAGTTTGAAGCAAATCGCATAAAAGCTCAACTTTGGCCTTTGTAAAAAAATTGGTATACAGTTTTAAATTAATTTTCATATTGATCTTCGAAAATTAGTTTGAAGCAAAGCGCATAAGAACTCAACTTTGGCCTTTTTACCACCCACTTTCCACCCGGGAATGTGAACTTTCCGGAAAATTGGTATGTAGTTTTAAATGAATTTTCATATAGGTTTTTGAAAATGGGTTTGAAGCAAATCGCAAAAAACTCAACTTTGGCCTTTTTACCACCCACTTTCCACCCTGGAATGTGAATTTTCCGGAAAATTTGTATGCAGTTTTAAATGAATTTTAATTTTGATCTTCGAAAATTAGTTTGAAGCAAAGCGCATAAGAACTCAACTTTGGCCTTTTTACCACCCACTTTCCACCAGGGAATGCGCATTTTCCGGAAAATTGGTATGCAGTTTTAAATGAATTTTCATATTGATCTTCGAAAATTAGTTTGAAGCAAATCGCATAAGAACTCAACTTTGTCCTTTTTACCACCCACTTTCCACCCGGGAATGTGAATTTTCCAAAAAATTGGTATGTAGTTTTAAATTAATTTTCATATTGATCTTCGAAAATTAGTTTGAAGCAAAGCGCATAAGAACTCGACTTTGGCCTTTTTACCACCCACTTTCCACCCGGGAATGTGCACTTTCCGGAAAATTGGTGTGCAGTTTTAAATTAATTTTCATATTGATCTTTGAAAATGAGTTTGAAGCAAATCGCATAAGAACTCAACTTTGGCCTTTTTACCACCCACTTTCCACCCGGGAATGTGAATTTTCCGGAAAATTGGTATGCAGTTTTAAATGAATTTTCATATTGATCTTCGAAAATGAGTTTGAAGCAAAGCGCATAAGAACTCAACTTTGGCGTTTTTACTACCCACTCTCCACCAGGGAATGTGAATTTTCCGGAAAATTGGTATGCAGTTTTAAATTAATTTTCATATTGATCTTCGAAAATTAGTTTGAAGCAAAGCGCATAAGAGCTCAACCTTGGCCTTTTACCACCCACTTTCCACCCGAAAATGTGAACTTTCCGGAAAATTGGGATGCAATTTTTAATGAATTTTCATATTGATCTTTGAAAATGAGTTTGAAGCAAATCGCATAAAAGCTCAACTTTGGCCTTTGTAAAAAAATTGGTATACAGTTTTAAATTAATTTTCATATTGATCTTCGAAAATTAGTTTGAAGCAAAGCGCATAAGAACTCAACTTTCGACTTTTTACCACCCACTTTCCACCCGGGAATGTGAACTTTCCGGAAAATTGGTATGTAGTTTTAAATGAATTTTCATATAGGTTTTTGAAAATGGGTTTGAAGCAAATCGCAAAAAACTCAACTTTGACCTTTTTACCACCCACTTTCCACCCTGGAATGTGAATTTTCCGGAAAATTGGTATGCAGTTTTAAATGAATTTTCATATTGATCTTCGAAAATTAGTTTGAAGCAAAGCGCATAAGAACTCAACTTTGGCCTTTTTACCACCCACTTTCCACCAGGGAATGTGCATTTTCCGGAAAATTGGCATGCAGTTTTAAATTAATTTTCAAAATTAGTTTGAAGCAAATCGCATAAGAACTCAACTTTGTCCTTTTTACCACCCACTTTCCAGCCGGGAATATGAATTTTCCGGAAAATTGGTATGCAGCTTTAAATTAATTTTCATATTGATCTTCGAAAATTAGTTTGAAGCAAAGCGCATAAGAACTAAACTTTAGCCTTTTTACCACCCACTTTCCACCCGGGAATGTGAACTTTCCGGAAAATTGGTATGCAGTTTTTAATGAATTTTCATATTGATCTTTGAAAATGAGTTTGAAGCAAATCGCATAAGAACTCAACTTTGGCCTTTTTACCACCCACTTTCCACCCAGGAATGTGAACTTTCCGGAAAATTGGTATGCAGTTTTAAATGAATTTTCATATTGATCTTCGAAAATGAGTTTGAAGCAAAGCGCATAAGAAGTCAACTTTGTCGTTTTTACCACCCACTTTCCACCAGGGAATGTGAATTTTCCGGAAAATTGGTATGCAGTTTTAAATTAATTTTCATATTGATTTTCGAAAATTAGTTTGAAGCAAAGCGCATAAGAACTCGACTTTCGACTTTTTACCACCCACTTTCCACCCGGGAATGTGAAATTTCCGGAAAATTGGTATGTAGTTTTAAATTAATTTTCATATAGGTTTTTGAAAATGGGTTTGAAGCAAATCGCAAAAAACTCAACTTTGGCCTTTTTACCACCCACTTTCCACCATGGAATGTGAATTTTCCGGAAAATTGGTATGCAGTTTTGAATGAATTTTAATATTGATCTTCGAAAATTAGTTTGAAGCCAAGCGCATAATAATTCAACTTTGGCCTTTTTACCACCCACTTTCCACCAGGGAATGTGAATTTTCCGGAAAATTGGCATGCAGTTTTAAATTTATTTTCATATTGATCTTCGAAAATTAGTTTGAAGCAAATCGCATAAGAACTCAACTTTGTCCTTTTTACCACCCACTTTCCACCCGGGAATGTGAATTTTCCAAAAAATTGGTATGTAGTTTTAAATTAATTTTCATATTGATCTTCGAAAATGAGTTTGAAGCAAAGCGCATAAGAAGTCAACGTTGTCGTTTTTACCACCGACTTTCCACCAGGGAATGTGAATTTTCCGGAAAATTGGTATGCAGTTTTAAATGAATTTTCATATTGGTCTTCGAAAATTAGTTTGAAGCAAAGCGCATAAGAACTAACTTTGGCCTTTTTACCACCCACTTTCCACCTGGGAATGTGAATTTTTCGGAAAATTGGTATGCAGTTTTAAATAAATTTTCATATTGATCTTCGAAAATTAGTTTGAAGCAAAGCGCATAAGAACTCAACTTTGGCCTTTTCACCACCCACTTTCCACCCGGGAATGTGAATTTTCCGGAAAATTGGTATGCAGTTTTAAATGAATTTTCATATTGATCTTCGAAAATTAGTTTGAAGCAAAGCGCATAAGAAGTCAACGTTGTCGTTTTTACCACCGACTTTCCACCAGGGAATGTGAATTTTCCGGAAAATTGGTATGCAGTTTTAAATTAATTTTCATATTGATTTTCGAAAATTGGTTTGAAGCAAAGCGCATAAGAACTCAACCTTGGCCTTTTACCACCCACTTTCCACGCGGGAATGTTAACTTTCCGGAAAATTGGTATGCAATTTTTAATGAATTTTCATAATGATCTTTGAAAATGAGTTTGAAGCAAATCGCATAAAAGCTCAACTTTGGCCTTTTTACCACCCACTTTCCACCCGGGAATGTAAATTTTCCAAAAAATTGGTATGCAGTTTTAAATGAATTTTCATATTGATCTTCGAAAATGAGTTTGAAGCAAAGCGCATAAAAAGTCAACGTTGTCGTTTTTACCACCGACTTTCCACCAGGGAATGTGAATTTTCCGGAAAATTGGTATGCAGTTTTAAATTAATTTTCATATTGATTTTCGAAAATTGGTTTGAAGCAAAGCGCATAAGAACTCAACCTTGGCCTTTTACCACCCACTTTCCACGCGGGAATGTTAACTTTCCGGAAAATTGGTATGCAATTTTTAATGAATTTTCATATTGATCTTTGAAAATGAGTTTGAAGCAAATCGCATAAAAGCTCAACTTTGGCCTTTGTACCACCCACTTTCCACCCGGGAATGTGAATTTTCCAAAAAATTGGTTTACAGTTTTAAATTAATTTTCATATTAATCTTCGAAAATTAGTTTGAAGCAAAGCGCATAAGAACTCAACTTTCGATTTTTTACCACCCACTTTCCACCCGGGAATGTGAACTTTCCGGAAAATTGGTATGTAGTTTTAAATGAATTTTCATATAGGTTTTTGAAAATGGGTTTGAAGCAAATCGCAAAAAACTCAACTTTGGCCTTTTTACCACCCACTTTCCACCCTGGAATGTGAATTTTCCGGAAAATTGGTATGCAGTTTTAAATGAATTTTCATATTGGTCTTCGAAAATTAGTTTGAAGCAAAGCGCATAAGAACTAACTTTGGCCTTTTTACCACCCACTTTCCACCTGGGAATGTGAATTTTTCGGAAAATTGGTATGCAGTTTTAAATAAATTTTCATATTGATCTTCGAAAATTAAATTGAAGCAAAGCGCATAAGAACTCAACTTTGGCCTTTTCACCACCCACTTTCCACCCGGGAATGTGAATTTTCCGGAAAATTGGTATGCAGTTTTAAATGAATTTTCATATTGATCTTCGAAAATTAGTTTGAAGCAAAGCGCATAAGATCTCAACTTTCGCCCTATTAACAACCCAGGGGGGTGAATTTTCCGGATAGTTAGTATGCAAATTTAAATGAATTTTCATATTGATCTTCGAAAATTAGTTTGAAGCAAAGCGCATAAGAACTCAGCTTTGGCCTTTTTACCACCCACTTTCCACCCGGGAATGTGAACTTTCCGGAAAATTGGTATGCAGTTTTTAATGAATTTTCATATTGATCTTTGAAAATGAGTTTGAAGCAAATCGCACAAAAGCTCAACTTTGGCCTTTTTACCACCCACTTTCCACCCGGGAATGTAAATTTTCCAAAAAATTGCTATACAGTTTTAAATGAATTTTCATATTGATCTTCGAAAATTAGTTTGAAGCAAAGCGCATAAGATCTCAACTTTCGCCCTATTAACAACCCAGGGGGGTGAATTTTCCGGATAGTTAGTATGCAGTTTTAAATGAATTTTCATATTGATCTTCGAAAATTAGTTTGAAGCAAAGCGCATAAGAACTCAACTTTGGCCTTTTTACCACCCACTTTCCACCAGGGAATGTGCATTTTCCGGAAAATTGGAATGCAGTTTTAAATGAATTTTAATATTGATCTTCGAAAATTAGTTTGAAGCAAATCGCATAAAAGCTCAACTTTGGCTTTTTTACCACCCACTTTCCACCCAGGAATGTGAATTTTCCAAAAAATTGGTATGTAGTTTTAAATTAATTTTCATATTGGTCTTCGAAAATAAGTTTGAAGCAAAGAGCATAAGAACTCAACTTTGGCCTTTTTACCACCCACTTTCCACCCGGGAATATGAATTTTCCGGAAAATTGGTATGCAGTTTTAAATGAATTTTAATATTGATCTTCGAAAATTAGTTTGAAGCAAAGCGCATAAGAACTCAACTTTGGCCTTTTTACCACCCACTTTCCACCCGGGAATGTGAACTTTCCGGAAAATTGGTATGCAGTTTTTAATGAATTTTCATATTGATCTTTGAAAATGAGTTTGAAGCAAATCGCATAAAAGCTCAACTTTCACCCTATTTACCACCCAGGGGGGTGAATTTTCCGGAAAATTGGTATGCAGTTTTAAATGAATTTTCATATTGATCTTCGAAAATGAGTTTGAAGCAAAGCGCATAAGAACTCAGCTTTGGCCTTTTTACCACCCACTTTCCACCTGGGAATGTGAACTTTCCGGAAAATTGGTATGCAGTTTTAAATGAATTGTCATATTGATCTTTGAAAATGAGTTTGAAGCAAATCGCATAAAAGCTCAACTTTGGCCTTTTTACCACCCACTTTCCACCCGGGAATGTAAATTTTCCAAAAAATTGGTATGCAGTTTTAAATGAATTTTCATATTGATCTTCGAAAATTAGTTTGAAGCAAAGCGCATAAGAACTAAACCTTGGCCTTTTACCACCCACTTTCCACCCGGGAATGTGAACTTTCCGGAAAATTGGTATGCAGTTTTTAATGAATTTTCATATTGATCTTTGAAAATGAGTTTGAAGCAAATCGCATAAAAGCTCAACTTTGGCCTTTTTACCACCCCCTTTCCACCCGGGAATGTAAATTTTCCAAAAAATTGGTAAACAGTTTTAAATGAATTTTCATAGTGATCTTCGAAAATTAGTTTGAAGCAAAGCGCATAAGAACTCAACTTTGTCTTTTTTACCACCCACTTTCCACCCGGGAATGTGAACTTTCCGGAAAATTGGTATGCAGTTTTAAATGAATTTTCATATTGATCTTTGAAAATGAGTTTGAAGCAAATCGCATAAGAACTCAACTTTGGCCTTTTTACCACCCACTTTCCACGCGGGAATGTGAATTTTCCGGAAAATTGGTATGCGGTTTTTCATGAATTTTTATATTAATCTTCGAAAACTAGTTTGAAGCAAAGCGCATAAGAACTCAACTTTGTCCTTTTTACCACCCACTTTCCAGCCGGGAATGTGAATTTTACAAAAAATTGGTATACAGTTTTAAATTAATTTTCATTTTGATCTTCGAAAATAAGTTTGAAGCAAAGAGCATAAGAACTCAACTTTGGCCTTTTTACCACCCACTTTCCACCAGGGAATATGAATTTTCCGGAAAATTGGTATGCAGCTTTAAATTAATTTTCATATTGATCTTCGAAAATTAGTTTGAAGCAAATCGCATAAAAGCTCAACTTTCGCCCTATTTACCACCCAGGGGGGTTAATTTTCCGGAAAATTACTATGCAGTTTTAAATAAATTTTCATATTGATCTTCGAAAATGAGTTTGAAGCAAAGCGCATAAGAACTCAGCTTTGGCCTTTTTACCACCCACTTTCCACCCGGGAATGTGAACTTTCCGGAAAATTGGTATGCAGTTTTTAATGAATTTTCATATTGATCTTTGAAAATGAGTTTGAAGCAAATCGCATAAAAGCTCAACTTTCGCCCTATTTACCACCCAGGGGGGTGAATTTTCCGGAAAATTACTATGCAGTTTTAAATAAATTTTCATATTGATCTTCGAAAATGAGTTTGAAGCAAAGCGCATAAGAACTCAGCTTTGGCCTTTTTACCACCCACTTTCCAGCCGGGAATGTGAATTTTACAAAAAATTGGTATACAGTTTTAAATTAATTTTCATTTTGATCTTCGAAAATAAGTTTGAAGCAAAGAGCATAAGAACTCAACTTTGGCCTTTTTACCACCCACTTTCCACCCGGGAATGTGAACTTTCCGGAAAATTGGTATGCAGTTTTTAATGAATTTTCATATTGATCTTTGAAAATGAGTTTGAAGCAAATCGCATAAAAGCTCAACTTTCGCCCTATTTACCACCCAGGGGGGTGAATTTTCCGGAAAATTACTATGCAGTTTTAAATAAATTTTCATATTGATCTTCGAAAATGAGTTTGAAGCAAAGCGCATAAGAACTCAGCTTTGGCCTTTTTACCACCCACTTTCCACCCGGGAATGTGAACTTTCCGGAAAATTGGTATGCAGTTTTGAATGAATTTTCATATTGATCTTTGAAAATGAGTTTGAAGCAAATCGCATAAAAGCTCAACTTTGGCCTTTTTACCACCCACTTTCCACCCGGGAATGTGCATTTTCCGGAAAATTGGTATACGGTTTTTCATGAATTTTTATATTAATCTTCGAAAACTAGTTTGAAGCAAAGCGCATAAGAACTCAACTTTGTCCTTTTACCACCCACTTTCCACCCGGGAATGTGAATTTTCCGGAAAATTGGTATGCAGCTTTAAATTAATTTTCATATTGATCTTCGAAAATTAGTTTGAAGCAAAGCGCATAAGAACTAAACTTTAGCCTTTTTACCACCCACTTTCCACCCGGGAATGTGAACTTTCCGGAAAATTGGTATGCAGTTTTTAATGAATTTTCATATTGATCTTTGAAAATGAGTTTGAAGCAAATCGCATAAGAACTCAACTTTTGCCTTTTTACCACCCACTTTCCACCCGGGAATGTGAATTTTCCGGAAAATTGGTATGCAGCTTTAAATTAATTATCATATTGATCTTCGAAAATTAGTTTGAAGCAAAGCGCATAAGAACTAAACTTTAGCCTTTTTACCACCCACTTTCCACCCGGGAATGTGAATTTTCCGGAAAATTGGTATGCAGTTTTAAATTAATTTTCATATTGATCTTCGAAAATAAGTTTGAAGCAAAGAGCATAAGAACTCAACTTTGGCCTTTTTACCACCCACTTTCCACCAGGGAATATGAATTTTCCGGAAAATTGGTATGCAGCTTTAAATTAATTTTCATATTGATCTTCGAAAATTAGTTTGAAGCAAAGCGCATAAGAACTAAACTTTGGCCTTTTTACCACCCACTTTCCACCCGGGAATGTGAACTTTCCGGAAAATTGGTATGCAGTTTTAAATGAATTTTCATATTGATCTTTGAAAATGAGTTTGAAGCAAATCGCATAAGAACTCAACTTTTGCCTTTTTACCACCCACTTTCCACCCGGGAATGTGAATTTTCCAAAAAATTGGTATGCAGTTTTAAATGAATTTTCATATTGATCTTCGAAAATAAGTTTGAAGCAAAGAGCATAAGAGCTCAACTTTGGCCTTTTTACCACCCACTTTCCACCAGGGAACGTGAATTTTCCGGAAAATTGGTATGCAGTTTTAAATGAATTTTCATATTGATCTTCGAAAATTAGTTTGAAGCAAAGCGCATAAGAACTCAACTTTGGCCTTTTTACCACCCACTTTCCACCCGGGAATGTGAATTTTCCGGAAAATTGGTATGCAGCTTTAAATTAATTATCATATTGATCTTCGAAAATTAGTTTGAAGCAAAGCGCATAAGAACTAAACTTTAGCCTTTTTACCACCCACTTTCCACCCGGGAATGTGAATTTTCCGGAAAATTGGTATGCAGTTTTAAATTAATTTTCATATTGATCTTCGAAAATAAGTTTGAAGCAAAGAGCATAAGAACTCAACTTTGTCCTTTTTACCACCCACTTTCCAGCCGGGAATATGAATTTTCCGGAAAATTGGTATGCAGCTTTAAATTAATTTTCATATTGATCTTCGAAAATTAGTTTGAAGCAAAGCGCATAAGAACTAAACTTTAGCCTTTTTACCACCCACTTTCCACCCGGGAATGTGAACTTTCCGGAAAATTGGTATGCAGTTTTTAATGAATTTTCATATTGATCTTTGAAAATGAGTTTGAAGCAAATCGCATAAGAACTCAACTTTTGCCTTTTTACCACCCACTTTCCACCCGGGAATGTGAATTTTCCAAAAAATTGGTATGCAGTTTTAAATGAATTTTCATATTGATCTTCGAAAATTAGTTTGAAGCAAAGAGCATAAGAACTCAACTTTGGCCTTTTTACCACCCACTTTCCACCAGGGAACGTGAATTTTCCGGAAAATTGGTATGCAGTTTTAAATGAATTTTCATATTGATCTTCGAAAATTAGTTTGAAGCAAAGCGCATAAGAACTCAACTTTGGCCTTTTAACCACCCACTTTCCACCAGGGAATGTGCATTTTCCGGAAAATTGGTATGCAGCTTTAAATGAATTTTCATATTGATCTTCGAAAATTAGTTTGAAGCAAAGCGCATAAGAACTCAACTTTGGCCTTTTTACCACCCACTTTCCACCCTGGAATGTGAATTTTCCGGAAAATTGGTATGCATTTTTATAATATTTTCATATTGATCTTTGAAAATGAGTTTGAAGCAAATCACATAAAAGCTCAACTTTGGCCTTTGTACAACCCACTTTCCACCCGGGAATGTAAATTTTCCAAAAAATTGGTAAACAGTTTTAAATGAATTTTCATATTGACCTTCGAAAATTAGTTTGAAGCAAAGCGCATAAGAACTCAACTTTGTCTTTTTTACCACCCACTTTCCACCCAGGAATGTAAATTATCCAAAAAATTGGTATACAGTTTTAAATTAATTTTCATATTGATCTTCGAAAATAAGTTTGAAGCAAAGAGCATAAGAAGTCAACTTTGGCCTTTTTACCACCCACTTTCCACCCGGGAATATGAATTTTCCGGAAAATTGGTATGCAGCTTTAAATTAATTTTCATATTGATCTTCGAAAATAAGTTTGAAGCAAAGAGCATAAGAACTCAACTTTGGCCTTTTTACCACCCACTTTCCACCAGGGAATATGAATTTTCCGGAAAATTGGTATGCAGCTTTAAATTAATTTTCATATTGATCTTCGAAAATTAGTTTGAAGCAAAGCGCATAAGAACTAAACTTTAGCCTTTTTACCACCCACTTTCCACCCGGGAATGTGAACTTTCCGGAAAATTGGTATGCAGTTTTTAATGAATTTTCATATTGATCTTCGAAAATAAGTTTGAAGCAAAGAGCATAAGAAGTCAACTTTGGCCTTTTTACCACCCACTTTCCACCAGGGAACGTGAATTTTCCGGAAAATTGGTATGCAGTTTTAAATTAATTTTCATATTGATCTTCGAAAATAAGTTTGAAGCAAAGAGCATAAGAACTCAACTTTGGCCTTTTTACCACCCACTTTCCACCAGGGAATATGAATTTTCCGGAAAATTGGTATGCAGCTTTAAATTAATTTTCATATTGATCTTCGAAAATTAGTTTGAAGCAAAGCGCATAAGAACTAAACTTTAGCCTTTTTACCACCCACTTTCCACCCGGGAATGTGAACTTTCCGGAAAATTGGTATGCAGTTTTTAATGAATTTTCATATTGATCTTTGAAAATGAGTTTGAAGCAAATCGCATAAGAACTCAACTTTTGCCTTTTTACCACCCACTTTCCACCCGGGAATGTGAATTTTCCAAAAAATTGGTATGCAGTTTTAAATGAATTTTCATATTGATCTTCGAAAATTAGTTTGAAGCAAAGAGTATAAGAACTCAACTTTGGCCTTTTTACCACCCACTTTCCACCAGGGAACGTGAATTTTCCGGAAAATTGGTATGCAGTTTTAAATGAATTTTCATATTGATCTTCGAAAATTAGTTTGAAGCAAAGCGCATAAGAACTCAACTTTGGCCTTTTTACCACCCACTTTCCACCCGGGAATGTGAACTTTCCAAAAAATTGGTATGTAGTTTTAAATTAATTTTCATATTGATCTTTGAAAATGAGTTTGAAGCAAATCGCATAAGAACTCAACTTTGTCCTTTTTACCACCCACTTTCCACCCGGGAATGTGAATTTTCCGGAAAATTGGTATGCGGTTTTTCATGAATTTTTATATTAATCTTCGAAAACTAGTTTGAAGCAAAGCGCATAAGAACTCAACTTTGTCCTTTTTACCACCCACTTTCCAGCCGGGAATGTGAATTTTCCAAAAAATTGGTATACAGTTTTAAATTAATTTTCATATTGATCTTCGAAAATAAGTTTGAAGCAAAGAGCATAAGAACTCAACTTTGGCCTTTTTACCACCCACTTTCCACCAGGGAATATGAATTTTCCGGAAAATTGGTATGCAGCTTTAAATTAATTTTCATATTGATCTTCGAAAATTAGTTTGAAGCAAAGCGCATAAGAACTCAGCTTTGGCCTTTTTACCACCCACTTTCCACCCGGGAATGTGAACTTTCCCGAAAATTGGTATGCAGTTTTTAATGAATTTTCATATTGATCTTTGAAAATGAGTTTGAAGCAAATCGCATAAAAGCTCAACTTTCGCCCTATTTACCACCCAGGGGGGTGAATTTTCCGGAAAATTACTATGCAGTTTTAAATAAATTTTCATATTGATCTTCGAAAATGAGTTTGAAGCAAAGCGCATAAGAACTCAGCTTTGGCCTTTTTACCACCCACTTTCCACCCGGGAATGTGAACTTTCCCTAAAATTGGTATGCAGCTTTAAATTAATTTTCATATTGATCTTCGAAAATTAGTTTGAAGCAAAGCGCATAAGAACTAAACTTTAGCCCTTTACCACCCAATTTCCACCCGGGAATGTGAACTTTCCGGAAAATTGGTATGCAGTTTTTAATGAATTTTCATATTGATCTTTGAAAATGAGTTTGAAGCAAATCGCATAAGAACTCAACTTTTGCCTTTTTACCACCCACTTTCCACCCGGGAATGTGAATTTTCCAAAAAATTGGTATGCAGTTTTAAATGAATTTTCATATTGATCTTCGAAAATTAGTTTGAAGCAAAGAGCATAAGAACTCAACTTTGGCCTTTTTACCACCCACTTTCCACCAGGGAATGTGAATTTTCCGGAAAATTGGTATGCAGTTTTAAATGAATTTTCATATTGATCTTCGAAAATTAGTTTGAAGCAAAGCGCATAAGAACTCAACTTTGGCCTTTTTACCACCAACTTTCCACCAGGGAATGTGCATTTTCCGGAAAATTGGTATGCAGTCTTAAATTAAGTTTCATATTGATCTTCGAAAATTAGTTTGAGGCAAAGCGCATAAGAACTCAACTTTGGCCATTTTACCACCCACTTTCCACCCGGGAATGTGAACTTTCCGGAAAATTGGTATGCAGTTTTAAATGAATTTTCATATTGATCTTTGAAAATGAGTTTGAAGCAAATCGCATAAGAACTTAACTTTGGCCTTTTTACCACCCACTTTCCACCAGGGAATGTGCATTTTCCGGAACATTGGTATGCAGTCTTAATTTAAGTTTCATATTTATCTTCGAAAATTAGTTTGAAGCAAAGCGCATAAGAACTCAACTTTGGCCTTTTTACCACCCACTTTCCACCCGGGAATGTAAATTTTCCAAAAAATTGGTATACAGTTTTAAATTAATTTTCATTTTGATCTTCGAAAATAAGTTTGAAGCAAAGAGCATAAGAACTCAACTTTGGCCTTTTTACCACCCACTTTCCACCAGGGAATATGAATTTTCCGGAAAATTGGTATGCAGCTTTAAATTAATTTTCATATTGATCTTCGAAAATTAGTTTGAAGCAAATCGCATAAAAGCTCAACTATGTCTTTTTTACCACCCACTTTCCACCCGGGAATGTGAACTTTCCGGAAAATTGGTATGCAGTTTTAAATGAATTTTCATATTGATCTTTGAAAATGAGTTTGAAGCAAATCGCATAAGAACTCAACTTTGGCCTTTTTACCACCCACTTTCCACCCGGGAATGTGAATTTTCCGGAAAATTGGTATGCGGTTTTTCATGAATTTTTATATTAATCTTCGAAAACTAGTTTGAAGCAAAGCGCATAAGAACTCAACTTTGTCTTTTTTACCACCCACTTTCCACCCGGGAATGTGAACTTTCCGGAAAATTGGTATGCAGTTTTAAATGAATTTTCATATTGATCTTTGAAAATGAGTTTGAAGCAAATCGCATAAGAACTCAACTTTGGCCTTTTTACCACCCACTTTCCACCCGGGAATGTGAATTTTCCGGAAAATTGGTATGCAGCTTTAAATTAATTTTCATATTGATCTTCGAAAATTAGTTTGAAGCAAATCGCATAAAAGCTCAACTTTCGCCCTATTTACCACCCAGGGGGGTGAATTTTCCGGAAAATTACTATGCAGTTTTAAATGAATTTTCATAGTGATCTTCGAAAATTAGTTTGAAGCAAAGCGCATAAGAACTCAACTTTGTCTTTTTTACCACCCACTTTCCACCCGGGAATGTGAACTTTCCGGAAAATTGGTATGCAGTTTTAAATGAATTTTCATATTGATCTTTGAAAATGAGTTTGAAGCAAATCGCATAAGAACTCAACTTTGGCCTTTTTACCACCCACTTTCCACCCGGGAATGTGAATTTTCCGGAAAATTGGTATGCGGTTTTTCATGAATTTTTATATTAATCTTCGAAAACTAGTTTGAAGCAAAGCGCATAAGAACTCAACTTTGTCCTTTTTACCACCCACTTTCCAGCCGGGAATGTGAATTTTACAAAAAATTGGTATACAGTTTTAAATTAATTTTCATTTTGATCTTCGAAAATAAGTTTGAAGCAAAGAGCATAAGAACTCAACTTTGGCCTTTTTACCACCCACTTTCCACCAGGGAATATGAATTTTCCGGAAAATTGGTATGCAGCTTTAAATTAATTTTCATATTGATCTTCGAAAATTAGTTTGAAGCAAATCGCATAAAAGCTCAACTTTCGCCCTATTTACCACCCAGGGGGGTGAATTTTCCGGAAAATTACTATGCAGTTTTAAATAAATTTTCATATTGATCTTCGAAAATGAGTTTGAAGCAAAGCGCATAAGAACTCAGCTTTGGCCTTTTTACCACCCACTTTCCACCCGGGAATGTGAACTTTCCGGAAAATTGGTATGCAGTTTTTAATGAATTTTCATATTGATCTTTGAAAATGAGTTTGAAGCAAATCGCATAAAAGCTCAACTTTCGCCCTATTTACCACCCAGGGGGGTGAATTTTCCGGAAAATTACTATGCAGTTTTAAATAAATTTTCATATTGATCTTCGAAAATGAGTTTGAAGCACAGCGCATAAGAACTCAGCTTTGGCCTTTTTACCACCCACTTTCCAGCCGGGAATGTGAATTTTACAAAAAATTGGTATACAGTTTTAAATTAATTTTCATTTTGATCTTCGAAAATAAGTTTGAAGCAAAGAGCATAAGAACTCAACTTTGGCCTTTTTACCACCCACTTTCCACCCGGGAATGTGAACTTTCCGGAAAATTGGTATGCAGTTTTTAATGAATTTTCATATTGATCTTTGAAAATGAGTTTGAAGCAAATCGCATAAAAGCTCAACTTTCGCCCTATTTACCACCCAGGGGGGTGAATTTTCCGGAAAATTACTATGCAGTTTTAAATAAATTTTCATATTGATCTTCGAAAATTAGTTTGAAGCAAAGAGCATAAGAACTCAACTTTGGCCTTTTTACCACCCACTTTCCACCCGGGAATGTGAACTTTCCGGAAAATTGGTATGCAGTTTTAAATGAATTTTCATATTGATCTTTGAAAATGAGTTTGAAGCAAATCGCATAAAAGCTCAACTTTGGCCTTTTTACCACCCACTTTCCACCCGGGAATGTGCATTTTCCGGAAAATTGGTATACGGTTTTTCATGAATTTTTATATTATTCTTCGAAAACTAGTTTGAAGCAAAGCGCATAAGAACTCAACTTTGTCCTTTTACCACCCACTTTCCACCCGGGAATGTGAATTTTCCGGAAAATTGGTATGCAGCTTTAAATTAATTTTCATATTGATCTTCGAAAATTAGTTTGAAGCAAAGCGCATAAGAACTAAACTTTAGCCTTTTTACCACCCACTTTCCACCCGGGAATGTGAACTTTCCGGAAAATTGGTATGCAGTTTTTAATGAATTTTCATATTGATCTTTGAAAATGAGTTTGAAGCAAATCGCATAAGAACTCAACTTTTGCCTTTTTACCACCCACTTTCCACCCGGGAATGTGAATTTTCCGGAAAATTGGTATGCAGCTTTAAATTAATTTTCATATTGATCTTCGAAAATTAGTTTGAAGCAAAGCGCATAAGAACTAAACTTTAGCCTTTTTACCACCCACTTTCCACCCGGGAATGTGAATTTTCCGGAAAATTGGTATGCAGTTTTAAATTAATTTTCATATTGATCTTCGAAAATAAGTTTGAAGCAAAGAGCATAAGAACTCAACTTTGGCCTTTTTACCACCCACTTTCCACCAGGGAATATGAATTTTCCGGAAAATTGGTATGCAGCTTTAAATTAATTTTCATATTGATCTTCGAAAATTAGTTTGAAGCAAAGCGCATAAGAACTAAACTTTAGCCTTTTTACCACCCACTTTCCACCCGGGAATGTGAACTTTCCGGAAAATTGGTATGCAGTTTTTAATGAATTTTCATATTGATCTTTGAAAATTAGTTTGAAGCAAATCGCATAAGAACTCAACTTTTGCCTTTTTACCACCCACTTTCCACCCGGGAATGTGAATTTTCCAAAAAATTGGTATGCAGTTTTAAATGAATTTTCATATTGATCTTCGAAAATTAGTTTGAAGCAAAGAGCATAAGAACTCAACTTTGGCCTTTTTACCACCCACTTTCCACCAGGGAACGTGAATTTTCCGGAAAATTGGTATGCAGTTTTAAATGAATTTTCATATTGATCTTCGAAAATTAGTTTGAAGCAGAGCGCATAAGAACTCAACTTTGGCCTTTTAACCACCCACTTTCCACCAGGGAATGTGCATTTTCCGGAAAATTGGTATGCAGCTTTAAATGAATTTTCATATTGATCTTCGAAAATTAGTTTGAAGCAAAGCGCATAAGAACTCAACTTTGGCCTTTTTACCACCCACTTTCCACCCTGGAATGTGAATTTTCCGGAAAATTGGTATGCGGTTTTTCATGAATTTTTATATTGATCTTCGAAAATTAGTTTGAAGCAAAGCGCATAAGAACTCAGCTTTGGCCTTTTTACCACCCACTTTCCACCCGGGAATGTGAATTTTCCCGAAAATTGGTATGCAGTTTTTAATGAATTTTCATATTGATCTTTGAAAATGAGTTTGAAGCAAATCGCATAAAAGCTCAACTTTCGCCCTATTTACCACCCAGGGGGGTGAATTTTCCGGAAAATTACTATGCAGTTTTAAATAAATTTTCATATTGATCTTCGAAAATGAGTTTGAAGCAAAGCGCATAAGAACTCAGCTTTGGCCTTTTTACCACCCACTTTCCACCCGGGAATGTGAACTTTCCGGAAAATTGGTATGCAGCTTTAAATTAATTTTCATATTGATCTTCGAAAATTAGTTTGAAGCAAAGCGCATAAGAACTAAACTTTAGCCTTTTTACCACCCAATTTCCACCCGGGAATGTGAACTTTCCGGAAAATTGGTATGCAGTTTTTAATGAATTTTCATATTGATCTTCGAAAATTAGTTTGAAGCAAAGAGCATAAGAACTCAACTTTTGCCTTTTTACCACCCACTTTCCACCCGGGAATGTGAATTTTCCAAAAAATTGGTATGCAGTTTTAAATGAATTTTCATATTGATCTTCGAAAATTAGTTTGAAGCAAAGAGCATAAGAACTCAACTTTGGCCTTTTTACCACCCACTTTCCACCAGGGAATGTAAATTTTCCGGAAAATTGGTATGCAGTTTTAAATGAATTTTCATATTGATCTTCGAAAATTAGTTTGAAGCAAAGCGCATAAGAACTCAACTTTGGCCTTTTTACCACCAACTTTCCACCAGGGAATGTGCATTTTCCGGAAAATTGGTATGCAGTCTTAAATTAAGTTTCATATTGATCTTCGAAAATTAGTTTGAGGCAAAGAGCATAAGAACTCAACTTTGGCCATTTTACCACCCACTTTCCACCCGGGAATGTGAACTTTCCGGAAAATTGGTATGCAGTTTTAAATGAATTTTCATATTGATCTTTGAAAATGAGTTTGAAGCAAATCGCATAAGAACTTAACTTTGGCCTTTTTACCACCCACTTTCCACCAGGGAATGCGCATTTTCCGGAACATTGGTATGCAGTCTTAATTTAAGTTTCATATATATCTTCGAAAATTAGTTTGAAGCAAAGCGCATAAGAACTCAACTTTGGTCATTTTACCACCCACTTTCCACCCGGGAATGTAAATTTTCCAAAAAATTGGTTAACAGTTTTTAATGAATTTTCATATTGATCTTCGAAAATAAGTTTGAAGCAAAGCGCTTAAGAACTCAACTTTGGCCTTTTTAACACCCACTTTCCACCCTGGAATGTGAATTTTCCGGAAAATTGGTATGCAGTTTTAAATGAATTTTAATATTGATCTTCGAAAATTAATTTGAAGCAAAGCGCATAAGAACTCAACTTTGGCCTTTTTACCACCCACTTTCCACCAGGGAATGTGCATTTTCCGGAAAATTGGTATGCAGTTTTAAATGAATTTTAATATTGATCTTCGAAAATTAGTTTGAAGCAAAGCGCATAAGAACTAAACTTTGGCCTTTTTTACACCCACTTTCCACCCTGGAATGTGAATTTTCCGGAAAATTGGAATGCAGTTTTAAATGAATTTTCATATTGATCTTCGAAAATAAGTTTGAAGCAAAGCGCATAAGAACTCAACTTTGGCCTTTTTACCACCCACTTTCCACCAGGGAATGTGCATTTTCCGGAAAATTGGTATACAGTTTTTAATGAATTTTCATATTGATCTTTGAAAATGAGTTTGAAGCAAATCGCATAAGAACTCAACTTTGGCCTTTTTACCACCCACTTTCCACCCTGGAATGTGAATTTTCCGGAAAATTGGTATGCAGTTTTAAATGAATTTTCATATTGATCTTCGAAAATTAGTTTGAAGCAAAGCGCATAGGAACTCAACTTTGGCCTTTTTACCACCCACTTTTTACCAGGGAATGTGAATTTTCCGGAAAATCGGTATATAGTTTTAAATGAATTTTCATATTGATCTTCGAAAATTAGTTTGAAGCAAAGCGCATAAGAACTCAACTTTGGGCTTTTTACCATCCACTTTCCACCGGGGAATGTGAATTTATCGGAAAATTGGTATGCAGTTTTAAATGAATTTTCATATTGATCTTCGAAAATTAGTTTGAAGCAAAGCGCATAAGAACTCAACTTTGGCCTTTTTACCACCCACTTTCCACCCGGGAATGTGCATTTTCCGGAAAATTGGTCTGCAGTTTTTAAAGAATTTTCATATTGATCTTTGAAAATGAGTTTGAAGCAAATCGCATAAAAGCTCAACTTTGGCCTTTTTACAACCCACTTTCCACCCGGGAATGTGAATTTTCCAAAAAATTGGTATACAGTTTTAAATGAATTTTCATATTGATCTTTGAAAATGAGTTTGAAGCAAAGCGCATAAGAACTCAACTTTGGCCTTTTCAACACCCACTTTCCACCAGGGAATGTGAATTTTCCGGAAAATTGGTATGCAGTTTTAAATTAATTTTCATATTGATCTTCGAAAATAAGTTTGAAGCAAAGCGCATAAGAACTCAACTTTGGCCGATTTACCACCAGCTTTCCACCAGGGAATGTGCATTTTCCGGAAATTTGTTTTGCAGTTTTTAATGAATTTTTATAATAATCTTCGAAAATTAGTTTGAAGCAAAGCGCATAAGAACTCAACTTTGGCCTTTTTACCACCCACTTTCCACCCTGGAATGTGAATTTTCCAGAAAATTGGTATGCAGTTTTTATTATATTTTCATATTGATCTTTGAAAATGAGTTTGAAGCAAATCACATAAAAGCTCCACTTTGGCCTTTTTACCACCCACTTTCCACCCGGGAATGTAAATTTTCCAAAAAATTGGTATACAGTTTAAAATTAATTTTCATATTGAATTTCGAAAATTAGTTTGTAGCAAAGCGCATAAGAACTCAACTTTGGCCTTTTTACCACTCACTTTCCACCCTGGAATGTGAATTTTCCGGAAAATTGGTATGCAGTTTTAAATGAATTTTAATATTGATCTTCGAAAATTAGTTTGAAGTAAAGCGCATAAGAACTCAACTTTGGCCTTTTTACCAATAACTTTCCACCAGGGAATGTGCATTTTCCGGAAAATTGGTATGCAGTCTTAAATTAAGTTACATATTGATCTTCGAAAATTAGTTTGAAGCAAAGCGCATAAGAACTCAACTTTGGCCATTTTACCATCCACTTTCCACCCGGGAATGTGAACTTTCCGGAAAATTGGTATGCAGTTTTTAATGAATTTTCATATTGATCTTTGAAAATGAGTTTGAAGCAAATCGCATAAGAACTCAACTTTGGCCTTTTTACCACCCACTTTCCACCAGGGAATGTGAATTTTCCGGAAAATTGGTATGCAGTTTTAAATGAATTTTCATATTGATCTTCGAAAATTAGTTTGAAGCAAAGCGCATAAGAATTCAACTTTGGCCCTTTTACCACCCACTTTCCACCAGGGAATGTGCATTTTCCGGAAAATTGGTATGCAGTTTTAAATGAATTTTCATATTGATCTTTGAAAATGAGTTTGAAGCAAATCGCATAAGAACTCAACTTTGGCCTTTTTACCACCCACTTTCCACCAGAGAATGTGAATTTTCCGGAAAATCGGTATACAGTTTTAAATGAATTTTCATATTGATCTTCGAAAATAAGTTTGAAGCAAAGCGCATAAGAACTCAACTTTGGCCTTTTAACCACCCACTTTCCACCCGGGAATGTGCATTTTCCGGAAAATTGGAATGCAGTTTTAAATGAATTTTAATATTGATCTTCGAAAATTAGTTTGAAGCAAACCGCATAAGAACTCAACTTTGGCCTTTTTACCACCCACTTTCCACCAGGGAATGTGAATTTTCCGGAAAATTGGTATGCAGTTTTTAATTAATTTTCATATTGATCTTTGAAAATTAGTTTGAAGCAAAGAGCATAAGAACTCAACTTTGGCCTTTTTACCACCCACTTTCCACCATGGAATGTGAATTTCCAAAAAATTGGTATACAGTTTTAAATTAATTTTCATATTGATCTTCGAAAATTAGTTTGAAGCAAAGAGCATAAGAACTCAACTTTGGCCTTTTTACCACCCACTTTCCACCCGGGAATGTGAACTTTCCGGAAAATTGGTATGCAGTTTTTAATGAATTTTCATATTGATCTTTGAAAATGAGTTTGAAGCAAGTCGCATAAGAACTCAACTTTGTCCTTTTTACCACCCACTTTCCACCCTGGAATGTGCATTTTCCGGAAAATTGGTATGCAGTTTTAATTATATTTTCATATTGATCTTCGAAAATAAGTTTGAAGCAAAGCGCATAAGAACTCAACTTTGGCCTTTTTACCACCCACTTTCCACCAGGGAATGTGAATTTTCCGGAAAATTGGTATGCAGTTTTAAATTAATTTTCATATTGATCTTCGAAAATTAGTTTGAAGCAAAGCGCATAAGAACTCAACTTTGGCCATTTTACCATCCACTTTCCACCCGGGAATGTGAACTTTCCGGAAAATTGGTATGCAGTTTTTAATGAATTTTCATATTGATCTTTGAAAATGAGTTTGAAGCAAATCGCATAAGAACTCAACTTTGGCCTTTTTACCACCCACTTTCCACCAGGGAATGTGCATTTTCCGGAAAATTGGTATGCAGTTTTAAATGAATTTTCATATTGATCTTTGAAAATGAGTTTGAAGCAAATCGCATAAGAACTCAACTTTGGCCTTTTTACCACCCACTTTCCACCAGAGAATGTGAATTTTCCGGAAAATCGGTATACAGTTTTAAATTAATTTTCATATTGATCTTCGAAAATTAGTTTGAAGCAAAGAGCATAAGAACTCAACTTTGGCCATTTTACCATCCACTTTCCACCCGGGAATGTGAACTTTCCGGAAAATTGGTATGCAGTTTTTAATGAATTTTCATATTGATCTTTGAAAATGAGTTTGAAGCAAATCGCATAAGAACTCAACTTTGGCCTTTTTACCACCCACTTTCCACCAGGGAATGTGAATTTTCCGGAAAATTGGTATGCAGTTTTAAATGAATTTTCATATTGATCTTCGAAAATTAGTTTGAAGCAAAGCGCATAAGAATTCAACTTTGGCCCTTTTACCACCCACTTTCCACCAGGGAATGTGCATTTTCCGGAAAATTGGTATGCAGTTTTTAATGAATTTTCATATTGATCTTTGAAAATGAGTTTGAAGCAAATCGCATAAGAACTCAACTTTTGCCTTTTTACCACCCACTTTCCACCCGGGAATGTGAATTTTCCAAAAAATTGGTATGCAGTTTTAAATGAATTTTCATATTGATCTTCGAAAATTAGTTTGAAGCAAAGAGCATAAGAACTCAACTTTGGCCTTTTTACCACCCACTTTCCACCAGGGAACGTGAATTTTCCGGAAAATTGGTATGCAGTTTTAAATGAATTTTCATATTGATCTTCGAAAATTAGTTTGAAGCAAAGCGCATAAGAACTCAACTTTGGCCTTTTAACCACCCACTTTCCACCCTGGAATGTGAATTTTCCGGAAAATTGGTATGCAGTTTTTATAATATTTTCATATTGATCTTTGAAAATGAGTTTGAAGCAAATCACATAAAAGCTCAACTTTAGCCTTTGTACCACCCACTTTCCACCCGGGAATGTAAATTTTCCAAAAAATTGGTAAACAGTTTTAAATGAATTTTCATATTGACCTTCGAAAATTAGTTTGAAGCAAAGCGCATAAGAACTCAACTTTGTCTTTTTTACCACCCACTTTCCACCCAGGAATGTAAATTATCCAAAAAATTGGTATACAGTTTTAAATTAATTTTCATATTGATCTTCGAAAATAAGTTTGAAGCAAAGAGCATAAGAAGTCAAAATTTGGCCTTTTTACCACCCACTTTCCACCCGGGAATATGAATTTTCCGGAAAATTGGTATGCAGTTTTAAATGAATTTTCATATTGATCTTCGAAAATTAGTTTGAAGCAAAGCGCATAAGAACTCAACTTTGGCCTTTTTACCACCCACTTTCCACCCGGGAATGTGAACTTTCCGGAAAATTGGTATGCAGTTTTAAATGAATTTTCATATTGACCTTTGAAAATGAGTTTGAAGCAAATCGCATAAGAACTCAACTTTGTCCTTTTTACCACCCACTTTCCACCCGGGAATGTGAATTTTCCGGAAAATTGGTATGCGGTTTTTCATGAATTTTTATATTAATCTTCGAAAACTAGTTTGAAGCAAAGCGCATAAGAACTCAACTTTGTCCTTTTTACCACCCACTTTCCAGCCGGGAATGTGAATTTTCCAAAAAATTGGTATACAGTTTTAAATTAATTTTCATATTGATCTTCGAAAATTAGTTTGAAGCAAAGAGCATAAGAACTCAACTTTGGCCTTTTTACCACCCACTTTCCACCAGGGAATATGAATTTTCCGGAAAATTGGTATGCAGCTTTAAATTAATTTTCATATTGATCTTCGAAAATAAGTTTGAAGCAAAGCGCATAAGAACTCAACTTTGGCCTTTTTACCACCCACTTTCCACCAGGGAATGTGAATTTTCCGGAAAATTGGTATGCAGTTTTAAATTAATTTTCATATTGATCTTCGAAAATTAGTTTGAAGCAAAGAGCATAAGAACTCAACTTTGGCCTTTTTACCACCCACTTTCCACCATGGAATGTGAATTTCCAAAAAATTGGTATACAGTTTTAAATTAATTTTCATATTGATCTTCGAAAATTAGTTTGAAGCAAAGCGCATAAGAACTCAACTTTGGCCTTTTTACCACCCACTTTCCACCCTGGAATGTGAATTTTCCGGAAAATTGGTATGCAGTTTTTATAATATTTTCATATTGATCTTTGAAAATGAGTTTGAAGCAAATCACATAAAAGCTCAACTTTAGCCTTTGTACCACCCACTTTCCACCCGGGAATGTAAATTTTCCAAAAAATTGGTAAACAGTTTTAAATGAATTTTCATATTGACCTTCGAAAATTAGTTTGAAGCAAAGCGCATAAGAACTCAACTTTGTCTTTTTTACCACCCACTTTCCACCCAGGAATGTAAATTATCCAAAAAATTGGTATACAGTTTTAAATTAATTTTCATATTGATCTTCGAAAATAAGTTTGAAGCAAAGAGCATAAGAAGTCAACTTTGGCCTTTTTACCACCCACTTTCCACCCGGGAATATGAATTTTCCGGAAAATTGGTATGCAGTTTTAAATGAATTTTCATATTGATCTTCGAAAATTAGTTTGAAGCAAAGCGCATAAGAACTCAACTTTGGCCTTTTTACCACCCACTTTCCACCCGGGAATGTGAACTTTCCGGAAAATTGGTATGCAGTTTTAAATGAATTTTCATATTGATCTTTGAAAATGAGTTTGAAGCAAATCGCATAAGAACTCAACTTTGTCCTTTTTACCACCCACTTTCCACCCGGGAATGTGAATTTTCCGGAAAATTGGTATGCGGTTTTTCATGAATTTTTATATTAATCTTCGAAAACTAGTTTGAAGCAAAGCGCATAAGAACTCAACTTTGTCCTTTTTACCACCCACTTTCCAGCCGGGAATGTGAATTTTCGAAAAAATTGGTATACAGTTTTAAATTAATTTTCATATTGATCTTCGAAAATAAGTTTGAAGCAAAGAGCATAAGAACTCAACTTTGGCCTTTTTACCACCCACTTTCCACCAGGGAATATGAATTTTCCGGAAAATTGGTATGCAGCTTTAAATTAATTTTCATATTGATCTTCGAAAATTAGTTTGAAGCAAAGCGCATAAGAACTCAGCTTTGGCCTTTTTACCACCCACTTTCCACCCGGGAATGTGAACTTTCCCGAAAATTGGTATGCAGTTTTTAATGAATTTTCATATTGATCTTTGAAAATGAGTTTGAAGCAAATCGCATAAAAGCTCAACTTTCGCCCTACTTACCACCCAGGGGGGTGAATTTTCCGGAAAATTACTATGCAGTTTTAAATAAATTTTCATATTGATCTTCGAAAATGAGTTTGAAGCAAAGCGCATAAGAACTCAGCTTTGGCCTTTTTACCACCCACTTTCCACCCGGGAATGTGAACTTTCCGGAAAATTGGTATGCAGCTTTAAATTAATTTTCATATTGATCTTCGAAAATTAGTTTGAAGCAAAGCGCATAAGAACTAAACTTTAGCCTTTTTACCACCCAATTTCCACCCGGGAATGTGAACTTTCCGGAAAATTGGTATGCAGTTTTTAATGAATTTTCATATTGATCTTTGAAAATGAGTTTGAAGCAAATCGCATAAGAACTCAACTTTTGCCTTTTTACCACCCACTTTCCACCCGGGAATGTGAATTTTCCAAAAAATTGGTATGCAGTTTTAAATGAATTTTCATATTGATCTTCGAAAATTAGTTTGAAGCAAAGAGCATAAGAACTCAACTTTGGCCTTTTTACCACCCACTTTCCACCAGGGAATGTGAATTTTCCGGAAAATTGGTATGCAGTTTTAAATGAATTTTCATATTGATCTTCGAAAATTAGTTTGAAGCAAAGCGCATAAGAACTCAACTTTGGCCTTTTTACCACCAACTTTCCACCAGGGAATGTGCATTTTCCGGAAAATTGGTATGCAGTCTTAAATTAAGTTTCATATTGATCTTCGAAAATTAGTTTGAGGCAAAGCGCATAAGAACTCAACTTTGGCCATTTTACCACCCACTTTCCACCCGGGAATGTGAACTTTCCGGAAAATTGGTATGCAGTTTTAAATGAATTTTCATATTGATCTTTGAAAATGAGTTTGAAGCAAATCGCATAAGAACTTAACTTTGGCCTTTTTACCACCCACTTTCCACCAGGGAATGTGCATTTTCCGGAACATTGGTATGCAGTCTTAATTTAAGTTTCATATTTATCTTCGAAAATTAGTTTGAAGCAAAGCGCATAAGAACTCAACTTTGGCCTTTTTACCACCCACTTTCCACCCGGGAATGTAAATTTTCCAAAAAATTGGTTAACAGTTTTTAATGAATTTTCATATTGATCTTCGAAAATAAGTTTGAAGCAAAGCGCTTAAGAACTCAACTTTGGCCTTTTTAACACCCACTTTCCACCCTGGAATGTGAATTTTCCGGAAAATTGGTATGCAGTTTTAAATGAATTTTAATATTGATCTTCGAAAATTAATTTGAAGCAAAGCGCATAAGAACTCAACTTTGGCCTTTTTACCACCCACTTTCCACCAGGGAATGTGCATTTTCCGGAAAATTGGTATGCAGTTTTAAATGAATTTTAATATTGATCTTCGAAAATTAGTTTGAAGCAAAGCGCATAAGAACTCAACTTTGGCCTTTTTTACACCCACTTTCCACCCTGGAATGTGAATTTTCCGGAAAATTGGAATGCAGTTTTAAATGAATTTTCATATTGATCTTCGAAAATAAGTTTGAAGCAAAGCGCATAAGAACTCAACTTTGGCCTTTTTACCACCCACTTTCCACCAGGGAATGTGCATTTTCCGGAAAATTGGTATACAGTTTTTAATGAATTTTCATATTGATCTTTGAAAATGAGTTTGAAGCAAATCGCATAAGAACTCAACTTTGGCCTTTTTACCACCCACTTTCCACCCTAGAATGTGAATTTTCCGGAAAATTTGTATGCAGTTTTAAATGAATTTAAATATTGATCTTCGAAAATTAGTTTGAAGCAAAGCGCATAGGAACTCAACTTTGGCCTTTTTACCACCCACTTTTTACCAGGGAATGTGAATTTTCCGGAAAATCGGTATACAGTTTTAAATAAATTTTCATATTGATCTTCGAAAATTAGTTTGAAGCAAAGCGCATAAGAACTCAACTTTGGCCTTTTTACCATTCACTTTCCACCGGGGAATGTGAATTTATCGGAAAATTGGTATGCAGTTTTAAATGAATTTTCATATTGATCTTCGAAAATTAGTTTGAAGCAAAGCGCATAAGAACTCAACTTTGGCCTTTTTACCACCCACTTTCCACCCGGGAATGTGCATTTTCCGGAAAATTGGTCTGCAGTTTTTAAAGAATTTTCATATTGATCTTTGAAAATGAGTTTGAAGCAAATCGCATAAAAGCTCAACTTTGGCCTTTTTACAACCCACTTTCCACCCGGGAATGTGAATTTTCCAAAAAATTGGTATACAGTTTTAAATGAATTTTCATATTGATCTTTGAAAATGAGTTTGAAGCAAAGCGCATAAGAACTCAACTTTGGCCTTTTCACCACCCACTTTCCACCAGGGAATGTGAATTTTCCGGAAAATTGGTATGCAGTTTTAAATTAATTTTCATATTGATCTTCGAAAATAAGTTTGAAGCAAAGCGCATAAGAACTCAACTTTGGCCGATTTACCACCAGCTTTCCACCAGGGAATGTGCATTTTCCGGAAATTTGTTTTGCAGTTTTTAATGAATTTTTATATTAATCTTCGAAAATTAGTTTGAAGCAAAGCGCATAAGAACTCAACTTTGGCCTTTTTACCACCCACTTTCCACCCTGGAATGTGAATTTTCCAGAAAATTGGTATGCAGTTTTTATTATATTTTCATATTGATCTTTGAAAATGAGTTTGAAGCAAATCACATAAAAGCTCCACTTTGGCCTTTTTACCACCCACTTTCCACCCGGGAATGTAAATTTTCCAAAAAATTGGTATACAGTTTAAAATTAATTTTCATATTGAATTTCGAAAATTAGTTTGTAGCAAAGCGCATAAGAACTCAACTTTGGCCTTTTTACCACTCACTTTCCACCCTGGAATGTGAATTTTCCGGAAAATTGGTATGCAGTTTTAAATGAATTTTAATATTGATCTTCGAAAATTAGTTTGAAGTAAAGCGCATAAGAACTCAACTTTGGCCTTTTTACCACCAACTTTCCACCAGGGAATGTGCATTTTCCGGAAAATTGGTATGCAGTCTTAAATTAAGTTACATATTGATCTTCGAAAATTAGTTTGAAGCAAAGCGCATAAGAACTCAACTTTGGCCATTTTACCATCCACTTTCCACCCGGGAATGTGAACTTTCCGGAAAATTGGTATGCAGTTTTTAATGAATTTTCATATTGATCTTTGAAAATGAGTTTGAAGCAAATCGCATAAGAACGCCACTTTGGCCTTTTTACCACCCACTTTCCACCAGGGAATGTGAATTTTCCGGAAAATTGGTATGCAGTTTTAAATGAATTTTCATATTGATCTTCGAAAATTAGTTTGAAGCAAAGCGCATAAGAATTCAACTTTGGCCCTTTTACCACCCACTTTCCACCAGGGAATGTGCATTTTCCGGAAAATTGGTATGCAGTTTTAAATGAATTTTCATATTGATCTTTGAAAATGAGTTTGAAGCAAATCGCATAAGAACTCAACTTTGGCCTTTTTACCACCCACTTTCCACCAGAGAATGTGAATTTTCCGGAAAATCGGTATACAGTTTTAAATGAATTTTCATATTGATCTTCGAAAATAAGTTTGAAGCAAAGCGCATAAGAACTCAACTTTGGCCTTTTTACCACCCACTTTCCACCAGGGAATGTGCATTTTCCGGAAAATTGGAATGCAGTTTTAAATGAATTTTAATATTGATCTTCGAAAATTAGTTTGAAGCAAACCGCATAAGAACTCAACTTTGGCCTTTTTACCACCCACTTTCCACCAGGGAATGTGAATTTTCCGGAAAATTGGTATGCAGTTTTAAATTAATTTTCATATTGATCTTTGAAAATTAGTTTGAAGCAAAGAGCATAAGAACTCAACTTTGGCCTTTTTACCACCCACTTTCCACCATGGAATGTGAATTTCCAAAAAATTGGTATACAGTTTTAAATTAATTTTCATATTGATCTTCGAAAATTAGTTTGAAGCAAAGAGCATAAGAACTCAACTTTGGCCTTTTTACCACCCACTTTCCACCCGGGAATGTGAACTTTCCGGAAAATTGGTATGCAGTTTTTAATGAATTTTCATATTGATCTTTGAAAATGAGTTTGAAGCAAGTCGCATAAGAACTCAACTTTGTCCTTTTTACCACCCACTTTCCACCCTGGAATGTGCATTTTCCGGAAAATTGGTATGCAGTTTTAATTATATTTTCATATTGATCTTCGAAAATAAGTTTGAAGCAAAGCGCATAAGAACTCAACTTTGGCCTTTTACCACCAACTTTCCACCAGGGAATGTGCATTTTCCGGAAAATTGGTATACAGTAGAAAATTAATTTTCATATTGATCTTCGAAAATTAGTTTGATGCAAAGCGCATAAGAACTCAACTTCGGCCTGTTTACCACCCACTTTCCACCCGGGAATGTGAATTTTCCGGAAAATTGGTATGCTGTTTTAAATGAATTTTCATATAGATCTTCGAAAATTAGTTTGAAGCAAAGCGCATAAGAACTCAACTCCTGTCCTATTTACCGCCCACTTTCCACCATGGAATGTGAATTTCCAAAAAATTGGTATGCAGTCTTAAATTAAGTTTCATATTGATCTTCGAAAATTAGTTTGAAGCAAAGCGCATAAGAACTCAACTTTGGCCTTTTTACCACCCACTTTCCACCCGGGAATGTGAATTTTCCGGAAAATTGGTATACAGTTTTAAATGAATTTTCATATTGATCTTCGAAAATTAGTTTGAAGCAAAGCGCATAAGAACTCAACTTTGGCCTTTTTACCACCCACTTTCCACCAGGGAATGTGAATTTTCCGGAAAATCGGTATACAGTTTTAAATGAATTTTCATATTGATCTTCGAAAATTAGTTTGAAGCAAAGCGCATAAGAACTCAACTTTGGCTTTTTTTCCACCCACTTTCCACCCGGGAATGTGAATTTCAAAAAAATTGGTATACAGTTTAAAATTAATTTTCATATTGATCTTCGAAAATTAGTTTGAAGCAAAGCGCATAAGAACTCAACTTTGGCCTTTTACCACCCACTTTCCACCAGGGAATGTGAATTTTCCGGAAAATTGGTATGCAGTTTTAAATGAATTTTAATATTGATCTTCGAAAATTAGTTTGAAGCAAACCGCATAAGAACTCAACTTTGGCCTTTTAACCACCCACTTTCCACCAGGGAATGTGAATTTTCCGGAAAATTGGTATGCAGTTTTAAATGAATTTTCATATTGATCTTCGAAAATTAGTTTGAAGCAAAGAGCATAAGAACTCAACTTTGGCCTTTTTACCACCCACTTTCCACCCTGGAATGTGAATTTTCCGGAAAATTGGTATGCAGTTTTAAATGAATTTTAATATTGATCTTCGAAAATTAGTTTGAAGCAAAGCGCATAAGAACTCAACTTTGGCCTTTTTACCACCCACTTTCCACCCTGGAATGTGAATTTGCCGGAAAATTGGTATGCAGTTTTAAATGAATTTTAATATTGATCTTCGCAAATTAGTTTGAAGCAAAGCGCATAAGAACTGAACTTTGGCATTTTTACCACCCACTTTCCACCAGGGTATGTGAATTTTCCGGAAAATTGGTATGCAGCTTTAAATGAATTTTCATATTGATCTTCGAAAATTAGTTTGAAGCAAAGCGCATAAGAACTCAACTTTGGCCTTTTTACCACCCACTTTCCACCCGGGAATGTGAATTTTCCGGAAAATTGGTATGCAGTTTTAAATTAATTTTCATATTGATTTTCGAAAATTAGTTTGAAGCAAAGCGCATAAGAACTCGACTTTGGCCTTTTTACCACCCACTTTCCACCCGGGAATGTGAGCTTTCCGGAAAATTGGTATGCAGTTTTTAATGAATTTTCATATTGATATTTGAAAATGAGTTTGAATGTGAATTTCAAAAAAATTGGTATACAGTTTTAAATTAATTTTCATATTGATCTTTGAAAATGAGTTTGAAGCAAATCGCATAAGAACTCAACTTTGGCCTTTTTACCACCCACTTTTCACCAGGGAATGTGACTTTTCCGGAAAATTGGTATGCAGTTTTAAATGAATTTTCATATTGATCTTCGAAAATTAGTTTGAAGCAAAGAGCATAAGAACTCAACTTTGGGCTTTGTACCACCCACTTTCCACCCTGGAATGTGAATTTTCCGGAAAATTGGTATGCAGTTTTAAATGAATTTTAATATTGATCTTCGAAAATGAGTTTGAAGCAAAGCGCATAAGAACTCAACTTTGGCCTTTTTACCACCCACTTTCCACCAGGGAATGTGAATTTTCCGGAAAATCGGTATACAGTTTTAAATGAATTTTCATATTGATCTTCGAAAATTAGTTTGAAGCAAAGCGCATAAGAACTCAACTTTGGCCTTTTTACCACCCACTTTCCACCCGGGAATGTGAATTTCAAAAAAATTGGTATGCAGTTTTAAATTAATTTTCATATTGATCTTCGAAAATTAGTTTGAAGCAAAGCGCATAAGAACTCAACTTTGGCCTTTTTACCACCCACTTTCCACCAGGGAATGTGAACTTACCGGAAAATTGGTATGCAGTTTTAAATGAATTTAAATATTGATCTTCGAAAATTAGTTTGAAGCAAAGCGCATAAGAACTCAACTTTGGCCTTTTTACCAACCACTTTCCACCAGGGAAGTGAATTTTCCGGAAAATTGGTATGCAGTTTTAAATGAATTTTCATATTGATCTTCGAAAATTAGTTTGAAGCAAAGAGCATAAGAACTCAACTTTGGCCTTTTTACCACCCACTTTCCACCAGGGAATGTGAATTTTCCGGAAAATTGGTATGCAGATTTAAATGAATTTTAATATTGATCTTCGAAAATTAGTTTGAAGCAAAGCGCATAAGAACTCAACTTTGGCCTTTTTACCACCCACTTTCCACCAGGGAATGTGAATTTTCCGGAAAATTGGTATGCAGTTTTAAATGAATTTTCATATTGATCTTTGAAAATGAGTTTGAAGCAAATCGCATAAGAACTCAACTTTGGCCTTTTTACCACCCACTTTTCACCAGGGAATGTGAATTTTCCGGAAAATTGGTATGCAGTTTTAAATGAATTTTCATATTGATCTTCGAAAATTAGTTTGAAGCAAAAAGCATAAGAACTCAACTTTGGCCTTTGTACCACCCACTTTCCACCCTGGAATGTGAATTTTCCGGAAAATTGGTATGCAGTTTTAAATGAATTTTCATATTGATCTTCGAAAATAAGTTTGAAGCAAAGCGCATAGGAACTCAACTTTGGCATTTTTACCACCCACTTTTTACCAGGGAATGTGAATTTTCCGGAAAATCGGTATACAGTTTTAAATGAATTTTCATATTCTTCGAAAATTAGTTCGAAGCAAAGCGCATAAGAACTCAACTTTGGCCTTTTTACCATCCACTTTCCACCGGGGAATGTGAATTTATCGGAAAATTGGTATGCAGTTTTAAATGAATTTTCATATTGATCTTCGAAAATAAGTTTGAAGCAAAGCGCATAAGAACTCAACTTTGGCCTTTTTACCACCCACTTTCCACCAGGGAATGTGAATTTCAAAAAAAATGGTATGCAGTTTTAAATTAATTTTCATATTGATCTTCGAAAATTAGTTTGAAGCAAAGCGCATAAGAACTCAACTTTGGCCTTTTTACCACCCACTTTCCACCAGGGAATGTGAACTTTCCGGAAAATTGGTATGCAGTTTTAAATGAATTTAAATATTGATCTTTGAAAATGAATTTGAAGCAAATCGCATAAGAACTCAACTTTGGCCTTTTTACCACCCACTTTCCACCAGGGAATGTGAATTTTCCGGAAAATTGGTATGCAGTTTTAAATGAATTTTCATATTGATCTTCGAAAATTAGTTTGAAGCAAAGCGCATAAGAACTAAACTTTGGCCTTTTTTACACCCACTTTCCACACTGGAATGTGAATTTTCCGGAAAATTGGAATGCAGTTTTAAATGAATTTTCATATTGATCTTCGAAAATAAGTTTGAAGCAAAGCGCATAAGAACTCAACTTTGGCCTTTTTACCACCCACTTTCCACCAGGGAATGTGCATTTTCCGGAAAATTGGTATACAGTTTTTAATGAATTTTCATATTGCTCTTTGAAAATGAGTTTGAAGCAAATCGCATAAGAACTCAACTTTGGCCTTTTTACCACCCACTTTCCACCCTGGAATGTGAATTTTCCGGAAAATTGGTATGCAGTTTTAAATGAATTTTAATATTGATCTTCGAAAATTAGTTTGAAGCAAAGCGCATAGGAACTCAACTTTGGCCTTTTTACCACCCACTTTTTACCAGGGAATGTGAATTTTCCGGAAAATCGGTATACAGTTTTAAATAAATTTTCATATTGATCTTCGAAAATTAGTTTGAAGCAAAGCGCATAAGAACTCAACTTTGGCCTTTTTACCATCCACTTTCCACCGGGGAATGTGAATTTATCGGAAAATTGGTATGCAGTTTTAAATGAATTTTCATAGTGATCTTCGAAAATTAGTTTGAAGCAAAGCGCATAAGAACTCAACTTTGGCCTTTTTACCACCCACTTTCCACCCGGGAATGTGCATTTTCCGGAAAATTGGTCTGCAGTTTTTAATGAATTTTTATATTAATCTTCGAAAATTAGTTTGAAGCAAAGCGCATAAGAACTCAACTTTGGCCTTTTTACCACCCACTTTCCACCCTTGAATGTGAATTTTCCGGAAAATTGGTATGCAGTTTTTATTATATTTTCATATTGATCTTTGAAAATGAGTTTGAAGCAAATCACATAAAAGCTCAACTTTGGCCTTTTTACCACCCACTTTCCACCCGGGAATGTAAATTTTCCAAAAAATTGGTATACAGTTTAAAATTAATTTTCATATTGAATTTCGAAAATTAGTTTGTAGCAAAGCGCATAAGAACTCAACTTTGGCCTTTTTACCACTCACTTTCCACCCTGGAATGTGAATTTTCCGGAAAATTGGTATGCAGTTTTAAATGAATTTTCATATTGATCTTTGAAAATGAGTTTGAAGCAAATCGCATAAAAGCTCAACTTTGGCCTTTTTACCACCCACTTTCCACCCTGGAATGTGAATTTTCCAGAAAATTGGTATGCAGTTTTAAATGAATTTTAATATTGATCTTCGAAAATAAGTTTGAAGCAAAGCGCATAGGAACTCAACTTTGGCATTTTTACCACCCACTTTTTACCAGGGAATGTGAATTTTCCGGAAAATCGGTATACAGTTTTAAATGAATTTTCATATTCTTCGAAAATTAGTTCGAAGCAAAGCGCATAAGAACTCAACTTTGGCCTTTTTACCATCCACTTTCCACCGGGGAATGTGAATTTATCGGAAAATTGGTATGCAGTTTTAAATGAATTTTCATATTGATCTTCGAAAATAAGTTTGAAGCAAAGCGCATAAGAACTCAACTTTGGCCGTTTTACCACCAGCTTTCCACCAGGGAATGTGCATTTTCCGAAAATTGGTATACAGTTTAAAATTAATTTTCATATTGAATTTCGAAAATTAGTTTGTAGCAAAGCGCATAAGAACTCAACTTTGGCCTTTTTACCACTCACTTTCCAACCTGGAATGTGAATTTTCCGGAAAATTGGTATGCAGTTTTAAATGAATTTTCATATTGATCTTTGAAAATGAGTTTGAAGCAAATCGCATAAAAGCTCAACTTTGGCCTTTTTACAACCCACTTTCCACCCGGGAATGTGAATTTTCCAAAAAATTGGTATACAGTTTTAAATGAATTTTCATATTGATCTTTGAAAATGAGTTTGAAGCAAAGCGCATAAGAACTCAACTTTGGCCTTTTCACCACCCACTTTCCACCAGGGAATGTGAATTTTCCGGAAAATTGGTATGCAGTTTTAAATTAATTTTCATATTGATCTTCGAAAATAAGTTTGAAGCAAAGCGCATAAGAACTCAACTTTGGCCGTTTTACCACCAGCTTTCCACCAGGGAATGTGCATTTTCCGGAAATTTGTTTTGCAGTTTTTAATGAATTTTTATATTAATCTTCGAAAATTAGTTTGAAGCAAAGCGCATAAGAACTCAACTTTGGCCTTTTTACCACCCACTTTCCACCCTGGAATGTGAATTTTCCGGAAAATTGGTATGCAGTTTTTATTATATTTTCATATTGATCTTTGAAAATGAGTTTGCTGCAAATCACATAAAAGCTCAACTTTGGCCTTTTTACCACCCACTTTCCACCCGGGAATGTAAATTTTCCAAAAAATTGGTATACAGTTTAAAATTAATTTTCATATTGAATTTCGAAAATTAGTTTGTAGCAAAGCGCATAAGAACTCAACTTTGGCCTTTTTACCACTCACTTTCCACCCTGGAATGTGAATTTTCCGGAAAATTGGTATGCAGTTTTAAATGAATTTTAATATTGATCTTCGAAAATTAGTTTGAAGCAAAGCGCATAAGAACTCAACTTTGGCCTTTTTACCACCAACTTTCCACCAGGGAATGTGCATTTTCCGGAAAATTGGTATGCAGTCTTAAATTAAGTTACATATTGATCTTCGAAAATTAGTTTGAAGCAAAGCGCATAAGAACTCAACTTTGGCCATTTTACCATCCACTTTCCACCCGGGAATGTGAACTTTCCGGAAAATTGGTATGCAGTTTTTAATGAATTTTCATATTGATCTTTGAAAATGAGTTTGAAGCAAATCGCATAAGAACTCAACTTTGGCCTTTTTACCACCCACTTTCCACCAGGGAATGTGAATTTTCCGGAAAATTGGTATGCAGTTTTAAATGAATTTTCATATTGATCTTCGAAAATTAGTTTGAAGCAAAGCGCATAAGAACTCAACTTTGGCCTTTTTACCACCCACTTTCCACCAGGGAATGTGAATTTTCCGGAAAATTGGTATGCAGTTTTAAATGAATTTTCATATTGATCTTTGAAAATGAGTTTGAAGCAAATCGCATAAGAACTCAACTTTGGCCTTTTTACCACCCACTTTCCACCAGAGAATGTGAATTTTCCGGAAAATCGGTATACAGTTTTAAATGAATTTTCATATTGATCTTCGAAAATTAGTTTGAAGCAAAGCGCATAAGAACTCAACTTTGGCCTTTTTACCACCCACTTTCCACCAGGGAATGTGCATTTTCCGGAAAATTGGAATGCAGTTTTAAATGAATTTTAATATTGATCTTCGAAAATTAGTTTGAAGCAAAGAGCATAAGAACTCAACTTTGGCCTTTGTACCACCCACTTTCCACCCTGGAATGTGAATTTTCCGGAAAATTGGTATGCAGTTTTAAATGAATTTTCATATTGATCTTCGAAAATAAGTTTGAAGAAAAGATCATAAGAACTCAACTTTGGCCATTTTACCACCCACTTTCCACCCTGGAATGTGAATTTTCCGGAAAATTGGTATGCAGTTTTAAATGAATTTTAATATTGATCTTCGAAAATTAGTTTGAAGCAAAGCGCATAAGAACTCAACTTTGGCCTTTTTACCACCCACTTTCCACCAGGGAATGTGAATTTTCCGGAAAATTGGTATGCAGTTTTAAATGAATTTTCATATTGATCTTCGAAAATTAGTTTGAAGCAAAGCGCATAAGAACTCAACTTTGACCTTTTTACCACCCACTTTCCACCGGGGAATGTGAATTTATCGGAAAATTGGTATGCAGTTTTAAATGAATTTTCATATTGATCTTCGAAAATTAGTTTGAAGCAAAGCGCATAAGAACTCAACTTTGGCCTTTTAACCACCCACTTTCCACCCTGGAATGTGAATTTTCCGGAAAATTGGTATGCAGTTTTAAATTAATTTTCATATTGATCTTCGAAAATTAGTTTGAAGCAAAGCGCATAAGAACTCGACTTTGGCCTTTTTACCACCCACTTCTCACCCGGGATTGTGAATTTTCCGGAAAATTGGTATGCAGTTTTAAATGAATTTTCATATTGATCTTTGAAAATGAGTTTGAAGCAAATCGCATAAAAGCTCAACTTTGGCCTTTTTACCACCCACTTTCCACCCGGGAATGTGAATTTCAAAAAAATTGGTATACAGTTTTAAATTAATTTTCATATTGATCTTCGAAAATAAGTTTGAAGCAAAGCGGATAAGAACTCAACTTTGGCCTTTTTACCACCCACTTTCCACCCAGGAATGTGAATTTTCCGGAAAATTGGTATGCAGTTTTAAATGAATTTTCATATTGATCTTCGAAAATTAGTTTGAAGCAAAGCGCATAAGAACTCAACTTTGGCCTTTTTACCACCCACTTTCCACCAGGGAATGTGAATTTTCCGGAAAATTGGTATGCAGTTTTAAATGAATTTTCATATTGATCTTCGAAAATTAGTTTGAAGCAAAGCGCATAAGAACTCAACTTTGGCATTTTTACCACCCACTTTCCACCGGGGAATGTGAATTTATTCATTATTTATTTATTTATTATTTTTATGATCTTCGAAAATTAGTTTGAAGCAAAGCGCATAGGAACTCAACTTTGGCCTTTTTACCACCCACTTTCCACCCTGGAATGTGAATTTTCCGGAAAATTGGTACGCAGTTTTAAATGAATTTTAATATTGATCTTCGAAAATTAGTTTGAAGCAAAGCGCATAAGAACTCAACTTTGGCCTTTTTACCACCCACTTTCCACCAGAGAATGTGAATTTTCCGGAAAATCGGTATACAGTTTTAAATGAATTTTCATATTGATCTTCGAAAATTAGTTTGAACCAAAGCGCATAAGAACTCAACTTTGGCATTTTTACCACCCACTTTCCACCAGGGAATGTGAATTTTCCGGAAAATTGGTATGCAGCTTTAAATGAATTTTCATATTGATCTTCGAAAATTAGTTTGAAGCAAAGCGCATAAGAACTCAACTTTGGCCTTTTTACCACCCACTTTCCACCCGGGAATGTGAATTTTCCGGAAAATTGGTATGCAGCTTTAAATTAATTTTCATATTGATCTTCGAAAATTGGTTTGAAGCAAAGCGCATAAGAACTCGACTTTGGCCTTTTTACCACCCACTTTCCACCCGGGAATGTGAGCTTTCCGGAAAATTGGTATGCAGTTTTTAATGAATTTTCATATTGATCTTTGAAAATGAGTTTGAAGCAAATCGCATAAGAACTCAACTTTGGCCTTTTTACCACCCACTTTCCACCAGGGAATGTGAATTTTCCGGAAAATTGGTATGCAGTTTTAAATGAATTTTCATATTGATCTTCGAAAATTAGTTTGAAGCAAAGAGCATAAGAACTCAACTTTGGCCTTTTAACCACCCACTTTCCACCCTGGAATGTGAATTTTCCGGAAAATTGGTATGCAGTTTTAAATGAATTTTCATATTGATCTTCGAAAATGAGTTTGAAGCAAAGCGCATAAGAACTCAACTTTGGCCTTTTTACCACCCACTTTCCACCAGGGAATGTGAATTTTCCGGAAAATTGGAATGCAGTTTTAAATGAATTTTCATATTGATCTTCGAAAATTAGTTTGAAGCAAAGCGCATAAGAACTCAACCTTGGCCTTTTTACCACCCACTTTCCACCCGGGAATGTGAATTTCAAAAAAATTGGTATACAGTTGTTAATTAATTTTCATATTGATCTTCGAAAATTAGTTTGAAGCAAAGCGCATAAGAACTCAACTTTGGCCATTTTACCACCCACTTTCCACCGGGGAATGTGAATTTATCGGAAAATTGGTATGCAGTTTTAAATGAATTTTCATATTGATCTTCGAAAATTAGTTTGAAGCAAAGCGCATAAGAACTCAACTTTGGCCTTTTTACCACCCACTTTCCACCCTGGAATGTGAATTTTCCGGAAAATTGGTATGCAGTTTTAAATGAATTTTTATATTGATCTTCGAAAATTAGTTTGAAGCAAAGCGCATAAGAACTCAACTTTGGCCTTTTTACCACCCACTTTCCACCCGGGAATGTGAATTTTCCGGAAAATTGGTATGCAGTTTTAAATGAATTTTCATATTGATCTTCGAAAATTAGTTTGAAGCAAAGCGCATAAGAACTCAACTTTGGCCTTTTACCACCCACTTTCCACCAGGGAATGTGAATTTTCCGGAAAATTGGTATGCAGTTTTAAATGAATTTTCATATTGATTTTCGAAAATTAGTTTGAAGCAAAGAGCATTAGAACTGAACTTTGGCCTTTTTACCACCCACTTTCCACCAGGGAATTTGAATTTTCCGAAAAATTGGTATGCAGTTTTAAATGAATTTTCATATTGATCTTCGAAAATTAGTTTGAAGCAAAGAGCATAAGAACTGAACTTTGGCCTTTTTACCACCCACTTTCCACCCGGGAATGTGAATTTCAAAAAAATTGGTATACAGTTTTAAATTAATTTTCATATTGATCTTCGAAAATTAGTTTGAAGCAAAGCGCATAAGAACTCAACTTTGGAAATTTTACCACCCACTTTCCACCGGGGAATGTGAATTTATCGGAAAATTGGTATGCAGTTTTAAATGAATTTTCATATTGATCTTCGAAAATTAGTTTGAAGCAAAGCGCATAAGAACTCAACTTTGGCCTTTTTACCACCCACTTTCCACCCTGGAATGTGAATTTTCCGGAAAATTGGTATGCAGTTTTAAATGAATTTTTATATTGATCTTCGAAAATTAGTTTGAAGCAAAGCGCATAAGAACTCAACTTTGGCCTTTTTACCACCCACTTTCCACCAGGGAATGTGAATTTTCCGGAAAATTGGTATGCAGTTTTAAATGAATTTTCATATTGATCTTCGAAAATTAGTTTGAAGCAAAGCGCATAAGAACTCAACTTTGGCCTTTTTACCACCCACTTTCCACCCTGGAATGTGAATTTTCCGGATAATTGGTATGCAGTTTTAAATGAATTTTAATATTGATCTTCGAAAATTAGTTTGAAGCAAAGCGCATAAGAACTCAACTTTGGCATTTTTACCACCCACTTTCCACCAGGGAATGTGAATTTTCCGGAAAATTGGTATGCAGATTTAAATGAATTTTCATATTGATTTCGAAAATTAGTTTGAAGCAAAGCGCATAAGAACTCAACTTTGGCCTTTTTACCACCCACTTTCCACCCGGGAATGTGAATTTTCCGGAAAATTGGTATGCAGTTTTAAATTAATTTTCATATTGATCTTCGAAAATTGGTTTGAAGCAAAGCGCATAAGAACTCGACTTTGGCCTTTTTACCACCCACTTTCCACCCGGGAATGTGAGCTTTCCGGAAAATTGGTATGCAGTTTTTAATGAATTTTCATATTGATCTTTGAAAATGAGTTTGAAGCAAATCGCATAAAAGCTCAACTTTGGCCTTTTTACCACCCACTTTCCACCCGGGAATGTGAATTTCAAAAAAATTGGTATACAGTTTTAAATGAATTTTCATATTGATCTTTGAAAATGAGTTTGAAGCAAAGCGCATAAGAACTCAACTTTGGCCTTTTTACCACCCACTTTTCACCAGGGAATGTGAATTTTCCGGAAAATTGGTATGCAGTTTTAAATGAATTTTCATATTGATCTTCGAAAATTAGTTTGAAGCAAAGAGCATAAGAACTCAACTTTGGCTTTTTTACCACCCACTTTCCACCAGGGAATGTGAATTTTCCGGAAAATTGGTATGCAGTTTTAAATGAATTTTCATATTGATCTTCGAAAATTAGTTTGAAGCAAAGCGCATAAGAACTCAACTTTGGCCTTTTAACCACCCACTTTCCACCGGGGAATGTGAATTTATTGGAAAATTGGTATGCATTTTTAAATGAATTTTCATATTGATCTTCGAAAATTAGTTTGAAGCAAAGCGCATAAGAACTCAACTTTGGCCTTTTTACCACCCACTTTCCACCAGGGAATGTGAATTTTCCGGAAAATCAGTATACAGTTTTAAATGAATTTTCATATTGATCTTCGAAAATAAGTTTGAAGCAAAGCGCATAAGAACTCAACTTTGGCCTTTTTACCACCCACTTTCCACCCGGGAATGTGAATTTCAAAAAAATTGGTATACAGTTTTAAATTAATTTTCATATTGATCTTCGAAAATTAGTTTGAAGCAAAGCGCATAAGAAGTCAACTTTGGCCTTTTTACCACCCACTTTCCACCCGGGAATGTGAATTTTCCGGAAAATTGGTATGCAGTTTTAAATGAATTTTCATATTGATCTTCGAAAATTAGTTTGAAGCAAAGCGCATAAGAACTCAACTTTGGCCTTTTTACCAACCACTTTCCACCAGGGAATGTGAATTTTCCGGAAAATTGGTATGCAGTTTTAAATGAATTTTCATATTGATCTTCGAAAATAAGTTTGAAGCAAAGCGCATAAGAACTCAACTTTGGCCTTTTTACCACCCACTTTCCACCCGGGAATGTGAATTTCAAAAAAATTGGTATACAGTTTTAAATTAATTTTCATATTGATCTTCGAAAATTAGTTTGAAGCAAAGCGCATAAGAAGTCAACTTTGGCCTTTTTACCACCCACTTTCCACCCGGGAATGTGAATTTTCCGGAAAATTGGTATGCAGTTTTAAATGAATTTTCATATTGATCTTCGAAAATTAGTTTGAAGCAAAGCGCATAAGAACTCAACTTTGGCCTTTTTACCAACCACTTTCCACCAGGGAATGTGAATTTTCCGGAAAATTGGTATGCAGTTTTAAATGAATTTTCATATAGATCTTCGAAAATTAGTTTGAAGCAAAGAGCATAAGAACTCAACTTTGGCCTTTTTACCACCCACTTTCCACCCTGGAATGTGAATTTTCCGGAAAATTGGTATGCAGTTTTAAATGAATTTTAATATTTATCTTCGAAAATTAGTTTGAAGCAAAGCGCATAAGAACTCAACTTTGGCCTTTTTACCACCCACTTTCCACCAGGGAATGTGAATTTTCCGGAAAATTGGTATGCAGTTTTAAATGAATTTTCATATTGATCTTCGAAAATTAGTTTGAAGCAAAGCGCATAAGAACTCAACTTTGGCCTTTTTACCACCCACTTTCCACCCTGGAATGTGAATTTTCCGGAAAATTGGTATGCAGTTTTAAATGAATTTTCATATTGATCTTCGAAAATTAGTTTGAAGCAAAGCGCATAAGAACTCAACTTTGGCCTTTTTACCACCCACTTTCCACAATGGAATGTGAATTTTCCGGAAAATTGGTATGCAGTTTTAAATGAATTTTCATATTGATCTTCGAAAATTAGTTTGAAGCAAAGCGCATAAGAACTCAACTTTGGCCTTTTTACCACCCACTTTCCACCCGGGAATGTGAATTTCAAAAAAATTGGTATACAGTTTTAAATTAATTTTCATATTGATCTTCGAAAATTGGTTTGAAGCAAAGCGCATAAGAACTCGACTTTGGCCTTTTTACCACCCACTTTCCACCCGGGAATGTGAGCTTTCCGTAAAATTGGTATGCAGTTTTTAATGAATTTTCATATTGATCTTTGAAAATGAGTTTGAAGCAAATCGCATAAGAACTCAACTTTGGCCTTTTTACCACCCACTTTCCACCCGGGAATGTGAATTTCAAAAAAATTGGTATACAGTTTTAAATTAATTTTCATATTGATCTTTGAAAATGAGTTTGAAGCAAAGCGCATAAGAACTCAACTTTGGCCTTTTTACCACCCACTTTCCACCAGGGAATGTGAATTTTCCGGAAGATTGGTATGCAGTTTTAAATGAATTTTCATATTGATCTTCGAAAATTAGTTTGAAGCAAAGAGCATAAGAACTCAAATTTGGCCTTTTTACCACCCACTTTCCACCCTGGAATGTGAATTTTCCGGAAAATTGGTATGCAGTTTTAAATGAATTTTCATATTGATCTTCGAAAATTAGTTTGAAGCAAAGCGCATAAGAACTCAACTTTGGCCTTTTTACCACCCACTTTCCACCAGGGAATGTGCATTTCAAAAAAATTGGTATACAGTTTTAAATTAATTTTCATATTGATCTTCGAAAATTAGTTTGAAGCAAAGCGCATAAGAAGTCAACTTTGGCCTTTTTACCACCCACTTTCCACCCGGGAATGTGAATTTTCCGGAAAATTGGTATGCAGTTTTAAATGAATTTTCATATTGATCTTCGAAAATTAGTTTGAAGCAAAGCGCATAAGAACTCAACTTTGGCCTTTTTACCAACCACTTTCCACCAGGGAATGTGAATTTTCCGGAAAATTGGTATGCAGTTTTAAATGAATTTTCATATAGATCTTCGAAAATTAGTTTGAAGCAAAGAGCATAAGAACTCAACTTTGGCCTTTTTACCACCCACTTTCCACCCTGGAATGTGAATTTTCCGGAAAATTGGTATGCAGTTTTAAATGAATTTTAATATTTATCTTCGAAAATTAGTTTGAAGCAAAGCGCATAAGAACTCAAATTTGGCCTTTTTACCACCCACTTTCCACCAGGGAATGTGAATTTTCCGGAAAATTGGTATGCAGTTTTAAATGAATTTTCATATTGATCTTCGAAAATTAGTTTGAAGCAAAGCGCATAAGAACTCAACTTTGGCCTTTTTACCACCCACTTTCCACCCTGGAATGTGAATTTTCCGGAAAATTGGTATGCAGTTTTAAATGAATTTTCATATTGATCTTCGAAAATTAGTTTGAAGCAAAGCGCATAAGAACTCAACTTTGGCCTTTTTACCACCCACTTTCCACCAGGGAATGTGAATTTTCCGGAAAATCAGTATACAGTTTTAAATGAATTTTCATATTGATCTTCGAAAATTAGTTTGAAGCAAAGCGCATAAGAACTCAACTTTGGCCTTTTTACCACCCACTTTCCACCAGGGAATGTGAATTTCAAAAAAATTGGTATACAGTTTTAAATTAATTTTCATATTGATCTTCGAAAATTAGTTTGAAGCAAAGCGCATAAGAACTCAACTTTGGCCTTTTTACCACCCACTTTCCACACGGGAATGTGAATTTTCCGGAAAATTGGTATGCAGTTTTAAATTAATTTTCATATTGATCTTCGAAAATTAGTTTGAAGCAAAGCGCATAAGAAGTCAACTTTGGCCTTTTTACCACCCACTTTCCACCCGGGAATGTGAATTTTCCGGAAAATTGGTATGCAGTTTTAAATGAATTTTCATATTGATCTTCGAAAATTAGTTTGAAGCAAAGCGCATAAGAACTCAACTTTGGCCTTTTTACCACCCACTTTCCACCAGGGAATGTGAATTTTCCGGAAAATTGGTATGCAGTTTTAAATGAATTTTCATATTGATCTTCGAAAATTAGTTTGAAGCAAAGAGCATAAGAACTCAACTTTGGCCTTTTTACCACCCACTTTCCACTCTGGAATGTGAATTTTCCGGAAAATTGGTATGCAGTTTTAAATGAATTTTAATATTGATCTTCGAAAATTAGTTTGAAGCAAAGCGCATAAGAACTCAACTTTGGCCTTTTTACCACCCACTTTCCACCAGGGAATGTGAATTTTCCGGAAAATTGGTATGCAGTTTTAAATGAATTTTCATATTGATCTTCGAAAATTAGTTTGAAGCAAAGCGCATAAGAACTCAACTTTGGCCTTTTAACCACCCACTTTCCACCGGGGAATGTGAATTTATTGGAAAATGGTATGCATTTTTAAATGAATTTTCATATTGATCTTCGAAAATTAGTTTGAAGCAAAGCGCATAAGAACTCAACTTTGGCCTTTTTACCACCCACTTTCCACCAGGGAATGTGAATTTTCCGGAAAATTGGTATGCAGTTTTAAATGAATTTTCATATTGTTCTTCGAAAATTAGTTTGAAGCAAAGCGCATAAGAACTCGACTTTGGCCTTTTTACCACCCACTTTCCACCAGGGAATGTGAGCTTTCCGGAAAATTAGTATGCAGTTTTTAATGAATTTTCATATTGATCTTTGAAAATGAGTTTGAAGCAAATCGCATAAAAGCTCAACTTTGGCCTTTTTACCACCCACTTTCCACCCGGGAATGTGAATTTCAAAAAAATTGGTATACAGTTTTAAATTAATTTTCATATTGATCTTCGAAAATTAGTTTGAAGCAAAGCGGATAAGAACTCAACTTTGGCCTTTTTACCACCCACTTTCCACCCAGGAATGTGAATTTTCCGGAAAATGTGTATGCAGTTTTAAATGAATTTTCATATTGATCTTCGAAAATTAGTTTGAAGCAAAGCGCATAAGAACTCAACTTTGGCCTTTTTACCACCCACTTTTCACCAGGGAATGTGAATTTTCCGGAAAATTGGTATGCAGTTTTAAATGAATTTTCATATTGAGCTTCGAAAATTAGTTTGAAGCAAAGAGCATAAGAACTCAACTTTGGCCTTTTTACCACCCACTTTCCACCCGGGAATGTGAACTTTCCAGAAAATTGGTATGCAGTTTTAAATGAATTTTCATATTGATCTTTGAAAATGAGTTTGAAGAAAATCGCATAAGAACTCAACTTTCGCCCTATTTAACCACCCAGGGGGGTGAATTTTCCGGAAAATTAGTATGCAGTTTTAAATGAATTTCCATATTGATCTTTGAAAATGAGTTTGAAGAAAATCGCATAAGAACTCAACTTTCGCCCTATAAACCACCCAGGGGGGTGAATTTTCCGGAAAATTAGTATGCAGTCTTAAATGAATTTTCATATTGATCTTTGAAAATGAGTTTGAAGCAAATCGCATAAGAACTCAAATTTGGCCTTTTTACCACCCTTTTTCCACCCTGGAATGTGAATTTCCAAAAAAATTGGTATGCAGTTTTAAATTAATTTTCATATTGATCTTCGAAAATTAGTTTGAAGCAAAGCGCATAAGAACTCAACTTTACCGTTTTTTCTACCCACTTTCCACCCGGGAATGTGAACTTTCCGGAAAATTGGTATGCAGTATGAAGAAAATCGCATAAGAACTCAACTTTCGCCCTGTTAACAACCCAGGGGGGTGAATTTTCCGGAAAATTAGTATGCAGTTTTAAATGAATTTTCATATTGATCTTTGAAAATGAGTTTGAAGCAAATCGCATAAGAACTCAACCTTGGCCTTTTTACTACCCACTTTGCACCCGGGAATGTCAATTTTCCGGAAAATTGGTATGCAGTTTTAAATGAATTTTCATATTGATCTTTGAAAATGAGTTTGAAGAAAATCGCATAAGAACTCAACTTTCGCCCTATTAACAACCCAGGGGGGTGAATTTTCCGGAAAATTAGTATGCAGTTTTAAATGAATTTTCATATTGATCTTTGAAAATGAGTTTGAAGCAAATCGCATAAGAACTCAACTTTGGCCTTTTTACCACCCACTTTCCACCCTGGAATGTGAATTTTCCGGAAAATTGGTATGCAGTTTTAAATGAATTTTAATATTGATCTTCGAAAATTAGTTTGAAGCAAAGCGCATAAGAACTCAACTTTGGCCTTTTTACCACCCACTTTCCACCCGGGAATGTGAACTTTCCGGAAAATTGGTATGCAGTTTTAAATGAATTTTCATATTGATCTTTGAAAATGAGTTTGAAGCAAATCGCATAAGAACTCAACTTTGGCCTTTTTACCACCCACTTTCCACCCTGGAATGTGAATTTTCCGGAAAATTGGTATGCAGTTTTAAATGAATTTTAATATTGATCTTCGAAAATTAGTTTGAAGCAAAGCGCATAAGAACTCAACTTTGGCCTTTTGCCACCCACTTTCCACCAGGGAATGTGAATTTTCCGGAAAATCGGTATACAGTTTTAAATGAATTTTCATATTGATCTTCGAAAATTAGTTTGAAGCAAAGCGCATAAGAACTCAACTTTGGCCTTTTTACCACCCACTTTCCACCGGGGAATGTGAATTTATCGGAAAATTGGTATGCAGTTTTAAATGAATTTTCATATTGATCTTCGAAAATTGGTTTGAAGCAAATCGCATAAGAACTCAACTTTGGCCTTTTTACCACCCACTTTCCACCAGGGAATGTGAATTTTCCGGAAAATTGGTATACAGTTTTAAATTAATTTTCATATTGATCTTCGAAAATTAGTTTGAAGCAAAGCGCATAAGAACTCAACTTTGGCCTTTTTACCACTCACTTTCCACCCTGGAATGTGAATTTTCCGGAAAATTGGTATGCAGTTTTAAATGAATTTTAATATTGACCTTCGAAAATTAGTTTGAAGCAAAGCGCATAAGAACTCAACTTTGGCCTTTTTACCACCCACTTTCCACCCTTTAATGTGAATTTTCCGGAAAATTGGTATGCAGTTTTAAATGAATTTTCATATTGATCTTCGAAAATTAGTTTGAAGCAAAGAGCATAAGAACTCAACTTTGGCCTTTTCCACCCTGGAATGTGAATTTTCCGGAAAATTGGTATGCAGTTTTAAATGAATTTTCATATTGATCTTCGAAAACTAGTTTGAAACAAAGCGCATAAGAACTCAACTTTGGCCTTTTTACCACCCACTTTCCACCCGGGAATGTGAACTTTCCAGAAAATTGGTATGCAGTTTTTAATGAATTTTCATATTGATCTTTGAAAATGAGTTTGAAGAAAATCGCATAAGAACTCAACTTTCGCCCTATTAACCACCCAGGGGGGTGAATTTTCCGGAAAATTAGTATGCAGTTTTAAATGAATTTTCATATTGATCTTTGAAAATGAGTTTGAAGAAAATCGCATAAGAACTCAACTTTCGCGCTATTAACCACCCAGGGGGGTGAATTTTCCGGAAAATTAGTATGCAGTTTTAAATGAATTTTCATATTGATCTTTGAAAATGAGTTTGAAGCAAATCGCATAAGAACTCAACTTTGGCCTTTTACCACCCACTTTCCACCCGGGAATGTGAATTTTCCGGAAAATTGGTATGCAGTTTTAAATGAATTTTCATATTGATCTTCGAAAATTAGTTTGAAGCAAAGCGCATAAGAACTCAACTTTGGCCTTTTTACCACCCACTTTCCACCCGGGAATGTGAATTTTCCGGAAAATTGGTATGCAGTTTTAAATTAATTTTAATATTGATCTTCGAAAATTAGTTTGAAGCAAAGCGCATAAGAACTTAACTTTGGCCTTTTGCCACCCACTTTCCACCAGGGAATGTGAATTTTCCGGAAAATCGGTATACAGTTTTAAATGAATTTTCATATTGATCTTCGAAAATTAGTTTGAAGCAAAGCGCATAAGAACTCAACTTTGGCCTTTTCCACCCTGGAATGTGAATTTTCCGGAAAATTGGTATGCAGTTTTAAATGAATTTTCATATTGATCTTCGAAAATTAGTTTGAAGCAAAGCGGATAAGAACTCAACTTTGGCCTTTTTACCACCCACTTTCCACCCAGGAATGTGAATTTTCCGGAAAATTGGTATGCAGTTTTAAATGAATTTTCATATTGATCTTCGAAAATTAGTTTGAAGCAAAGCGCATAAGAACTCAACTTTGGCCTTTTTACCACCCACTTTCCACCAGGGAATGTGAATTTTCCGGAAAATTGGTATGCAGTTTTAAATGAATTTTCATATTGATCTTCGAAAATTAGTTTGAAGCAAAGCGCATAAGAACTCAACTTTGGCCTTTTTACCAACCACTTTCCACCAGGGAATGTGAATTTTCCGGAAAATTGGTATGCAGTTTTAAATGAATTTTCATATTGATCTTCGAAAATTAGTTTGAAGCAAAGCGCATAAGAACTCAACTTTGGCCTTTTTACCACCCACTTTCCACCAGGGAATGTGAATTTTCCGGAAAATTGGTATGCAGTTTTAAATGAATTTTCATATTGATCTTCGAAAATTAGTTTGAAGCAAAGAGCATAAGAACTCAACTTTGGCCTTTTTACCACCCACTTTCCACTCTGGAATGTGAATTTTCCGGAAAATTGGTATGCAGTTTTAAATGAATTTTAATATTGATCTTCGAAAATTAGTTTGAAGCAAAGCGCATAAGAACTCAACTTTGGCCTTTTTACCACCCACTTTCCACCAGGGAATGTGAATTTTCCGGAAAATTGGTATGCAGTTTTAAATGAATTTTCATATTGATCTTCGAAAATTAGTTTGAAGCAAAGCGCATAAGAACTCAACTTTGGCCTTTTAACCACCCACTTTCCACCGGGGAATGTGAATTTATTGGAAAATTGGTATGCATTTTTAAATGAATTTTCATATTGATCTTCGAAAATTAGTTTGAAGCAAAGCGCATAAGAACTCAACTTTGGCCTTTTTACCACCCACTTTCCACCAGGGAATGTGAATTTTCCGGAAAATTGGTATGCAGTTTTAAATGAATTTTCATATTGTTCTTCGAAAATTAGTTTGAAGCAAAGCGCATAAGAACTCGACTTTGGCCTTTTTACCACCCACTTTCCACCAGGGAATGTGAGCTTTCCGGAAAATTAGTATGCAGTTTTTAATGAATTTTCATATTGATCTTTGAAAATGAGTTTGAAGCAAATCGCATAAAAGCTCAACTTTGGCCTTTTTACCACCCACTTTCCACCCGGGAATGTGAATTTCAAAAAAATTGGTATACAGTTTTAAATTAATTTTCATATTGATCTTCGAAAATTAGTTTGAAGCAAAGCGGATAAGAACTCAACTTTGGCCTTTTTACCACCCACTTTCCACCCAGGAATGTGAATTTTCCGGAAAATGTGTATGCAGTTTTAAATGAATTTTCATATTGATCTTCGAAAATTAGTTTGAAGCAAAGCGCATAAGAACTCAACTTTGGCCTTTTTACCACCCACTTTTCACCAGGGAATGTGAATTTTCCGGAAAATTGGTATGCAGTTTTAAATGAATTTTCATATTGAGCTTCGAAAATTAGTTTGAAGCAAAGAGCATAAGAACTCAACTTTGGCCTTTTTACCACCCACTTTCCACCCGGGAATGTGAACTTTCCAGAAAATTGGTATGCAGTTTTTAATGAATTTTCATATTGATCTTTGAAAATGAGTTTGAAGAAAATCGCATAAGAACTCAACTTTCGCCCTATTAACCACCCAGGGGGGTGAATTTTCCGGAAAATTAGTATGCAGTTTTAAATGAATTTTCATATTGATCTTTGAAAATGAGTTTGAAGAAAATCGCATAAGAACACAACTTTCGCCCTATAAACCACCCAGGGGGGTGAATTTTCCGGAAAATTAGTATGCAGTTTTAAATGAATTTTCATATTGATCTTTGAAAATGAGTTTGAAGCAAATCGCATAAGAACTCAAATTTGGCCTTTTTACCACCCACTTTCCACCCTGGAATGTGAATTTCCCAAAAAATTGGTATGCAGTTTTAAATTAATTTTCATATTGATCTTCGAAAATTAGTTTGAAGCAAAGCGCATAAGAACTCAACTTTACCGTTTTTTCTACCCACTTTCCACCCGGGAATGTGAACTTTCCGGAAAATTGGTATGCAGTATGAAGAAAATCGCATAAGAACTCAACTTTCGCCCTGTTAACAACCCAGGGGGGTGAATTTTCCGGAAAATTAGTATGCAGTTTTAAATGAATTTTCATATTGATCTTTGAAAATGAGTTTGAAGCAAATCGCATAAGAACTCAACCTTGGCCTTTTTACTACCCACTTTGCACCCGGGAATGTCAATTTTCCGGAAAATTGGTATGCAGTTTTAAATGAATTTTCATATTGATCTTTGAAAATGAGTTTGAAGAAAATCGCATAAGAACTCAACTTTCGCCCTATTAACAACCCAGGGGGGTGAATTTTCCGGAAAATTAGTATGCAGTTTTAAATGAATTTTCATATTGATCTTTGAAAATGAGTTTGAAGCAAATCGCATAAGAACTCAACTTTGGCCTTTTTACCACCCACTTTCCACCCTGGAATGTGAATTTTCCGGAAAATTGGTATGCAGTTTTAAATGAATTTTAATATTGATCTTCGAAAATTAGTTTGAAGCAAAGCGCATAAGAACTCAACTTTGGCCTTTTTACCACCCACTTTCCACCCGGGAATGTGAACTTTCCGGAAAATTGGTATGCAGTTTTAAATGAATTTTCATATTGATCTTTGAAAATGAGTTTGAAGCAAATCGCATAAGAACTCAACTTTGGCCTTTTTACCACCCACTTTCCACCCTGGAATGTGAATTTTCCGGAAAATTGGTATGCAGTTTTAAATGAATTTTAATATTGATCTTCGAAAATTAGTTTGAAGCAAAGCGCATAAGAACTCAACTTTGGCCTTTTGCCACCCACTTTCCACCAGGGAATGTGAATTTTCCGGAAAATCGGTATACAGTTTTAAATGAATTTTCATATTGATCTTCGAAAATTAGTTTGAAGCAAAGCGCATAAGAACTCAACTTTGGCCTTTTTACCACCCACTTTCCACCGGGGAATGTGAATTTATCGGAAAATTGGTATGCAGTTTTAAAGGAATTTTCATATTGATCTTCGAAAATTGGTTTGAAGCAAATCGCATAAGAACTCAACTTTGGCCTTTTTACCACCCACTTTCCACCAGGGAATGTGAATTTTCCGGAAAATTGGTATACAGTTTTAAATTAATTTTCATATTAATCTTCGAAAATTAGTTTGAAGCAAAGCGCATAAGAACTCAACTTTGGCCTTTTTACCACTCACTTTCCACCCTGGAATGTGAATTTTCCGGAAAATTGGTATGCAGTTTTAAATGAATTTTAATATTGATCTTCGAAAATTAGTTTGAAGCAAAGCGCATAAGAACTCAACTTTGGCCTTTTTACCACCCACTTTCCACCCTTTAATGTGAATTTTCCGGAAAATTGGTATGCAGTTTTAAATGAATTTTCATATTGATCTTCGAAAATTAGTTTGAAGCAAAGAGCATAAGAACTCAACTTTGGCCTTTTCCACCCGGGAATGTGAATTTTCCGGAAAATTGGTATGCAGTTTTAAATGAATTTTAATATTGATCTTCGAAAATTAGTTTGAAGCAAAGCGCATAAGAACTCAACTTTGGCCTTTTGCCACCCACTTTCCACCAGGTAATGTGAATTTTCCGGAAAATCGGTATACAGTTTTAAATGAATTTTCATATTGATCTTCGAAAATTAGTTTGAAGCAAAGCGCATAAGAACTCAACTTTGGCCTTTTCCACCCTGGAATGTGAATTTTCCGGAAAATTGGTATGCAGTTTTAAATGAATTTTCATATTGATCTTCGAAAATTAGTTTGAAGCAAAGCGGATAAGAACTCAACTTTGGCCTTTTTACCACCCACTTTCCACCCAGGAATGTGAATTTTCCGGAAAATTGGTATGCAGTTTTAAATGAATTTTCATATTGATCTTCGAAAATTAGTTTGAAGCAAAGCGCATAAGAACTCAACTTTGGCCTTTTTACCACCCACTTTCCACCAGGGAATGTGAATTTTCCGGAAAATTGGTATGCAGTTTTAAATGAATTTTCATATTGAGCTTCGAAAATTAGTTTGAAGCAAAGAGCATAAGAACTCAACTTTGGCCTTTTTACCACCCACTTTCCACCCGGGAATGTGAATTTCAAAAAAATTGGTATACAGTTTTAAATTAATTTTCATATTGATCTTCGAAAATTAGTTTGAAGCAAAGCGCATAAGAACTCAACTTTGGCCTTTTTACCACCCACTTTCCACACGGGAATGTGAATTTTCCGGAAAATTGGTATGCAGTTTTAAATGAATTTTCATATTGATCTTCGAAAATTAGTTTGAAGCAAAGAGCATAAGAACTCAACTTTGGCCTTTTCCACCCTGGAATGTGAATTTTCCGGAAAATTGGTATGCAGTTTTAAATGAATTTTCATATTGATCTTCGAAAATTAGTTTGAAACAAAGCGCATAAGAACTCAACTTTGGCCTTTTTACCACCCACTTTCCACCCGGGAATGTGAACTTTCCAGAAAATTGGTATGCAGTTTTTAATGAATGTTCATATTGATCTTCGAAAATTAGTTTGAAGCAAAGCGCATAAGAACTCAACTTTGGCCTTTTTACCACCCACTTTCCACCCGGGAATGTGAATTTCAAAAAAATTGGTATACAGTTTTAAATTAATTTTCATATTGATCTTCGAAAATTAGTTTGAAGCAAAGCGCATAAGAACTCAACTTTGGCCTTTTTACCACCCACTTTCCACACGGGAATGTGAATTTTCCGGAAAATTGGTATGCAGTTTTAAATGAATTTTCATATTGATCTTCGAAAATTAGTTTGAAGCAAAGCGCATAAGAACTCAACTTTGGCCTTTTTACCAACCACTTTCCACCAGGGAATGTGAATTTTCCGGAAAATTGGTATGCAGTTTTAAATTAATTTTCATATTGATCTTCGAAAATTAGTTTGAAGCAAAGCGCATAAGAACTCAACTTTGGCCTTTTTACCACCCACTTTCCACCAGGGAATGTGAATTTTCCGGAAAATTGGTATGCAGTTTTAAATGAATTTTCATATTGATCTTCGAAAATTAGTTTGAAGCAAAGAGCATAAGAACTCAACTTTGGCCTTTTTACCACCCACTTTCCACCCTGGAATGTGAATTTTCCGGAAAATTGGTATGCAGTTTTAAATGAATTTTAATATTGATCTTCGAAAATTAGTTTGAAGCAAAGCGCATAAGAACTCAACTTTGGCCTTTTTACCACCCACTTTCCACCAGGGAATGTGAATTTTCCGGAAAATTGGTATGCAGTTTTAAATGAATTTTAATATTGATCTTCGAAAATTAGTTTGAAGCAAAGCGCATAAGAACTCAACTTTGGCCTTTTTACCACCCACTTTCCACCAGGGAATGTGCATTTTCCGGAAAATTGGAATGCAGTTTTAAATGAATTTTAATATTGATCTTCGAAAATTAGTTTGAAGCAAAGAGCATAAGAACTCAACTTTGGCCTTTGTACCACCCACTTTCCACCCTGGAATGTGAATTTTCCGGAAAATTGGTATGCAGTTTTAAATGAATTTTCATATTGATCTTCGAAAATAAGTTTGAAGAAAAGATCATAAGAACTCAACTTTGGCCATTTTACCACCCACTTTCCACCCTGGAATGTGAATTTTCCGGAAAATTGGTATGCAGTTTTAAATGAATTTTAATATTGATCTTCGAAAATTAGTTTGAAGCAAAGCGCATAAGAACTCAACTTTGGCCTTTTTACCACCCACTTTCCACCAGGGAATGTGAATTTTCCGGAAAATTGGTATGCAGTTTTAAATGAATTTTCATATTGATCTTCGAAAATTAGTTTGAAGCAAAGCGCATAAGAACTCAACTTTGGCCTTTTTACCACCCACTTTCCACCGGGGAATGTGAATTTATTGGAAAATTGGTATGCATTTTTAAATGAATTTTCATATTGATCTTCGAAAATTAGTTTGAAGCAAAGCGCATAAGAACTCAACTTTGGCCTTTTTACCACCCACTTTCCACCAGGGAATGTGAATTTTCCGGAAAATTGGTATGCAGTTTTAAATGAATTTTCATATTGTTCTTCGAAAATTAGTTTGAAGCAAAGCGCATAAGAACTCGACTTTGGCCTTTTTACCACCCACTTTCCACCAGGGAATGTGAGCTTTCCGGAAAATTAGTATGCAGTTTTTAATGAATTTTCATATTGATCTTTGAAAATGAGTTTGAAGCAAATCGCATAAAAGCTCAACTTTGGCCTTTTTACCACCCACTTTCCACCCGGGAATGTGAATTTCAAAAAAATTGGTATACAGTTTTAAATTAATTTTCATATTGATCTTCGAAAATTAGTTTGAAGCAAAGCGCATAAGAACTCAACTTTGGCCTTTTTACCACCCACTTTCCACCCAGGAATGTGAATTTTCCGGAAAATGTGTATGCAGTTTTAAATGAATTTTCATATTGATCTTCGAAAATTAGTTTGAAGCAAAGCGCATAAGAACTCAACTTTGGCCTTTTTACCACCCACTTTTCACCAGGGAATGTGAATTTTCCGGAAAATTGGTATGCAGTTTTAAATGAATTTTCATATTGAGCTTCGAAAATTAGTTTGAAGCAAAGAGCATAAGAACTCAACTTTGGCCTTTTTACCACCCACTTTCCACCCGGGAATGTGAACTTTCCAGAAAATTGGTATGCAGTTTTTAATGAATTTTCATATTGATCTTTGAAAATGAGTTTGAAGAAAATCGCATAAGAACTCAACTTTCGCCCTATTAACCACCCAGGGGGGTGAATTTTCCGGAAAATTAGTATGCAGTTTTAAATGAATTTTCATATTGATCTTTGAAAATGAGTTTGAAGAAAATCGCATAAGAACTCAACTATCGCCCTATTAACCACCCAGGGGGGTGAATTTTCCGGAAAATTAGTATGCAGTTTTAAATGAATTTTTATATTGATCTTTGAAAATGAGTTTGAAGCAAATCGCATAAGAACTCAACTTTGGCCTTTTTACCACCCACTTTCCACCCTGGAATGTGAATTTCCAAAAAAATTGGTATGCAGTTTTAAATTAATTTTCATATTGATCTTCGAAAATTAGTTTGAAGCAAAGCGCATAAGAACTCAACTTTGGCCTTTTTACCACCCACTTTCCACCCGGGAATGTGAACTTTCCGGAAAATTGGTATGCAGTTTTAAATGAATTTTCATATTGATCTTTGAAAATGAGTTTGAAGCAAATCGCATAAGAACTCAACTTTGGCCTTTTTACCACCCACTTTCCACCCTGGAATGTGAATTTTCCGGAAAATTGGTATGCAGTTTTAAATGAATTTTCATATTGATCTTCGAAAATTAGTTTGAAGCAAAGCGCATAAGAACTCAACTTTGGCCTTTTTACCACCCACTTTCCACCAGGGAATGTGAATTTTCCGGAAAATCAGTATACAGTTTTAAATGAATTTTCATATTGATCTTCGAAAATTAGTTTGAAGCAAAGCGCATAAGAACTCAACTTTGGCCTTTTTACCACCCACTTTCCACCCGGGAATGTGAATTTCAAAAAAATTGGTATACAGTTTTAAATTAATTTTCATATTGATCTTCGAAAATTATTTTGAAGCAAAGCGCATAAGAACTCAACTTTGGCCTTTTTACCACCCACTTTCCACCCTTTAATGTGAATTTTCCGGAAAATTGGTATGCAGTTTTAAATGAATTTTCATATTGATCTTCGAAAATTAGTTTGAAGCAAAGCGCATAAGAACTCAACTTTGGCCTTTTTACCAACCACTTTCCACCAGGGAATGTGAATTTTCCGGAAAATTGGTATGCAGTTTCAAATGAATTTTCATATTGATCTTCGAAAATTAGTTTGAAGCAAAGCGCATAAGAACTCAACTTTGGCCTTTTTACCACCCACTTTCCACCAGGGAATGTGAATTTTCCGGAAAATTGGTATGCAGTTTTAAATGAATTTTCATATTGATCTTCGAAAATTAGTTTGAAGCAAAGCGCATAAGAACTCAACTTTGGCCTTTTTACCACCCACTTTCCACCCTGGAATGTGAATTTTCCGGAAAATTGGTATGCAGTTTTAAATGAATTTTAATATTGATCTTCGAAAATTAGTTTGAAGCAAAGCGCATAAGAACTCAACTTTGGCCTTTTTACCACCCACTTTCCACCAGGGAATGTGAATTTTCCGGAAAATTGGTATGCAGTTTTAAATGAATTTTCATATTGATCTTCGAAAATTAGTTTGAAGCAAAGCGCATAAGAACTCAACTTTGGCCTTTTTACCACCCACTTTCCACCCGGGAATGTGAATTTATTGGAAAATTGGTATGCATTTTTAAATGAATTTTCATATTGATCTTCGAAAATTAGTTTGAAGCAAAGCGCATAAGAACTCAACTTTGGCCTTTTTACCACCCACTTTCCACCCTTTAATGTGAATTTTCCGGAAAATTGGTATGCAGTTTTAAATGAATTTTCATATTGATCTTCGAAAATTAGTTTGAAGCAAAGCGCATAAGAACTCAACTTTGGCCTTTTTACCAACCACTTTCCACCAGGGAATGTGAATTTTCCGGAAAATTGGTATGCAGTTTCAAATGAATTTTCATATTGATCTTCGAAAATTAGTTTGAAGCAAAGCGCATAAGAACTCAACTTTGGCCTTTTTACCACCCACTTTCCACCAGGGAATGTGAATTTTCCGGAAAATTGGTATGCAGTTTTAAATGAATTTTCATATTGATCTTCGAAAATTAGTTTGAAGCAAAGAGCATAAGAACTCAACTTTGGCCTTTTTACCACCCACTTTCCACCCTGGAATGTGAATTTTCCGGAAAATTGGTATGCAGTTTTAAATGAATTTTAATATTGATCTTCGAAAATTAGTTTGAAGCAAAGCGCATAAGAACTCAACTTTGGCCTTTTTACCACCCACTTTCCACCAGGGAATGTGAATTTTCCGGAAAATTGGTATGCAGTTTTAAATGAATTTTCATATTGATCTTCGAAAATTAGTTTGAAGCAAAGCGCATAAGAACTCAACTTTGGCCTTTTTACCACCCACTTTCCACCGGGGAATGTGAATTTATTGGAAAATTGGTATGCATTTTTAAATGAATTTTCATATTGATCTTCGAAAATTAGTTTGAAGCAAAGCGCATAAGAACTCAACTTTGGCCTTTTTACCACCCACTTTCCACCAGGGAATGTGAACTTTCCGGAAAATTGGTATGCAGTTTTAAATGAATTTTCATATTGTTCTTCGAAAATTAGTTTGAAGCAAAGCGCATAAGAACTCGACTTTGGCCTTTTTACCACCCACTTTCCACCAGGGAATGTGAGCTTGCCGGAAAATTAGTATGCAGTTTTTAATGAATTTTCATATTGATCTTTGAAAATGAGTTTGAAGCAAATCGCATAAAAGCTCAACTTTGGCCTTTTTACCACCCACTTTCCACCCGGGAATGTGAATTTCAAAAAAATTGGTATACAGTTTTAAATTAATTTTCATATTGATCTTCGAAAATTAGTTTGAAGCAAAGCGCATAAGAACTCAACTTTGGCCTTTTTACCACCCACTTTCCACCCAGGAATGTGAATTTTCCGGAAAATGTGTATGCAGTTTTAAATGAATTTTCATATTGATCTTCGAAAATTAGTTTGAAGCAAAGCGCATAAGAACTCAACTTTGGCCTTTTTACCACCCACTTTTCACCAGGGAATGTGAATTTTCCGGAAAATTGGTATGCAGTTTTAAATGAATTTTCATATTGAGCTTCGAAAATTAGTTTGAAGCAAAGAGCATAAGAACTCAACTTTGGCCTTTTTACCACCCACTTTCCACCCGGGAATGTGAACTTTCCAGAAAATTGGTATGCAGTTTTTAATGAATTTTCATATTGATCTTTGAAAATGAGTTTGAAGAAAATCGCATAAGAACTCAACTTTCGCCCTATTAACCACCCAGGGGGGTGAATTTTCCGGAAAATTAGTATGCAGTTTTAAATGAATTTTCATATTGATCTTCGAAAATTAGTTTGACGCAAAGCGCATAAGAACTCAACTTTGGCCTTTTTACCACCCACTTTCCACCCTGGAATGTGAATTTTCCGGAAAATTGGTATGCAGTTTTAAATGAATTTTAATATTGATCTTCGAAAATTAGTTTGAAGCAAAGCGCATAAGAACTCAACTTTGGCCTTTTTACCACCCACTTTCCACCAGGGAATGTGAATTTTCCGGAAAATTGGTATGCAGTTTTAAATGAATTTTCATATTGATCTTCGAAAATTAGTTTGAAGCAAAGCGCATAAGAACTCAACTTTGGCCTTTTTACCACCCACTTTCCACCGGGGAATGTGAATTTATTGGAAAATTGGTATGCATTTTTAAATGAATTTTCATATTGATCTTCGAAAATTAGTTTGAAGCAAAGCGCATAAGAACTCAACTTTGGCCTTTTTACCACCCACTTTCCACCAGGGAATGTGAATTTTCCGGAAAATTGGTATGCAGTTTTAAATGAATTTTCATATTGTTCTTCGAAAATTAGTTTGAAGCAAAGCGCATAAGAACTCGACTTTGGCCTTTTTACCACCCACTTTCCACCAGGGAATGTGAGCTTTCCGGAAAATTAGTATGCAGTTTTTAATGAATTTTCATATTGATCTTTGAAAATGAGTTTGAAGCAAATCGCATAAAAGCTCAACTTTGGCCTTTTTACCACCCACTTTCCACCCGGGAATGTGAATTTCAAAAAAATTGGTATACAGTTTTAAATTAATTTTCATATTGATCTTCGAAAATTAGTTTGAAGCAAAGCGCATAAGAACTCAACTTTGGCCTTTTTACCACCCACTTTCCACCCAGGAATGTGAATTTTCCGGAAAATGTGTATGCAGTTTTAAATGAATTTTCATATTGATCTTCGAAAATTAGTTTGAAGCAAAGCGCATAAGAACTCAACTTTGGCCTTTTTACCACCCACTTTTCACCAGGGAATGTGAATTTTCCGGAAAATTGGTATGCAGTTTTAAATGAATTTTCATATTGAGCTTCGAAAATTAGTTTGAAGCAAAGAGCATAAGAACTCAACTTTGGCCTTTTTACCACCCACTTTCCACCCGGGAATGTGAACTTTCCAGAAAATTGGTATGCAGTTTTTAATGAATTTTCATATTGATCTTTGAAAATGAGTTTGAAGAAAATCGCATAAGAACTCAACTTTCGCCCTATTAACCACCCAGGGGGGTGAATTTTCCGGAAAATTAGTATGCAGTTTTAAATGAATTTTCATATTGATCTTTGAAAATGAGTTTGAAGAAAATCGCATAAGAACTCAACTATCGCCCTATTAACCACCCAGGGGGGTGAATTTTCCGGAAAATTAGTATGCAGTTTTAAATGAATTTTTATATTGATCTTTGAAAATGAGTTTGAAGCAAATCGCATAAGAACTCAACTTTGGCCTTTTTACCACCCACTTTCCACCCTGGAATGTGAATTTCCAAAAAAATTGGTATGCAGTTTTAAATTAATTTTCATATTGATCTTCGAAAATTAGTTTGAAGCAAAGCGCATAAGAACTCAACTTTGGCCTTTTTACCACCCACTTTCCACCCGGGAATGTGAACTTTCCGGAAAATTGGTATGCAGTTTTAAATGAATTTTCATATTGATCTTTGAAAATGAGTTTGAAGCAAATCGCATAAGAACTCAACTTTGGCCTTTTTACCACCCACTTTCCACCCTGGAATGTGAATTTTCCGGAAAATTGGTATGCAGTTTTAAATGAATTTTCATATTGATCTTCGAAAATTAGTTTGAAGCAAAGCGCATAAGAACTCAACTTTGGCCTTTTTACCACCCACTTTCCACCAGGGAATGTGAATTTTCCGGAAAATCAGTATACAGTTTTAAATGAATTTTCATATTGATCTTCGAAAATTAGTTTGAAGCAAAGCGCATAAGAACTCAACTTTGGCCTTTTTACCACCCACTTTCCACCCGGGAATGTGAATTTCAAAAAAATTGGTATACAGTTTTAAATTAATTTTCATATTGATCTTCGAAAATTAGTTTGAAGCAAAGCGCATAAGAACTCAACTTTGGCCTTTTTACCACCCACTTTCCACCCGGGAATGTGAATTTTCCGGAAAATTGGTATGCAGTTTTAAATGAATTTTCATATTGATCTTCGAAAATTAGTTTGAAGCAAAGCGCATAAGAACTCAACTTTGGCCTTTTTACCAACCACTTTCCACCAGGGAATGTGAATTTTCCGGAAAATTGGTATGCAGTTTCAAATGAATTTTCATATTGATCTTCGAAAATTAGTTTGAAGCAAAGCGCATAAGAACTCAACTTTGGCCTTTTTACCACCCACTTTCCACCAGGGAATGTGAATTTTCCGGAAAATTGGTATGCAGTTTTAAATGAATTTTCATATTGATCTTCGAAAATTAGTTTGAAGCAAAGCGCATAAGAACTCAACTTTGGCCTTTTTACCACCCACTTTCCACCCTGGAATGTGAATTTTCCGGAAAATTGGTATGCAGTTTTAAATGAATTTTAATATTGATCTTCGAAAATTAGTTTGAAGCAAAGCGCATAAGAACTCAACTTTGGCCTTTTTACCACCCACTTTCCACCAGGGAATGTGAATTTTCCGGAAAATTGGTATGCAGTTTTAAATGAATTTTCATATTGATCTTCGAAAATTAGTTTGAAGCAAAGCGCATAAGAACTCAACTTTGGCCTTTTTACCACCCACTTTCCACCGGGGAATGTGAATTTATTGGAAAATTGGTATGCATTTTTAAATGAATTTTCATATTGATCTTCGAAAATTAGTTTGAAGCAAAGCGCATAAGAACTCAACTTTGGCCTTTTTACCACCCACTTTCCACCCTTTAATGTGAATTTTCCGGAAAATTGGTATGCAGTTTTAAATGAATTTTCATATTGATCTTCGAAAATTAGTTTGAAGCAAAGCGCATAAGAACTCAACTTTGGCCTTTTTACCAACCACTTTCCACCAGGGAATGTGAATTTTCCGGAAAATTGGTATGCAGTTTCAAATGAATTTTCATATTGATCTTCGAAAATTAGTTTGAAGCAAAGCGCATAAGAACTCAACTTTGGCCTTTTTACCACCCACTTTCCACCAGGGAATGTGAATTTTACGGAAAATTGGTATGCAGTTTTAAATGAATTTTCATATTGATCTTCGAAAATTAGTTTGAAGCAAAGAGCATAAGAACTCAACTTTGGCCTTTTTACCACCCACTTTCCACCCTGGAATGTGAATTTTCCGGAAAATTGGTATGCAGTTTTAAATGAATTTTAATATTGATCTTCGAAAATTAGTTTGAAGCAAAGCGCATAAGAACTCAACTTTGGCCTTTTTACCACCCACTTTCCACCAGGGAATGTGAATTTTCCGGAAAATTGGTATGCAGTTTTAAATGAATTTTCATATTGATCTTCGAAAATTAGTTTGAAGCAAAGCGCATAAGAACTCAACTTTGGCCTTTTTACCACCCACTTTCCACCGGGGAATGTGAATTTATTGGAAAATTGGTATGCATTTTTAAATGAATTTTCATATTGATCTTCGAAAATTAGTTTGAAGCAAAGCGCATAAGAACTCAACTTTGGCCTTTTTACCACCCACTTTCCACCAGGGAATGTGAATTTTCCGGAAAATTGGTATGCAGTTTTAAATGAATTTTCATATTGTTCTTCGAAAATTAGTTTGAAGCAAAGCGCATAAGAACTCGACTTTGGCCTTTTTACCACCCACTTTCCACCAGGGAATGTGAGCTTGCCGGAAAATTAGTATGCAGTTTTTAATGAATTTTCATATTGATCTTTGAAAATGAGTTTGAAGCAAATCGCATAAAAGCTCAACTTTGGCCTTTTTACCACCCACTTTCCACCCGGGAATGTGAATTTCAAAAAAATTGGTATACAGTTTTAAATTAATTTTCATATTGATCTTCGAAAATTAGTTTGAAGCAAAGCGCATAAGAACTCAACTTTGGCCTTTTTACCACCCACTTTCCACCCAGGAATGTGAATTTTCCGGAAAATGTGTATGCAGTTTTAAATGAATTTTCATATTGATCTTCGAAAATTAGTTTGAAGCAAAGCGCATAAGAACTCAACTTTGGCCTTTTTACCACCCACTTTTCACCAGGGAATGTGAATTTTCCGGAAAATTGGTATGCAGTTTTAAATGAATTTTCATATTGAGCTTCGAAAATTAGTTTGAAGCAAAGAGCATAAGAACTCAACTTTGGCCTTTTTACCACCCACTTTCCACCCGGGAATGTGAACTTTCCAGAAAATTGGTATGCAGTTTTTAATGCATTTGCATATTGATCTTTGAAAATGAGTTTGAAGAAAATCGCATAAGAACTCAACTTTCGCCCTATTAACCACCCAGGGGGGTGAATTTTCCGGAAAATTAGTATGCAGTTTTAAATGAATTTTCATATTGATCTTTGAAAATGAGTTTGAAGAAAATCGCATAAGAACTCAACTTTCGCCCTATTAACCACCCAGGGGGGTGAATTTTCCGGAAAATTAGTATGCAGTTTTAAATGAATTTTCATATTGATCTTTGAAAATGAGTTTGAAGCAAATCGCATAAGAACTCAACTTTGGCCTTTTTACCACCCACTTTCCACCCTGGAATGTGAATTTCCAAAAAAATTGGTATGCAGTTTTAAATTAATTTTCATATTGATCTTCGAAAATTAGTTTGAAGCAAAGCGCATAAGAACTCAACTTTGGCCTTTTTACCACCCACTTTCCACCCGGGAATGTGAACTTTCCGGAAAATTGGTATGCAGTTTTAAATGAATTTTCATATTGATCTTTGAAAATGAGTTTGAAGCAAATCGCATAAGAACTCAACTTTGGCCTTTTTACCACCCACTTTCCACCCTGGAATGTGAATTTTCCGGAAAATTGGTATGCAGTTTTAAATGAATTTTAATATTGATCTTCGAAAATTAGTTTGAAGCAAAGCGCATAAGAACTCAACTTTGGCCTTTTGCCACCCACTTTCCACCAGGGAATGTGAATTTTCCGGAAAATCGGTATACAGTTTTAAATGAATTTTCATATTGATCTTCGAAAATTAGTTTGAAGCAAAGCGCATAAGAACTCAACTTTGGCCTTTTTACCACCCACTTTCCACCGGGGAATGTGAATTTATCGGAAAATTGGTATGCAGTTTTAAATGAATTTTCATATTGATCTTCGAAAATTGGTTTGAAGCAAATCGCATAAGAACTCAACTTTGGCCTTTTACCACCCACTTTCCACCAGGGAATGTGAATTTTCCGGAAAATTGGTATACAGTTTTAAATTAATTTTCATATTGATCTTCGAAAATTAGTTTGAAGCAAAGCGCATAAGAACTCAACTTTGGCCTTTTTACCACTCACTTTCCACCCTGGAATGTGAATTTTCCGGAAAATTGGTATGCAGTTTTAAATGAATTTTAATATTGATCTTCGAAAATTAGTTTGAAGCAAAGCGCATAAGAACTCAACTTTGGCCTTTTTACCACCCACTTTCCACCCTGGAATGTGAATTTTCCGGAAAATTGGTATGCAGTTTTAAATGAATTTTCATATTGATCTTCGAAAATTAGTTTGAAGCAAAGAGCATAAGAACTCAACTTTGGCCTTTTCCACCCTGGAATGTGAATTTTCCGGAAAATTGGTATGCAGTTTTAAATTAATTTTCATATTGATCTTCGAAAATTAGTTTGAAACAAAGCGCATAAGAACTCAACTTTGGCCTTTTTACCACCCACTTTCCACCCGGAAATGTGAACTTTCCAGAAAATTGGTATGCAGTTTTTAATGAATTTTCATATTGATCTTTGAAAATGAGTTTGAAGAAAACCGCATAAGAACTCAACTTTCGCCCTATTAACCACCCAGGGGGGTGAATTTTCCGGAAAATTAGTATGCAGTTTTATATGAATTTTCATATTGATCTTCGAAAATGAGTTTGAAGCAAAGCGCATAAGAACTCAGCTTTGGCCTTTTTACCGCCCACTTTCCACCCGGGAATGTGAACTTTCCGGAAAATTGCTATGCAGTTTTTAATGAATTTTCATATTGATCTTTGAAAATGCGTTTGAAGCAAATCGCAAAAAAGCTCAACTTTGGCCTTGTTAACACCCACTTTCCACCCGGGAATGTGAATTTCCAAAAAATTGGTATACAGTTTTAAATGAATTTTCATATTGATCTTCGAAAATTAGTTTGAAGCAAAGCGCATAAGAACTCAACTTTGGCCTTTTTACCACCCACTTTCCACCCGGGAATGTGAATTTTCCGGAAAATTGGTATGCAGTTTTAAATGAATTTTAATATTGATCTTCGAAAATTAGTTTGAAGCAAAGCGCATAAGAACTCAACTTTGGCCTTTTCCACCCTGGAATGTGAATTTTCCGGAAAATTGGTATGCAGTTTTAAATGAATTTTCATATTGATCTTTGAAAATTAGTTTGAAGCAAAGCGGATAAGAACTCAACTTTGGCCTTTTTACCACCCACTTTCCACCCAGGAATGTGAATTTTCCGGAAAATTGGTATGCAGTTTTAAATGAATTTTCATATTGATCTTCGAAAATTAGTTTGAAGCAAAGCGCATAAGAACTCAACTTTGGCCTTTTTACCACCCACTTTCCACCAGGGAATGTGAATTTTCCGGAAAATTGGTATGCAGTTTTAAATGAATTTTCATATTGAGCTTCGAAAATTAGTTTGAAGCAAAGAGCATTAGAACTCAACTTTGGCCTTTTTACCACCCACTTTCCACCCGGGAATGTGAACTTTCCAGAAAATTGGTATGCAGTTTTTAATGAATTTTCATATTGATCTTTGAAAATGAGTTTGAAGAAAATCGCATAAGAACTCAACTTTCGCCCTATTAACCACCCAGGGGGGTGAATTTTCCGGAAAATTAGTATGCAGTTTTAAATGAATTTTCATATTGATCTTTGAAAATGAGTTTGAAGAAAATCGCATAAGAACTCAACTTTCGCCCTATTAACCACCCAGGGGGGTGAATTTTCCGGAAAATTAGTATGCAGTTTTAAATGAATTTTCATATTGATCTTTGAAAATGAGTTTGAAGCAAATCGCATAAGAACTCAAATTTGGCCTTTTTACCACCCACTTTCCACCCTGGAATGTGAATTTCCAAAAAAATTAGTATGCAGTTTTAAATGAATTTTCATATTGATCTTTGAAAATGAGTTTGAAGCAAATCGCATAAGAACTCAAATTTGGCCTTTTTACCACCCACTTTCCACCCTGGAATGTGAATTTCCAAAAAAATTGGTATGCAGTTTTAAATTAATTTTCATATTGATCTTCGAAAATTAGTTTGAAGCAAAGCGCATAAGAACTCAACTTTACCGTTTTTTCTACCCACTTGCCACCCTGGAATGTGAACTTACCGGAAAATTGGTATGCAGTTTTAAATGAATTTTCATATTGATCTTTGAAAATGAGTTTGAAGAAAATCGCATAAGAACTCAACTTTCGCCCTATTAACCACCCAGGGGGGTGAATTTTCCGGAAAATTAGTATGCAGTTTTAAATGAATTTTCATATTGATCTTTGAAAATGAGTTAGAGGAAAATCGCATAAGAACTCAACTTTCGCCCTATTAACAACCCAGGGGGGTGAATTTTCCGGAAAATTGGTATGCAGTTTTAAATGAATTTTCATATTGATCTTCGAAAATTAGTTTGAAGCAAATCGCATAAGAACATAACTTTGGCCTTTTTACCACCCACTTTCCACCCTGGAATGTGAATTTTCCGGAAAATTGGTATGCAGTTTTAAATTAATTTTAATATTGATCTTCGAAAATTAGTTTGAAGCAAAGCGCATAAGAACTCAACTTTGGCCTTTTTACCACCCACTTTCCACCCGGGAATGTGAACTTTCCGGAAAATTGGTATGCAGTTTTAAATGAATTTTCATATTGATCTTTGAAAATGAGTTTGAAGCAAATCGCATAAGAACTCAACTTTGGCCTTTTTACCACCCACTTTCCACCCTGGAATGTGAACTTTCCGGAAAATTGGTATGCAGTTTTAAATGAATTTTAATATTGATCTTCGAAAATTAGTTTGAAGCAAAGCGCATAAGAACTCAACTTTGGCCTTTTTACCACCCACTTTCCACCAGGGAATGTGAATTTTCCGGAAAATCGGTATACAGTTTTAAATGAATTTTCATATTGATCTTCGAAAATTAGTTTGAAGCAAAGCGCATAAGAACTCAACTTTGGCCTTTTTACCACCCACTTTCCACCGGGGAAAGTGAACTTTCCGGAAAATTGGTATGCAGTTTTAAATGAATTTTCATATTGATCTTTGAAAATGAGTTTGAAGAAAATCGCATAAGAACTCAATTTTCGCCCTATTAACCACCCTGGAATGTGAATTTTCTGGAAAATTGGTATGCAGTTTTAAATGAATTTTAATATTGATCTTCGAAAATTAGTTTGAAGCAAAGCGCATAAGAACTCAACTTTGGCCTTTTTACCACCCACTTTCCACCCGGGAATGTGAATTTTCCGGAAAATTGGTATGCAGTTTTAAATGAATTTTCATATTGATCTTTGAAAATGAGTTTGAAGCAAATCGCATAAGAACTCAACTTTGGCCTTTTTACCACCCACTTTCCACCCTGGAATGTGAATTTTCCGGAAAATTGGTATGCAGTTTTAAATGAATTTTAATATTGATCTTCGAAAATTAGTTTGAAGCAAAGCGCATAAGAACTCAACTTTGGCCTTTTACCACCCACTTTCCACCAGGGAATGTGAATTTTCCGGAAAATCGGTATACAGTCTTAAATGAATTTTCATATTGATCTTCGAAAATTAGTTTGAAGCAAAGCGTATAAGAACTCAACTTTGGCCTTTTTACCACCCACTTTCCACCGGGGAATGTGAATTTATCGAAAATTGGTATGCAGTTTTAAATGAATTTTCATATTGATCTTCGAAAATTAGTTTGAAGCAAAGCGCATAAGAACTCAACTTTGGCCTTTTTACCACCCACTTTCCACCCGGGAATGTGAATTTTCCGGAAAATTGGTATGCAGTTTTAAATGAATTTTAATATTGATCTTCGAAACTTAGTTTGAAGCAAATCGCATAAGAACTCAACTTTGGCCTTTTTACCACCCACTTTCCACCAGGGAATGTGAACATTCCGGAAAATTGGTATGCAGTTTTAAATGAATTTTCATATTGATCTTCGAAAATTAGTTTGAAGCAAAGAGCATAAGAACTCAACTTTGGCCTTTTTACCACCCACTTTCCAACAGGGAATGTGAATTTTCCGGAAAATTGGCATGCAGTTTTAAATGAATTTTAATATTGATCTTTGAAAATTAGTTTGAAGCAAAGCGCATAAGAACTCAACTTTGGCATTTTTACCACCCACTTTTCACCAGGGAATGTGAATTTTCCGGAAAATTGGTATGCAGCTTTAAATGAATTTTCGTATTGATCTTCGAAAATTAGTTTGAAGCAAAGAGCATAAGAACTCAACTTTGGCCTTTTTACCACCCACTTTCCACCGGGGAATGTGAATTTATCGGAAAATTGGTATGCAGTTTTAAATGAATTTTCATATTGATCTTCGAAAATTAGTTTGAAGCAAAGAGCATAAGAACTCAACTTTGGCCTTTTTACCACCAACTTTCCACCCTGGAATGTGAATTTTCCGGAAAATCGCTATACAGTTTTTAATGAATTTTCATATTGATCTTCGAAAATTAGTTTGAAGCAAAGCGCATAAGAACTCAACTTTGGCCTTTTTACCACCCACTTTCCACCGGGGAAAGTGAATTTTCCGGAAAATCGCTATACAGTTTTTAATGAATTTTCATATTGATCTTCGAAAATTAGTTTGAAGCAAAGCGCATAAGAACTCAACTTTGGCCTTTTTACCACCCACTTTCCACCGGGGAAAGTGAACTTTCCGGAAAATTGGTATGCAGTTTTAAATGAATTTTCATATTGATCTTTGAAAATGAGTTTGAAGAAAATCGCATAAGAACTCAACTTTCGCCCTATTTACCACCCAGGGGGGTGAATTTTCCGGAAAATTAGTATGCAGTTTTAAATGAATTTTCATATTGATCTTTGAAAATGAGTTTGAAGAAAATCGCATAAGAACTCAACTTTCGCCCTATTTAACCACCCAGGGGGGTGAATTTTCCGGAAAATTAGTATGCAGTTTTAAATGAACTTTCATATTGATCATTGAAAATGAGTTTGAAGCAAATCGCATAACAACTCAACTTTGGCCTTTTAACCACCCACTTTCCACCAGGGAATGTGAACTTTCCGGAAAATTGGTATGCAGTTTTAAATGAATTTTCATATTGATCTTTGCAAATGAGTTTGGAACAAATCGCATAAGAACTCAACTTTCGCCCTGCTTACCACCCACTTTCCACACGGGAATGTGAATTTTCCGGAAAATTGGTATGCAGTTTTAAATGAATTTTCATATTGATCGTCGAAAATTAGTTTGAAGCAAAGCGCATAAGAACTCAACTTTGGCCTTTTACCACCCACTTTCCACCAGGGAATGTGAATTTTCCGGAAAATCGGTATGCAGTTTTAAATGAATTTTAATATTGATCTTCGAAAATTAGTTTGAAGCAAAGCGCATAAGAACTCAACTTTGGCCTTTTTACCACCCACTTTCCACCGGGGAATGTGAATTTATCGGAAAATTGGTATGCAGTTTTAAATGAATTTTCATATTGATCTTCGAAAATTAGTTTGAAGCAAAGCGCATAAGAACTCAACTTTGGCCTTTTTACCACCCACTTTCCACCCGGGAATGTGAATTTTCCGGAAAATTGGTATGCAGTTTTAAATGAATTTTTATATTGATCTTCGAAACTTAGTTTGAAGCAAATCGCATAAGAACTCAACTTTGGCCTTTTTACTACCCACTTTCCACCAGGGAATGTGAATTTTCCGGAAAATTGGTATGCAGTTTTAAATGAATTTTCATATTGATCTTCGAAAATTAGTTTGAAGCAAAGCGTATAAGAACTCAACTTTGGCCTTTTTACCACCCACTTTCCACCGGGGAATGTGAATTTATCGGAAAATTGGTATGCAGTTTTAAATGAATTTTCATATTGATCTTCGAAAATTAGTTTGAAGCAAAGCGCATAAGAACTCAACTTTGGCCTTTTTACCACCCACTTTCCAACAGGGAATGTGAATTTTCCGGAAAATTGGCATTCAGTTTTAAATGAATTTTAATATTGATCTTCGAAAATTAGTTTGAAGCAAAGCGCATAAGAACTCAACTTTGGCATTTTTACCACCCATTTTTCACCAGGGAATGTGAATTTTCCGGAAAATTGGTATGCGGTTTTAAATGAATTTTCATATTGAACTTCGAAAATTAGTTTGAAGCAAAGAGCATAAGAACTCAACTTTGGCCTTTTTACCACCCACTTTCCACCGGGGAATGTGAATTTATCGGAAAATTGGTATGCAGTTTCAAATGAATTTTCATATTGATCTTCGAAAATTAGTTTGAAGCAAAGCGCATAAGAACTCAACTTTGGCCTTTTTACCACCCACTTTCCACCCGGGAATGTGAATTTTCCGGAAAATTGGTATGCAGTTTTAAATGAATTTTCATATTGAACTTCGAAAATTAGTTTGAAGCAAAGAGCATAAGAACTCAACTTTGGCCTTTTTACCACCCACTTTCCACCGGGGAATGTGAATTTATCGGAAAATTGGTATGCAGTTTCAAATGAATTTTCATATTGATCTTCGAAAATTAGTTTGAAGCAAAGCGCATAAGAACTCAACTTTGGCCTTTTTACCACCCACTTTCCACCCGGGAATGTGAATTTTCCGGAAAATTGGTATGCAGTTTTAAATGAATTTTCATATTGATCTTCGAAAATTAGTTTGAAGCAAAGAGCATAAGAACTCAACTTTGGCCTTTTTACCACCCACTTTCCACCGGGGAAAGTGAACTTTCCGGAAAATTGGTATGCAGTTTTAAATGAATTTGAATATTGATCTTCGAAAATGAGTTTGACGCAAAGCGCATAAGAACTCAACTTTGGCCTTTTTACCACCCACTTTCCACCCGGGAATGTGAACTTTCCGGAAAATTGGTATGCAGCTTTAAATGAATTTTCATATTGATCTTTGAAAATGAGTTTGAAGCAAATCGCATAAGAACTCAACTTTGGCCTTTTTACCACCCACTTTCCACCCTGGAATGTGAATTTTGCGGAAAATTGGTATGCAGTTTTAAATGAATTTTAATATTGATCTTTGAAAATGAGTTTGAAGCAAAGCGCATTAGAACTCAACTTTTGCCTTTTTACCACCCACTTTCCACCAGGGTATGTGAATTTTCCGGAAAATTGGTATGCAGTTTTAAATGAATTTTCATATTGATCTTCGAAAATTAGTTTGAAGCAAAGAGCATAAGACCTCAACTTTGGCCTTTTTACCACACACTTTCCACCCGGAAATGTGAATTTTCCGGAAAATTGGTATGCAGTTTTAAATGAATTTTAATATTGATCTTTGAAAATGAGTTTGAAGCAAAGCGCATAAGAACTCAACTTTGGCCTTTTTACCACCCACTTTCCACCAGGGAATGTGAATTTTTCGGAAAATCGGTATACAGTTTTAAATGAATTTTCATATTGATCTTCGAAAATTAGTTTGAAGCAAAGCGCATAAGAACACAACTTTGGCCTTTTTACCACCCACTTTCCACCCGGGAATGTGAATTTTCCGGAAAATTGGTATGCAGTTTTAAATGAATTTTCATATTGATCTTCGAAAATTAGTTTGAAGCAAAGCGCATAAGAACTCAACTTTGGCCTTTTTACCACCCACTTTCCACCAGGGAATGTGAATTTTCCGGAAAATTGGTATGCAGTTTTAAAAGAATTTTCATATTGATCTTCGAAAATGAGTTTGAAGCAAATCGCATAAGAACTCAACTTTGGCCTTTTTGCGACCCACTTTCCACCCTGGAATGTGAATTTTCCGGAAAATTGGTATGCAGTTTTAAATGAATTTTCATATTGATCTTCGAAAATTAGTTTGAAGCAAAAGCAAAGAACTTAACTTTGGCCTTTTAACCACCCACTTTCCACCCTGGAATGTGAATTTTCCGGAAAATTGGTATGCAGTTTTAAATGAATTTTAATATTGATCTTCGAAAATTAGTTTGAAGCAAAGCGCATAAGAACTCAACTTTGGCCTTTTTACCACCCACTTTCCACCAGGGAATGTGAATTTTCCGGAAAAGTGGTATGCAGTTTTAAATGAATTTTCATATTGATCTTCGAAAATTAGTTTGAAGCAAAGAGAATAAGAACTCAACTTTGGCCTTTTTACCAACCACTTTCCACCGGGGAATGTGAATTAATCGGAAAATTGGTATGCAGTTTTAAATGAATTTTCATATTGATCTTCGAAAATTAGTTTGAAGTAAAGCGCATAAGAACTCAACTTTGTCCTTTTTACCACCCACTTTCCACCAGGGAATGTGAATTTTCCGGAAAATTGGTATGCAGTTTTAAATGAATTTTCATATTGATCTTCGAAAATTAGTTTGAAGCAAAGCGCATAAGAACTCGACTTTGGCCTTTTTACCACCCACTTTCCACCCGGGAATGTGAGCTTTCCGGAAAATTGGTATGCAGTTTTTAAAGAATTTTCATATAGATCTTTGAAAATGAGTTTGAAGCAAAGCGCATAAGAACTCAACTTTGGCCTTTTACCACCCACTTTCCACCAGGGAATATGAACTTCAAAAATATTGGTATACAGTTTTAAATGAATTTTCATATTGATCTTCGAAAATTAGTTTGAAGCAAAGCGCATAAGAACTCAACTTTGGCCTTTTTACCACCCACTTTCCACCAGGGAATGTGAATTTTCCGGAAAATTGGTATGCAGTTTTAAATGAATTTTCATATTGATCTTCGAAAATTAGTTTGAAGCAAAGAGCATAAGAACTCAACTTTGGCCTTTTTACCACCCACTTTCAACCCGGGAATGTGAACTTTCCGGAAAATTGGTATGCAGTTTTTAATGAATTTTCATATTGATCTTTGAAAATGAGTTTGAAGCAAATCGCATAAGAACTCAACTTTGGCCTTTTTACCACCCACTTTCCACCCGGGAATGTGAACTTTCCGGAAAATTGGTATGCAGTTTTAAATGAATTTTCATATAGGTTTTTGAAAATGGGTTTGAAGCAAATCGCAAAAAACTCAACTTTTCCTTTTTACCACACACTTTCCACCCGGGAATGTGAATTTTCCGGAAAATTGGTATGCAGTTTTAAATGAATATTCATATTGATCTTTGAAAATGAGTTTGAAGAAAGTCGCATAAGAACTCAATTTAGGTTTTTTTACCACCCACTTTCCACCCGGGAATGTGAATTTCCAAAAAATTGGTATGCAGTTTTAAATTAATTTTCATATTGATCTTCGAAAATTAGTTTGAAGCAAAGCGCATAAGAACTCAACTTTGGCCTTTTTACCACCCACTTTCCACCAGGGAATGTGAGCTTTCCGGAAAATTGGTATGCAGTTTTAAATGAATTTTCATATTGATCTTCGGAAATTAGTTTGAAGCAAAGAGCATAAGAACTCAACTTTGGCCTTTTTACCACCCACTTTTCACCCGGGAATGTGAACTTTCCGGAAAATTGGTATGCAGTTTTTAATTAATTTTCATATTGATCTTTGAAAATCAGTTTGAAGCAAATCGCATAAGAACTCAACTTTGGACTTTTTACCACCCACTTTCCACCCGGGAATGTGAATTTTCCGGAAAATTGGTATGCAGTTTTAAATTAATTTTCATATAGGTTTTTGAAAATGGGTTTGAAGCAAATCGCAAAAAACTCAGCTTTTCCTTTTTACCACACACTTTCCACCCGGGAATGTGAATTTTCCGGAAAATTGGTATGCAGTTTTAAATGAATATTCATATTGATCTTTGAAAATGAGTTTGAACAAAATCGCATAAGAACTCAACTTTCGCCCTATTAACCACCCAGGGGGGTGAATTTTCCGGAAATTTAGTATGCAGTTTTAAATGAATTTTAATATTGATCTTTGAAAATGAGTTTGAAGCAAATCGCATAAGAACTCAACTTTGGCCTTTTTACCACCCACTTTCCACCCGGGAATGTGAATTTCCAAAAAATTGGTATGCAGTTTTAAATGAATTTTCATATTGATCTTCGAAAATTAGTTTGAAGCAAAGCGCATAAGAACTCAATTTTGGCCTTTTTACCACCCACTTTCCACCCGGGAATGTGAATTGCCAAAAAATTGGTATGCAGTTTTAAATGAATTTTCATATTGATCTTCGAACATTAGTTTGAAGCAAAGCGCATAAGAACTCAACTTTGGCCTTTTTACCACCCACTTTCCACCCGGGAATGTGAGCTTTCCGGAAAATTGGTATGCAGTTTTAAATGAATTTTCATATTGATCTTTGACAATGAGTTTGAAGAAAATCGCATAAGAACTCAACTTTCGCCCTATTAACCACCCAGGGGGGTGAATTTTCCGGAAAATTAGTATGCAGTTTTAAATGAATTTTCATATTGATCTTTGAAAATGAGTTTGAAGAAAATCGCATAAGAACTCAACTTTCGCCCTATTAACCACCCAGGGGGGTGAATTTTCCGGAAATTTAGTATGCAGTTTTAAATGAATTTTAATATTGATCTTTGAAAATGAGTTTGAAGCAAATCGCATAAGAACTCAACTTTGGCCTTTTTACCACCCACTTTCCACCCGGGAATGTGAATTTCCAAAAAATTGGTATGCAGTTTTAAATGAATTTTCATATTGATCTTCGAAAATTAGTTTGAAGCAAAGCGCATAAGAACTCAATTTTGGCCTTTTTACCACCCACTTTCCACCCGGGAATGTGAATTGCCAAAAAATTGGTATGCAGTTTTAAATGAATTTTCATATTGATCTTCGAACATTAGTTTGAAGCAAAGCGCATAAGAACTCAACTTTGGCCTTTTTACCACCCACTTTCCACCCGGGAATGTGAGCTTTCCGGAAAATTGGTATGCAGTTTTAAATGAATTTTCATATTGATCTTTGACAATGAGTTTGAAGAAAATCGCATAAGAACTCAACTTTCGCCCTATTAACCACCCAGGGGGGTGAATTTTCCGGAAAATTAGTATGCAGTTTTAAATGAATTTTCATATTGATCTTTGAAAATGAGTTTGAAGAAAATCGCATAAGAACTCAACTTTCGCCCTATTAACCACCCAGGAGGGTGAATTTTCCGGAAAATTAGTATGCAGTTTTAAATGAATTTTCATATTGATCTTTGAAAATGAGTTTGAAGAAAATCGCAGAAGAACTCAACTTTCGCCCTTTTAACCACCCAGGGGGGTGCATTTGCCGGATAGTTAGTATGCAGTTTTAAATGAATTTTCATATTGATCTTCGAAAATTAGTTTGAAGCAAAGCGCATACGAACTCAGCTTTGGACTTTTTACCACCCACTTTCCACCCGGGAATGTGAACTTTCCGGAAAATTGCTATGCAGTTTTTAATGAATTTTCATATTGATCTTTGAAAATGCGTTTGAAGCAAATCGCAAAAAAGCTCAACTTTGGCCTTGTTAACACCCACTTTCCACCCGGGAATGTGAATTTCCAAAAAATTGGTATACAGTTTTAAATGAATTTTCATATTGATCTTCGAAAATTAGTTTGAAGCAAAGCGCATAAGAACTCAACTTTGGCATTTTTACCACCCATTTTTCACCAGGGAATGTGAATTTTCAAAAAAATTGGTATGTAGTTTTTAATGAATTTTCATATTGATCTTCGAAAATTAGTTTGAAGCAAAGAGCATAAGAACTCAACTTTGGCCTTTTTACCACCCACTTTCCACCCGGGAATGTGAACTTTCCGGAAAATTGGTATGCAGTTTTAAATGAATTTTCATATTGATCTTTGAAAATGAGTTTGAAGCAAATCGCATAAGAACTCAACTTTGGCCTTTTTACCACCCACTTTCCACCCGGGAATGTGAATTTTCCGGAAAGTTGGAATGCAGTTTTAAATGAATTTTCATACAAGTTTTTGAAAATGGGTTTGAAGCAAATCGCAAAAAAACTCAACTTTGGCATTTTTACCACACACTTTCCACCCGGAAATGTGAATTTTCCGGAAAATTGGTATGCAGTTTTAAATGAATATTCATATTGATCTTTGAAAATGAGTTTGAAGAAAATCGCATAAGAACTCAACTTTCGCCCTATTAACCACCCAGGGGGGTGAATTTTCCGGAAAATTAGTATGCAGTTTTAAATGAATTTTCATATAGATTATTGAAAATGAGTTTGAAGAAAATCGCATAAGAACTCAATTTTGGCCTTTTTACCACCCACTTTCCACCCGGGAATGTGAATTTCCAAAAAATTGGTATGCAGTTTTAAATGAATTTTCATATTGATCTTCGAAAATTAGTTTGAAGCAAAGCGCATAAGAACTCAACTTTGGCCTTTTTACCACCCACTTTCCACCCGGGAATGTGAATTTTCCGGAAAATTGCTATGCAGTTTTAAATGAATTTTCATACTGATCTTTGAAAATGAGTTTGAAGCAAAGCGCATAAGAACTCAACTCCTGTTCTTTTTACCACCCACTTTCCACCATGGAATGTGAATTTCCAAAAAATTGGTATACAGTTTTAAATTAATTTTCATATTGATCTTCGAAAATCAGTTTGAAGCAAAGCGCATAAGAACTCAACTTTGGCCTTTTTACCACCCACTTTCCACCCGGGAATGTGAACTTTCCGGAAAATTGGTATGCAGTTTTAAATGAATTTTCATATTGATCTTTGAAAATGAGTTTGAAGAAAACCGCATAAGAACTCAACTTTCGCCCTATTAACCACCCAGGGGGGTGAATTTTCCGGAAAATTAGTATGCAGTTTTATATGAATTTTCATATTGATCTTCGAAAATGAGTTTGAAGCAAAGCGCATAAGAACTCAGCTTTGGCCTTTTTACCGCCCACTTTCCACCCGGGAATGTGAACTTTCCGGAAAATTGCTATGCAGTTTTTAATGAATTTTCATATTGATCTTTGAAAATGCGTTTGAAGCAAATCGCAAAAAAGCTCAACTTTGGCCTTGTTAACACCCACTTTCCACCCGGGAATGTGAATTTCCAAAAAATTGGTATACAGTTTTAAATGAATTTTCATATTGATCTTCGAAAATTAGTTTGAAGCAAAGCGCATAAGAACTCAACTTTGGCATTTTTACCACCCATTTTTCACCAGGGAATCTGAATTTTCAAAAAAATTGGTATGTAGTTTTAAATGAATTTTCATATTGATCTTCGAAAATTAGTTTGAAGCAAAGAGCATAAGAACTCAACTTTGGCCTTTTTACCACCCACTTTCCACCCGGGAATGTGAACTTTCCGGAAAATTGGTATGCAGTTTTAAATGAATTTTCATATTGATCTTTGAAAATGAGTTTGAAGCAAATCGCATAAGAACTCAACTTTGGCCTTTTTACCACCCACTTTCCACCCGGGAATGTGAATTTTCCGGAAAGTTGGTATGCAGTTTTAAATGAATTTTCATACAAGTTTTTGAAAATGGGTTTGAAGCAAATCGCAAAAAAACTCAACTTTGGCATTTTTACCACACACTTTCCACCCGGAAATGTGAATTTTCCGGAAAATTGGTATGCAGTTTTAAATGAATATTCATATTGATCTTTGAAAATGAGTTTGAAGAAAATCGCATAAGAACTCAACTTTCGCCCTATTAACCACCCAGGGGGGTGAATTTTCCGGAAAATTAGTATGTAGTTTTAAATGAATTTTCATATAGATTATTGAAAATGAGTTTGAAGAAAATCGCATAAGAACTCAATTTCAGCCTTTTTACCACCCACTTTCCACCCGGGAATGTGAATTTCCAAAAAATTGGTATGCAGTTTTAAATGAATTTTCATATTGATCTTCGAAAATTAGTTTGAAGCAAAGCGCATAAGAACTCAACTTTGGCCTTTTTACCACCCACTTTCCACCCGGGAATGTGAATTTTCCGGAAAATTGCTATGCAGTTTTAAATGAATTTTCATACTGATCTTTGAAAATGAGTTTGAAGCAAAGCGCATAAGAACTCAACTCCTGTCCTTTTTACCACCCACTTTCCACCATGGAATGTGAATTTCCAAAAAATTGGTATACAGTTTTAAATTAATTTTCATATTGATCTTCGAAAATCAGTTTGAAGCAAAGCGCATAAGAACTCAACTTTGGCCTTTTTACCACCCACTTTCCACCCGGGAATGTGAACTTTCCGGAAAATTGGTATGCAGTTTTAAATGAATTTTCATATTGATCTTTGAAAATGAGTTTGAAGAAAACCGCATAAGAACTCAACTTTCGCCCTATTAACCACCCAGGGGGGTGATTTTTCCGGAAAATTAGTATGCAGTTTTAATGAATTTTCATATTGATCTTTGAAAATGAGTTTGAAGAAAATCGCATAAGAACTCAACTTTCGCCCTATTAACCACCCAGGGGGGTGAATTTTCCGGAAAATTAGTATGCAGTTTTAAATGAATTTTCATATTGATCTTCGAAAATAAGTTTGAAGAAAATCGCAGAAGAACTCAACTTTCGCCCTTTTAACCACCCAGGGGGGTGAATTTTCCGGATAGTTAGTATGCAGTTTTAAATGAATTTTCATATTGATCTTTGAAAATGAGTTTGAAGCAAATCGCATAAAAGCTCAACTTTGGCCTTTTTAACACCCACTTTCCACCCGGGAATGTGAATTTTCCAATAAATTAGTATACAGTTTTAAATTAATTTTAATATTGATCTTCGAAAATTAGTTTGAAGCAAAGCGCATAAGAACTCAACTTTGGCCTTTTTACCACCCACTTTCCACCCGGGAATGTGAATTTCCAAAAAATTGGTATATAGTTTTAAATTAATTTTCATATTGATCTTCGAAAATTAGTTTGAAGCAACGCGCATAAGAACTCAACTTTAGCCTTTTTACCACCCACTTTCCACCCGGGAATGTGAACTTTCCGGAAAATTGGTATGCTGTTTTTAATGAATTTTCATATTGATCTTTGAAAATGAGTTTGAAGAAAATCGCATAAGAACTCAACTTTCGCCCTATTAACCACCCAGGGGGGTGAATTTTCCGGAAAATTGGTATGCAGTTTTAAATGAATTTTCATATAGATCTTTGAAAATGAGTTTGAAGAAAATCGCATAAGAACTCAACTTTCGCCCTATTAACCACCCAGGGGGGTGAATTTTCCGGAAAATTAGTATGCAGTTTTATATGAATTTTCATATTGATCTTCGAAAATAAGTTTGAAGAAAATCGCAGAAGAACTCAACTTTCGCCCTATTAACCACCCAGGGGGGTGAATTTACCGGATAGTTAGTATGCAGTTTTAAATGAATTTTCATATTGATCTTCGAAAATGAGTTTGAAGCAAAGCGCATAAGAACTCAACTTTGGCCTTTTTAACACCCACTTTCCACCCGGGAATGTGAATTTTCCAATAAATTAGTATACAGTTTTAAATTAATTTTAATATTGATCTTCGAAAATGAGTTTGAAGCAAAGCGCATAAGAACTCAACTTTGGCCTTTTTACCACCCACTTTCCACCCGGGAATGTGAATTTCCAAAAAATTGGTATATAGTTTTAAATTAATTTTCATATTGATCTTCGAAAATTAGTTTGAAGCAACGCGCATAAGAACTCAACTTTAGCCTTTTTACCACCCACTTTCCACCCGGGAATGTGAACTTTCCGGAAAATTGGTATGCTGTTTTTAATGAATTTTCATTTTGATCTTTGAAAATGAGTTTGAAGAAAATCGCATAAGAACTCAACTTTCGCCCTATTAACCACCCAGGGGGGTGAATTTTCCGGAAAATTGGTATGCAGTTTTAAATGAATTTTCAAATAGATCTTTGAAAATGAGTTTGAAGAAAATCGCATAAGAACTCAACTTTCGCCCTATTAACCACCCAGGGGGGTGAATTTTCCGGATAGTTAGTATGCAGTTTTAAATGAATTTTCATATTGATCTTTGAAAATGAGTTTGAAGCAAATCGCATAAAAGCTCAACTTTGGCCTTTTTAACACCCACTTTCCACCCGGGAATGTGAATTTTCCAATAAATTAGTATACAGTTTTAAATTAATTTTAATATTGATCTTCGAAAATTAGTTTGAAGCAAAGCGCATAAGAACTCAACTTTGGCCTTTTTACCACCCACTTTCCACCCGGGAATGTGAATTTCCAAAAAATTGGTATATAGTTTTAAATTAATTTTCATATTGATCTTCGAAAATTAGTTTGAAGCAACGCGCATAAGAACTCAACTTTAGCCTTTTTACCACCCACTTTCCACCCGGGAATGTGAACTTTCCGGAAAATTGGTATGCTGTTTTTAATGAATTTTCATATTGATCTTTGAAAATGAGTTTGAAGAAAATCGCATAAGAACTCAACTTTCGCCCTATTAACCACCCAGGGGGGTGAATTTTCCGGAAAATTGGTATGCAGTTTTAAATGAATTTTCATATAGATCTTTGAAAATGAGTTTGAAGAAAATCGCATAAGAACTCAACTTTCGCCCTATTAACCACCCAGGGGGGTGAATTTTCCGGAAAATTAGTATGCAGTTTTATATGAATTTTCATATTGATCTTCGAAAATAAGTTTGAAGAAAATCGCAGAAGAACTCAACTTTCGCCCTATTAACCACCCAGGGGGGTGAATTTACCGGATAGTTAGTATGCAGTTTTAAATGAATTTTCATATTGATCTTCGAAAATGAGTTTGAAGCAAAGCGCATAAGAACTCAACTTTGGCCTTTTTAACACCCACTTTCCACCCGGGAATGTGAATTTTCCAATAAATTAGTATACAGTTTTAAATTAATTTTAATATTGATCTTCGAAAATGAGTTTGAAGCAAAGCGCATAAGAACTCAACTTTGGCCTTTTTACCACCCACTTTCCACCCGGGAATGTGAATTTCCAAAAAATTGGTATATAGTTTTAAATTAATTTTCATATTGATCTTCGAAAATTAGTTTGAAGCAACGCGCATAAGAACTCAACTTTAGCCTTTTTACCACCCACTTTCCACCCGGGAATGTGAACTTTCCGGAAAATTGGTATGCTGTTTTTAATGAATTTTCATTTTGATCTTTGAAAATGAGTTTGAAGAAAATCGCATAAGAACTCAACTTTCGCCCTATTAACCACCCAGGGGGGTGAATTTTCCGGAAAATTGGTATGCAGTTTTAAATGAATTTTCAAATAGATCTTTGAAAATGAGTTTGAAGAAAATCGCATAAGAACTCAACTTTCGCCCTATTAACCACCCAGGGGGGTGAATTTACCGGATAGTTAGTATGCAGTTTTAAATGAATTTTCATATTGATCTTCGAAAATTAGTTTGAAGCAAAGCGCATAAGAACTCAGCTTTGGCCTTTTTACCACCCACTTTCCACCCCGGGAATGTGAACTTTCCGGAAAATTGCTATGCAGTTTTTAATGAATTTTCATATTGTTGTTTTGACGAGAACAGATATTCATTTGTGTTGCCAATATAAGAGTGTAGGCGTCCATGTTGAAATTGTACATGAGGAAGTCAGTCTTTAGTTGCGCTTTTATTGTTTTTCCATATCTCTCAAATGGTATAGGAATAAGTTTATATACATTTGAGGACTCTTGATTAAATAATGGAATCTCTGCATATATTATTAATTTGTTATCTACTATGATGGCTTGTGCAGTCATAAGATTGTAGATCTCTCTAATTTCTGTGCCTGAAGTTGTTCCTGGTATTTGTAGTTTAGGTGGTAGTTTTTCATTTATGATGCTGATTTCTTGCTTTATTTGTGTTGGTTTGAGTAATTGTGGATTTACTCGACCATGATTTGAATCAATGAGTAAATTAGTTTTCGATGTTTGTGTCTTTTCACAGTTTTCTATTAGCTGATTTATTTGCAGCAGTATTACTTGATATGACAGCGCCATTTTATTCACATACTGGTTTTCCTTTATTTCGTAATGTAGTCGTTGAATTGCGTCATCCAGTTCTTTAAACGTGTTGTTCATATCCTCCGTAGTTTTTGTTAAAATATTGAGGGTGGAGTCAATCAGTGATGTTTGTTTTTTGTAGAGTTTCTGCAAATATTTTTGATTCTCAAACACATTCCTAATATTTGTTTCCATTATATTTCTGTCGTCGGCATTCATTGTGCCAAACAAAGTATGATGTTACGTTCCAACAAACTCAAATGGTGCCCGCTTTATTCTTTTGTTTTTGAATATCAGTTCGTTGTTAGCTTTGAGTTGATTATAGCTGCTTTGCATTGTCATTGTCATTATTTTGCATGCTCCTTCAATCCAATGCCATTTTTCTATTGCCTTGCAATTGATTGATAACTCTTCAATATATTTCCTAGTTTGATTTAATTCTGTTTCGTATGGGTCTAACTTGTAATATATAACCAGGTTACATTTTGATGACACGATATCCACTAAACCGACATTATCCATATATATATCATAACGTCTTTTTCAAATGGTGTCACTTCGTTTGTCATTGCCTGCGTTTTTATTGAGACAACTCTGACCTTTCCGTCGGTCCCTGGATGTGTTTCCTCAATTCGTCCGAGCGGCCATTTTGTTGGGCTAGTATTTTCACTTTTTATTATTACTATCTGACCTTTTTCCAAATTTGTTGTATCCTTTTGACATTTTAGTCTCTTTTGAAGCGTTAATAGTCTTTCCATTTTTGCCAGAAGTGGTTTTTCATTTTGGAAATCAGTTTCCAACGATCCAGTGCCGATACAACCTTATCATTTATGGATTCTGGTACGTCAATCATAGGTCTTCCGATTAGAAAATGACCCGGTGTTAAGACGTCGTCGAGCTCGTTGCCGTTGTCAATTGGATATAATGGTCTTGAGTTCAAAATGGCTTCTATCTGTGCCAGTAATGTACTCATTTCTTCATAGGTTAGTGTACTGTCACCTATGACTCTTTTCAAGTGGTGTTTCACCGATTTACTCCAGCTTCCCATATTCCTCCAAAATGGCGGAATAAAATGCCATTCTATTTGTTCCTTCGTTAACACTGGAGATATACTATTTTGCTTCAAAGCTTGTATAAATTCATTGTTTAACTTCTTCTCTGCTCCAACGAAGTTTGTTCCGTTATCAGAATACATATGCTGACATTTCCCTTTCCTTGCGACGAATCTCCTGAGTGCTGCTATGAAAGCTTCTGTAGTTAAATCGCTGACAGCTTCTAGATGCCTTGCTTTTGTACTCAGACATATGAATATTGCTATATATCCTTTATATGACTTTTGTCCTCTTCCTTTTGAGACTCTAGTGTTAATAGGGCCTGCATAATCCACTCCTGTGTGATTAAATGGTGGTGAGATGGTTACTCTAGGTTCCGGAATTTGGCCCATTAGTTGATGTGTGTTATGCTGTCGAAATCTTGTACATTTTAAACATTTATGTATAATCCTTTTCGTCGCGTTTTTTAATCCAAATATCCAAATGTCTCTTCTTATTCTTGCTTCTGTAATTCGATTGCCTCCATGTAGTGTTTCCATGTGTTTTTATTTGAATATTAAATCTGCTAAATGAGATTTTTTTATTATGATTGGGTGTTTTTGCTTGTAGCCAACCTCTGCAAATTTAAGCCTGCCGCCCACCCTCATAATTCCATTTTCGTCCAGAAATATGTGTAGTGGCGCTAGCTTACTTTTCGTTTATATTTTTAACTTCCTTTGAAGGCATGTGAGTTCATCAAAATATTCTCTTTGTTGTTGTTGTCTAATGATCGTCCACTGTGCCTCCTTGAGCTCTCCCATTGTCAAATTCTTTGGTGAATATTTTTTCCGACACCGGTTGAAAAAACGTATTACGTATGCGATGATCCTTACCAGTTTTCCAAATTCACTGTATTTGGTTTCTAATTGATCCAGGATGCCTTCTTGCTTTGATGTATGTAGATTTAATTGATTAGTTACTTCTTTATCTACTGGCCATTTTTCCTGAGTTCCTTGTAGCCAGTCGGGCCCCTTCCACCACAATGTTAGATCCACTAATTTCTCTGGATTAATACCTCTTGTTCCCAAATCGGCTGGATTATCTTTTGACCCGACATGTCTTCTTCGTGAACTTCAAATACCTTTTCAGTAATTCCCTTTGGCCATGCGTTTGTTATTTTCCTTTCGTTAGTTGCCCATTTTCGAAGATGAAATCATTAATTTTCTAGTTCTTGGGCTATGTCCTTTTGAATTTCAATATCAATCGTCCATATAAAAATCATCTTTAATGATATTTTTTAAGTTTTCGTTCTGACATCTATTCGGTATTTCCAGTAAACATCTTGTTGCTAAAAACGGTGCTGATGATGCTCCATACGTCACTGTTGTTAATTTAAACTCCTTTATAGTTTCATTTGAATATTTTATCCAAAGAATTCTTAGATATTCTTGTTCTTCTTTATGTACCTTTATTTGCCTGTACATTTTTTCCACATCCGCAGTTATGACATATCTCCAGTTCCGCCATTTCATTATGATCTCCAGTATTGTTTTTTGGATGTGAGGTCCGGTTACTTGAATGTCATTTAAGCTCCTTCCATTTGTAGTTTTTGATGATGCGTCGAATACAACGCGAAGTTAGGTTGTTATTCTTTCTTCTTTAATTACTGCTTGGTGCGGTATGTAATATTTTCCCGCTCCAATATCCTTTACCTCTTCCATGTGATTTTTACTTTCATACTCTTCCATGAATGATGTATATTGTTGTTTAAGCTGATTCCCAGAAATTCTCAAATTTTACTGTCGAGTGGATTCGCTTGTTTCCTGGTATGCTTACTATTCCTGTTAGTATCCATCCTATCTTAGTACATTGTGCGAGCACGTTGTCCTCTTGTTTCATTCCCTTGTCTTTTGTCATAATTTTAATGAGTAGGGGTCCTCCAATTAATATGTCAATTCTGCTGTTCTCATTAAATGTTGGATCGGCTAGCACTTCATTTTTCCAAATTTCTTTATTATATTCAAATGAATTGGCTGGTTGTGGGCTTACTATATTTGAAAGTACCACTGTTCCGTTTGAAATATTTCGTTGCTGGGAAATCGAGGTCGAATTTTCAGCTGCAGTACGCTTTTTGATACGCCTGCTGGACTACTGCCAAGTCCATATATTTCCGTCACCTTTTTTATTTTTGGTAACCTTAACGTTTGCGCAGCTTCTTCGGATATAACTGTTATTTGTGATCCTTGATCCACCAGTGCGCGACATAAAATCCATTCTCCCGTTATTGCCTGTACTTCAATTTGTGCTGTTGCTAAGAGAGTGTTTTGCGCTGTTTCCGTTGTTGATTACGTTTTTGATTCAGTTTCCATACGAAGGAGTTCATGTTGCCTGCCTTTACATTTCCTGCACCTCTCCTTGCAATAATAACTTGGTGCAAATTTATGATTTAAACAATTAAAACAAAGTTTTACTGCTTGTACAAATTCCCATTTCTCGTTCAATCCTAGACTTGCAAATTTTCTGCAATTAGTTATCTTGTGGCCTGGTATATAACAGTGCATACACTCCTTGTCGATGGTTGTGCTCAAGATTCTTGGATTTTCTTTGTATTGTCTTGGTTTCATGGCTTTAATTGCTTGCAGGTGTTTTTCCAAAAATAGTATTACATCTTTAAGGATCTGTATATCTTTTGTTTTATTCGATGTATGTTCATATTGTTGCAAGCCTTGACGATCGAAGTTTTTCAATATTATTCCTGCCATAAATACATCGATGTCGTTTAGATTTATTTCCATTCCTCTAATTGCATGAATACTTTTTGGAATGGTATCTAGCATATGTTGAACATTTTTTCAGATTCGCTGTTCATTGTTGGTAATTCCAAAATTTGGTTAAAATGTTTCATAAAGCGCTCTCTTCGATTTTCATACCTATTTTTTAGGATATCGAGAGCCATTTCATAGTTTTCCTCGTTAATTATCAAATATTTTATCAAACGCATAAGTTTTTCTCGTTTGGAAATACGGTCGTTGCCACCTACCATTTCCTTGAACATATCAAAGAAATTTGACTATGTTGACATGTCCCCATAAAACGTTGGTATTTCTATCTGCTTGAGGTTTACGTGTTGTTGTTTTGGCTTGTTTTCTACATGCCATCTTATTTTTTCCCGCTTCATTATCTTAAGCTCTTCGTATCTTGCTTATATCGATGGTTCATCTAGATCATTTTTTTCCAGGTCCTTATAGACGTCTGTTAATTGATTAAAATCTTCTATAATTTCGTCAATATCCATTTGGTGAGACCATTGATTGGCCGGTATTTCTTAGCGACTTGTTGAGTGCTGTTGTAGCTACGTTAAACTTCAACATTTTTTTTTCTTGCAAGTCAACGGCTTGCTGCATTGATGCGTTCATATTTATTTGTTAAGACTGAGTTCTTTATTGGGTTTGTATGCGCTTTTATACCTTAAATGTATGTTTATTCTATTTTATGAATAACAAGGATAGAATTATTAGCGTTACAATAGTTTTCCTTTTTTAACATATGATTTCTAAAATTACAAGTGGAATATATCCTATGCTTAGTTTCTATTGGCTTATCGTCATCACACATGTGTGTACAGTTGTTACAGTTCACATGTGCGGCGTCATATCTGGTGGGATAATTTGATCTTTTTGTTTATTGCCTTGCTCAAGCAATAATTGACTCTTTTTACCAACGGTTTGGGTTTTTATCTCAAGTGTCCCGCTTACTCGAAGATTGACAGGTGTGTGTGATTTTAAAAATAGGCCGCGAGGGTTGCATGTTTATTTTTCTAAGCAATTCGTTTCAATCGATAATTGAACTAGTGTCGTCTAGTTATACCGATTAAAATAGCACGCGAATTTAAAATATAAATAAAAATAGTGGCTCTGTGTTATGGTAGAGAACCCACCCCAATGGCGACGACCATGAGCCGGGACACAAACGCGTGATCCACTAAGACGATACACTACCATCCGCTCGTTCAGCAACGTATGTTTCATGCTACAGATATTATATAACTTTCTTAAAGGTGTGATGCGGCAAAGATCTTGACAGTTTGTCTGACTATGGTATATACCAACATGCATACCAAGTTTGGTTGCTCTAGCTTCAAAACTGTGGAAAAAACCTGCGTTCATACAGACGGACAGGCAAAAAGAGTATAAAAACAAGTAAGAACGTTTGCAGTCGGATGCACCCGACTGCTATATACTCTTTTTTGGCCTCTTTGCGGAGTCAGAAGAGGGCGCGGCAATGGTATTTTTGCTCAAATTTTTCAAGTGTTGCCATCAATTTAAGTTTGGTTGGACCCGTTCTACAGGTTTGGGAGAAACAAACATTGCTCGATTGCAAGGGCGGGGGTGGGCGTTTCAAAAATATTTGTATCCAATCTATTTAATAGGGCAATAGAATTCAACCTGCAAAATGTGGTGATTCTAGCTAAAGGGGTGTGGGAGAGTATACCAAGTTTGGTTTCTCTAGCTTCAAAACTGTGGAAAAACCAGCGTTCACACAGACAAACGGACGGACAGACATTACACAAACCCAATATACTCTTTTTTCTTTTTTTTTTCAAAAAAATTAAAAAAAGAGTATAACAAGTAAGAATGCTCTAGTCGAGTGTGCCCGACTACGAGACTCCCTGCTCCCAACTTGCATTTCAAGCAGTTCAGCGGCAACACAAGCAATCAGCGTACTTAACTTTCCCAGTGCATGTCAATCTGTTGTTTCTGCCTGCTTAGACAGGGGAAATAGATTCTTCCATAACTTTGGTGCTATTTATCCGATTGTAATGAAATGAACACATCCGAAAGACATTGATTAAACATTCATGTGTACCAAAAATCAAAGCTTTATCTTAAAAATTGTGGCTGTGGGAGTTTTTTGCGATTTGCGTGGGTACGGGGGAGGTGCATCCGACATTTTAAATAAACTTGATCTGCGTAAGGTATACAGGAACCTGCATGCCAAGTTTGGTGTCTCTAGCTCTTACAGTCTCCGAGATCTGTGTGTTCATACGGACAGACGGACAGACAGACGGACATGGCTAGTTCGTCTCGGCTGTTGATGCTGATCAATAATATATACACTTTATATAGTCGGAAATGCCTCCTTCTGCCTGTTACACACATTTGCAGTACTTTATAACTCCCTTTTTCCCATTTTTAATGGGAACAGGGAGCAATAAAAGGAACTTGAGTGGCTGTGTAGCTTGTGCAATACATGCTGCAGATCATACTCTTTCTGGTGCGGAATGTAGCTAGAAAACAGTTAATTTTCTCTATCGGACTAAGTAGGTGAATGCGCTTTGAGTTAGCTTACGGGCCAGCGTCTTGTGGAGATGGTTATAATTTATAATTCAAATATATAAGCGTGCGGCGTGGAGTTGTATTATATTTAAAGCGTAATACGTGCATATATGTGTATGGTACAAGTAATATTCAACATCAGATATTCATGCACTATGAACCGAACTTTTAACTTTCTGTTTTTGATACTCTGCTATAACGACACTTGTATAGCATATCGGGGTGTTATCCTATATGAAGAATCTATAAAGAGACGAGGTTCACCCATATAAGGCTCTTATAGTAAACATTTTTAATCAGCTCAGGTTTGGCTTGAATATTGGATTGAAGTTGGCTGCGATGCATCATAAAGTTAGAGAGCTTTTAATATCTGAAGTACTGCAACATTCTAAGCTGCCAACTTATGTCGTTAATTGTATGGGAAAAAAACCAAGAGCAAACATTAATCACAAATATTGAATTTGGGTATTATTTCGTGACTTGATATCATGTTGTGTACTATATGTTTATGTTCATTTATCTTATAAGGACACGAATGTGGAAGCAGAACTGATGCTATAAATTAGCTGTTGCATTATTTTATTGTACATACCTTTCTTTGAACTCGAACATTGCCTGAAGACACTTTTGTGATACATAAGATAACTATTATGACTGAAATAGTAAAAAACGATGATATTTTGTTAATAAAATTAAAGTCAATAAATTATAGGTCTATATATAGATACATAGCAGTTCTTGTGCGGGCCAGTGTCTCACTAGAACTGACAACAGTCACACTGGTCTAGTTAAAAACAAGTAAGAACGTTGCAGTCAGGCTCACCCGACTGCGATATACTCTGTTTTCTGTTTACTGGGGCGGGGGTGGGCGTGTCAAAATGTCAAAATCTTGACACTTTGTCTGCCTATGGTATATACCAACATGTATACCAAGTTTGGTTGCTCTAGCTTCAAAACTGTGGAAAAAAACTGCGTTCATACGGACAGACGGACAGACGGACGGACAGATGGACATTTCACAAACCCAATATACTCTTTTTTTCCATTTTGGAAAACAGAGTATAAAAAAATATGCACAAAAATGTTATTGTCGCGATTGTATTCACAGTGAGTACATATGAAAGATTTGAAACATATCGTTCACACCGCCGACCTCTTGCAATTTTACTCCCTGTTCCCATTAAAAATGGGAAAAAGGGAGTTATAAAGTACTGCAAATGTGTGTAACAGGCAGAAGGAAGCATTTCCGACTATATAAACTATATATATTCTTGATCAGCATCAACGGCCGTGACGATCTAGCCATGTCCGTCTGTCTGTCCGTCTGTCTGTATGAACGCGTCGATCTCAGAGACTATAAGAGCTAGAGACACCAAACTTGGCATTCAGGTTCCTGTATACCATACGCAGATCAAGTTTATTTCAAATTTCGGATGCACCCTCCACCGCACCCACGCAAATCGCAAAAGACTCCCACAGCCACAATTTTAGAGATAAAGCTTTAATTTTTGGTACACATGTATGTTTAATCAATGTCTTTCGGATGTGTAAATTTCAGCACGATCTGATAAATAGCACCAAAGTTATGGAAGAACTTATTTCCCCTGTCTCAGCAGGCAGAAACAGCAGTTTGACATGCACTGTGCAAGTTAAGTACGCTGATTGCTTGTGTTGCCGCTGAACTGCTTGAAATGCAACTTGGGTGCAGGGAGTCTCGTAGTCGGGCACTCTCGACTAGAGTATTCTTACTTGTTGATCTTCAACTTTGGCGTCGCAAGGAAAAATTTGTGAAAGAATCAAAAAAAATTGGTTAAAAAATTGGCCGTTGTTAATTTACTAAAGAATCTCAAGGTGGCAGTGAAAGTAAGCGACGAAATGGTCGAGTTTGGGCATAGTGCAGACAACAACCATGACGACGGGGGAGGGACAGGGAGCAGCCAAACCACAGCAAATCTTCGGCAGACTACAACAGATCGGCTGATCTAATCACAATAAAAACAAAAAATTAATAATTGTATTTCTATTTTATTATTTATATTTTCTCTATATTTATTATTTATCAGTCATTCTCCGGTTTGCGGACAAAATGCAAAGCGTCCAATTTCATTTTCAGTTGGTCAAAATATCGCGTGACTTTGTTTGCAATGTGAGTTTCTTTGTTTTTGTGTCCTGCACATCACTACAACAGCTGTTTCAATTGTTTTGGTAAACTTATTAAACAAAAAAAGGCTTTTTAATTTTTCGATTTGAAAAGAAAGCAGAAAATATATATATAATAATTTAATATAAATATTTGTTATACATTTTTATTGAGAACTTAATAATTTGACTACTTACTTACTAAACTTATTGTCCAATGTTTTGAGCACCTTTAGTTTCTCCGCCTCCAGGCGTTCCATCCCCGCGATGTCGCTCAGCAGCTCGACCTGCGTCGAGCAAATGTTTTTTGTAGTCCGGTTGAATTAACTGTTATGCGACAGGCGCCATGCGCTTGGATCTTCATTCACAATATCCTCTTCCAGAACTTCACACGTAGCGACGACTGCCGGCGTGGTAATCTGGGCTGCCGTGTCATCCCCTTGAGGATCCAATACTGCCAATAATAAGCTGCTGGGTGCATGGTTGCCCTCGTCTCAGTTTTATTCTCACCTTTACAAAGCTGGTTGCCAGCTTCTGGTTCGACTGCAAAAAAACCACCAGTAGCTCATCCTGCTTGCGTGTTGTGTTTTTTCCCTTAAGAAAACAAATATGGTTATTTCACTTGAATAAGAATATTGAAAAAACAATTACTTACATTTCTTTTAATTTTTAGTCAGTGCAATGGGCTGCAAGGGTTGCAACGGTTGCATCATTCTTAATTATTTTGTTTACATCGAATTAATCAAATTTTCACTGTGAATTTGTGGAACAACATTTATAGCTTAAATTCAATTATATCATAGTTGTTGTATGTTTTAATTACTTTTATTTGTTACTTTTCATTCAAAAGATTTAAATTCAAAAGTGTTCCACACGCAACTTGTAAGGTTATGATCGGAGAATTATTATAAGTAGGAAAATAAAAGGCGAGTGAACGTGTTGTCCAGTTCATGTGCATTTATTCATTAATTGTGTCTTAATCCAAATTAGTATAAGGCCGCGGAGCTTCGCTGTTAGTGACGCCGGCAGCGCAACGGCCGCTTTATATGTTTACTTATATACACAGTGACACTGTGTGAGCGAGAATGGTATGTGTAAAGGGTATCATATTCATTGCGCAGTCGGGCTATGCTTAAACATGCCGACGCTGCACTTATGTTGGTTTTTTGCTTTTCTATTTCGATGAATGATTTTGGTCTTTTATAAGCAATTTCTAATCTAAACTTAAATTCTTTTGCTTTATCATCTCTGTTATATATAGGGTCAATTACAGATAGATTACGGTGATGGGGTTGATGGGGTTCTGTTAAATCAATATGTGAAATAATTCAACCATATGACCCAATCATCTTTGTCAATCGAAATTTATGAACGGATATATTCGTTAAATGTTCGATGACTCCTCTCTACGGTTGCTAAAGTCTGGTGGTGATGAGCTGTTGTTTGTATATTACTGATTTTCATATACTCACACAAATCCCTCGAATGTTTGTATTCAGTACCCATGTCCGTTATGAACGTCTTCATAGGACCGTTTTTCAGTACACAAAAAATCAAATATTGCTTTTTCTACTGTTTTTGCACTTTTATCTGCAACTGGTATTGTAGGTCGCATATTATTATGGTATCTACTAAAACAGTGTCAAAGGCAGTATTTGGGGTATTTGTTATTATCATTGGTGCTTTTGTATGTTTTGTGACTTTGGCTTGTTGGCATTTCGCTCAAGTTTTCGCATACTGTCTGATAGTCGTAGTCATTTGGGGCCAATAAAAAATTTCTTAATTTTTAACAAGGTACGTGTAATCCCTGTCTGGCCTCTCTTTATTGGATGGTTAATATATTTTGACAGTTTGTAATTATTTGACTTTAATCATTTTTGTCTATGTGTGTCACTTTTGTAAGTAGCGCTACTTTTAATGTTGTTAAATATTTATTGCCAATATTTTTAAATTCATTAAATGATACTAGTTCGAAAATTCTTTCACTTGGTGACATCTGCAAATTAATTATATTATGTGACCCGGCTTCTGAATTAAGCCATTGAAAAAAATGACCTAAGTCGAATTTTCCATTGGAGTACAAACCATTAATTCCGAATTTTGAAATAATTATTTTTCCTTATTTAAATAAACAATTTAAATCACTTAATGTTACTTTCACAAATTTCCTTACGTCGTTATTGCTAACGACTTCATAGACATTGGGCTCTTTTTGTTTTTTTTTTGCAATTTGGATTTTTCATCTGCGTCAGTATATTTCTAGTGATCACTATCAGATTTTCTATTTATACTCTTTGTCTGTCTCTTTTTGTCTGTCTGTCCGTCCGTCTGTCCGTATGAACTCATGTTTTTTCCACAATTTTGAAGCTAGAGCAACCAAACTTGGTATACATGTTGGTATATACCATAGGCAGACAAAGTGTCAAGATCTCCCCCCACCCCCACCCCTTCCCCCTAAAACCGCAAAATCTTATATCTACCACAGTTTTATACCTAGAGTAACCAAATTTAACACAAGGGCTACTTATCACATCTTTGATTGATCTGACCAGAAAAAAATTTGGCAACGCCCACCCCTGCCCCCACAAAAAGAGTATATCGCAGTCGGGTGCATCCGACTGCAACGTTCTTACTTGTTTTATTCCGGATAATCCATCTGCAACGTGGTTATCCTCCGCTTTGAGGTATTCAACAGTAAATTGGTATTCCTCTAAGTCTAGTCTCATTCTTGTTAGTTTTAAAGTTAGGTTTTTTATTAAAAACAGGTAGGTAGGGGTCTATAATAAATTTTACTAAAAAATTCCTTCTGTAAACATATGGTCTGAAATGGTTTATTGCCAAGTGAATTGCAGCTAATTCCTGCTCTGTAGTTGATTTATTGATTTCTCCCTGTGTGAAAGCTCGTGACGCGTATGCAATTGGTAATTGCACACCGTTGTGCTTTTATGATAATACTGCACCACATGCATGTTTACTTGCATCTGTGGTTTTACAAAATTCTTTACTGAAATCAGGATTTTGCAGTAGTGTTGGTTTCATTAGTGCCTTTTTTTTTTTTTTTAGATATTTGAATGCGTCATCGCACTCTTTTGTCCATTCAAATTGAACATTCTTTTTGCACAATCTAGTTAAATGACGTGATTGTTGTGCGAAATTGTGAATGAATCGTCTGTAATAATTACAGAACGCGACAAGCGTCTTGCACTATCTTCATCGGTTGGGATTGGATATTGTTTTATAGCGTCATATTTTTATACCCTCGCAGAGGGTATTATAATTTTGCCACGAAATGTGAAACGCATTGAAGGAGACGTCTCATAAAAAAATTGTATATTCGCGATCAGCATCAACAGCCGAGTCATGTCCGTCTGCTTATATGCGAACTAGTACCTCAGTTTTAGAGGTATCGTGATGAAACTTGGCACAGATGCTTATTCTTTCTGCAAACAGTACATATGTCAGAATCGGCCAGATCGGACAACTATAACATATAGCTGCCATAGGAACGATCGGTTGAAAAAAAAATTTTTGTATGAAAAACTTCTTTCTTTTTCAAGATAACTCACCCAAACTCACTATGTCTGAGTTTACACCCTATCCACATATTTGGACAAAATTTTATCAAAATCGGACCACTATATCTTATAGCTGCCATAAAGCCATAGCTGTATATATCTTGGGCACGCCGAAGATAACATTTCTTTCTTGTTTATCTTCAGGAAGGATGCCATGGTCTGTGCATTTATGGCCAAGGTATGTTACCTCATGCATGAAAAGTGAACATTTCTGTGGACTTAACTTTAGATTGGTTTTTCTACAAAGATCAAAAACGTTAGTCAAATTTTTGAACATGTGCTGTTCAGAACAGCCAATGACTACTTAATCATCATCATCATAGAGAAATGCTTGTGAAAGTTCAAGACCAGTAAATGCAAGTGTCATCATTCGCATAAATTAGTTTGGGGCTACTCTTAGACCATAGGGAAATCGCGGGAAGCGAGAAGAGCTGGAGCTCGTTAAAAATTATGTTATATTTCTAAATTTTTCTTCTAGTTCGATTTGGTGCAATTCGGACATTGGGTCGGGACATGAAAAATAATTTGCTCGTCCTAATTGGTCTAGTATTTCGTCGATTCTAGGAATGGTGTATTTGTCTGCTAAAAGTTTTTTATTTATTTGGCGATAGTCAACTACTAAGCGCCATTTTTTTCTGATGAATTTGAATGGGATTTCTTGGGTACCAATGGAAGTGGACTGTTATATTCGGATATAGATGGTTCAACTATGCCATCTTTTATTAAACTCTTTTTTAATTTTTTTGAAAAGAAAAGAAGTATTTAAAATACGAACTACTGCACTATTACTTGTTACGACACTGTTGTAATACCCCGGTTTGAATTTCTTTGTTTGGTATTGGTACGGGTAATTTATTGTGGACTATTTGGAAATCTTTACTGATTATGAAATAATCTAAAAGTAAGTCAATTGTTGATTGTCCAATTGATTGTATTATTCCCTGTCCAATTCCTGTTATATTGATTTTAAAATTTTGATTTATTTCAGAACCTACGCTACTATTCTTTAAAATTGATATATTTGCTCCTATATCTACTAGTAATGTTAATGGGCTATTATTTATCCCATTCTGTATTTTAATGAGACTACTGAGACTAAGGTTTTTATTTAATATTTTTACTGTTGTCTACTCAAGGAGGTTTGCTGGTTTTCTGAGTTGCTATTTGTAACTCGTACCTGATTTTGTTGTCTATTTCCTCTGTTTGAGCCGCCTCGAGGATTGCCTCGGCTATTGCTATGATTGTTAACATTGTTGTGGTACCTATGGCCGCCTCTGCTGTATGTTCGGCCCCTATTATTACCTCTACCACGGTTCCCGCCGCGTTGAGAGTAATTCTGATAGTATGGCACTGTTTTGGATTGTCCAGTTGCTTCTGTGCAACTATTGACAAATTAAGAGATGGCATCGTTCATGTTATTGAATGTGCCAGCCTACATGATAAGTTTTACCTTATCAATAGCAAAGATATTAGTCATAGCTTTTACAGCTTGAGCTGTACTGCATTTGTTTGCTAATTCAGGTTCTAGACTATCAGTAATATAAGCTCCTTTTAGGGCTTTTGCTAACTGCTCAACCTATTGGGTATAATTGTATGCGGTTTTAATTTTTTGTTTTAAATTTAAAAGCTTAGCCGACAAAACTTCTACCGATTCTCCTTTAACTGTTTTCGACAGTTTTGCTATTATGTCTACGATGGTTCTTTCATCGTCTACCAAGTTCCTGGCGTGGCCTTTCAATTTTGTTTTTATACTCTGTTTTCCAAAATGGAAAAAAGGAGTATATTGGGTTTGTGAAATGTCCGTCCGTTTGTCCGTCTGTCCGTCCGTCCGTATGAACGCAGTTTTTTTCCACAGTTTTGAAGCTAGAGCATCCAAACTTGACATGTTGGTATATACCATAGTCAGACAAAGTGTCAAGATCTCCCCCCCACCCCCACCCCTTCCCCCACAAACCGCAAAAACCTTTATCTTGCACAGTTTTATAGATAGAGTAACCAAATTTGACCTGTATCTCCTACACCCTTATAGCTAGAAACCCCAAATTTTGCAATATGACTCCATTTGAACTCTTCAATAGATTGGAGAAAAAAAATTTTGCCACGCCCACCCCCTCCTTAGTAAACGAGCGATCATTTTGACAAGTACGCGTCTCGCTCTGCTTTGGGCGCTTGCAGCGTTCTGCACTTAGTAGAAAGAATTTTATCGTTCGTAGCATATATATATAAGTAGTCTTTAAAAGAATTTAATTTAATATACGTACAGAAAACAGAGTATATCGCAGTCGGGTGTCATATTTTTATACCCTCGCAGAGGGTATTATAATTTTGCCACGAAATGTGAAACGCATTGAAGGAGACGTCTCATAAAAAAATTGTATATTCGCGATCAGCATCAACAGCCGAGTCATGTCCGTCTGCTTATATGCGAACTAGTACCTCAGTTTTAGAGGTATCGTGATGAAACTTGGCACAGATGCTTATTCTTTCTGCAAACAGTACATATGTCAGAATCGGCCAGATCGGACAACTATAACATATAGCTGCCATAGGAACGATCGGTTGAAAAAAAAATTTTTGTATGAAAAACTTCTTTCTTTTTCAAGATAACTCACCCAAACTCACTATGTCTGAGTTTACACACTATCCACATATTTGGACAAAATTTTATCAAAATCGGACCACTATATCTTATAGCTGCCATAAAGCCATAGCTGTATATATCTTGGGCACGCCGAAGATAACATTTCTTTCTTGTTTATCTTCAGGAAGGATGCCATGGTCTGTGCATTTATGGCCAAGGTATGTTACCTCATGCATGAAAAGTGAACATTTCTGTGGACTTAACTTTAGATTGGTTTTTCTACAAAGATCAAAAACGTTAGTCAAATTTTTGAACATGTGCTGTTCAGAACAGCCAATGACTACTTAATCATCATCATCATAGAGAAATGCTTGTGAAAGTTCAAGACCAGTAAATGCAAGTGTCATCATTCGCATAAATTAGTTTGGGGCTACTCTTAGACCATAGGGAAATCGCGGGAAGCGAGAAGAGCTGGAGCTCGTTAAAAATTATGTTATATTTCTAAATTTTTCTTCTAGTTCGATTTGGTGCAATTCGGACATTGGGTCGAGACATGAAAAATAATTTGCTCGTCCTAATTGGTCTAGTATTTCGTCGATTCTAGGAATGGTGTATTTGTCTGCTAAAAGTTTTTTATTTATTTGGCGATAGTCAACTACTAAGCGCCATTTTTATACTCTGTTTTCCAAAATGGAAAAAAAGATTATATTGGGTTTGTGAAATGTCCGTCTGTCCGTCTGTCTGTCCGTCTGTCTGTCCGTCTGTCTGTCCGTCTGTCTGTATGAACGCAGGTTTTTTCCACAATTTTGAAGCTAGAGCAACCAAACTTGGTATACATGTTGGTATATACCATAGGCAGACAAAGTGTCAAGATCTCCCCCCCACCCCCACCCCTTCCCCCACAAACCGCAAAAACCTATATCTTCAACAGTTTTACAGCTAGAGTAACCAAATTTGACATAAAGACTAGTGACCACACCCTTGACCGACCTGCCAAAAAAAAATATGCCACGCCCACTACCACCCCCGCAAATGAGCTAAACCTGTATCTCCTACACCCTTATAGCTAGAAACCCCAAATTTTGCAGTATGACTAAATTTGAACTCTTCGATAGATTGGAGAAAAAAATTTTTACGTACAGAAAACAGAGTATATCGCAGTCGGGTGAGCCCGACTGCAACGTCCTTACTTGTTTTCTGATGAATTTGAATGGGATTTCTTGGGTACCAATGGAAGTGGACTGTTATATTCGGATATAGATGGTTCAACTATGCCATCTTTTATTAAACTCTTTTTTAATTTTTTTGAAAAGAAAAGAAGTATTTAAAATACGAACTACTGCACTATTACTTGTTACGACACTGTTGTAATACCCCGGTTTGAATTTCTTTGTTTGGTATTGGTACGGGTAATTTATTGTGGACTATTTGGAAATCTTTACTGATTATGAAATAATCTAAAAGTAAGTCAATTGTTGATTGTCCAATTGATTGTATTATTCCCTGTCCAATTCCTGTTATATTGATTTTAAAATTTTGATTTATTTCAGAACCTACGCTACTATTCTTTAAAATTGATATATTTGCTCCTATATCTACTAGTAATGTTAATGGGCTATTATTTATCCCATTCTGTATTTTAATGAGACTACTGAGACTAAGGTTTTTATTTAATATTTTTACTGTTGTCTACTCAAGGAGGTTTGCTGGTTTTCTGAGTTGCTATTTGTAACTCGTACCTGATTTTGTTGTCTATTTCCTCTGTTTGAGCCGCCTCGAGGATTGCCTCGGCTATTGCTATGATTGTTAACATTGTTGTGGTACCTATGGCCGCCTCTGCTGTATGTTCGGCCCCTATTATTACCTCTACCACGGTTTCCGCCGCGTTGAGAGTAATTCTGATAGTATGGCACTGTTTTGGATTGTCCAGTTGCTTCTGTGCAACTATTGACAAATTAAGAGATGGCATCGTTCATGTTATTGAATGTGCCAGCCTACATGATAAGTTTTACCTTATCAATAGCAAAGATATTAGTCATAGCTTTTACAGCTTGAGCTGTACTGCATTTGTTTGCTAATTCAGGTTCTAGACTATCAGTAATATAAGCTCCTTTTAGGGCTTTTGCTAACTGCTCAACCTATTGGGTATAATTGTATGCGGTTTTAATTTTTTGTTTTAAATTTAAAAGCTTAGCCGACAAAACTTCTACCGATTCTCCTTTAACTGTTTTCGACAGTTTTGCTATTATGTCTACGATGGTTCTTTCATCGTCTACCAAGTTCCTGGCGTGGCCTTTCAATTTTGTTTTTATACTCTGTTTTCCAAAATGGAAAAAAGGAGTATATTGGGTTTGTGAAATGTCCGTCCGTTTGTCCGTCTGTCCGTCCGTCCGTATGAACGCAGTTTTTTTCCACAGTTTTGAAGCTAGAGCATCCAAACTTGACATGTTGGTATATACCATAGTCAGACAAAGTGTCAAGATCTCCCCCCTACCCCCACCCCTTCCCCCACAAACCGCAAAAACCTTTATCTTGCACAGTTTTATAGATAGAGTAACCAAATTTGACCTGTATCTCCTACACCCTTATAGCTAGAAACCCCAAATTTTGCAATATGACTCCATTTGAACTCTTCAATAGATTGGAGAAAAAAAATTTTGCCACGCCCACCCCCTCCTTAGTAAACGAGCGATCATTTTGACAAGTACGCGTCTCGCTCTGCTTTGGGCGCTTGCAGCGTTCTGCACTTAGTAGAAAGAATTTTATCGTTCGTAGCATATATATATAAGTAGTCTTTAAAAGAATTTAATTTAATATACGTACAGAAAACAGAGTATATCGCAGTCGGGTGTCATATTTTTATACCCTCGCAGAGGGTATTATAATTTTGCCACGAAATGTGAAACGCATTGAAGGAGACGTCTCATAAAAAAATTGTATATTCGCGATCAGCATCAACAGCCGAGTCATGTCCGTCTGCTTATATGCGAACTAGTACCTCAGTTTTAGAGGTATCGTGATGAAACTTGGCACAGATGCTTATTCTTTCTGCAAACAGTACATATGTCAGAATCGGCCAGATCGGACAACTATAACATATAGCTGCCATAGGAACGATCGGTTGAAAAAAAAATTTTTGTATGAAAAACTTCTTTCTTTTTCAAGATAACTCACCCAAACTCACTATGTCTGAGTTTACACACTATCCACATATTTGGACAAAATTTTATCAAAATCGGACCACTATATCTTATAGCTGCCATAAAGCCATAGCTGTATATATCTTGGGCACGCCGAAGATAACATTTCTTTCTTGTTTATCTTCAGGAAGGATGCCATGGTCTGTGCATTTATGGCCAAGGTATGTTACCTCATGCATGAAAAGTGAACATTTCTGTGGACTTAACTTTAGATTGGTTTTTCAACAAAGATCAAAAACGTTAGTCAAATTTTTGAACATGTGCTGTTCAGAACAGCCAATGACTACTTAATCATCATCATCATAGAGAAATGCTTGTGAAAGTTCAAGACCAGTAAATGCAAGTGTCATCATTCGCATAAATTAGTTTGGGGCTACTCTTAGACCATAGGGAAATCGCGGGAAGCGAGAAGAGCTGGAGCTCGTTAAAAATTATGTTATATTTCTAAATTTTTCTTCTAGTTCGATTTGGTGCAATTCGGACATTGGGTCGAGACATGAAAAATAATTTGCTCGTCCTAATTGGTCTAGTATTTCGTCGATTCTAGGAATGGTGTATTTGTCTGCTAAAAGTTTTTTATTTATTTGGCGATAGTCAACTACTAAGCGCCATTTTTTTCTGATGAATTTGAATGGGATTTCTTGGGTACCAATGGAAGTGGACTGTTATATTCGGATATAGATGGTTCAACTATGCCATCTTTTATTAAACTCTTTTTTAATTTTTTTGAAAAGAAAAGAAGTATTTAAAATACGAACTACTGCACTATTACTTGTTACGACACTGTTGTAATACCCCGGTTTGAATTTCTTTGTTTGGTATTGGTACGGGTAATTTATTGTGGACTATTTGGAAATCTTTACTGATTATGAAATAATCTAAAAGTAAGTCAATTGTTGATTGTCCAATTGATTGTATTATTCCCTGTCCAATTCCTGTTATATTGATTTTAAAATTTTGATTTATTTCAGAACCTACGCTACTATTCTTTAAAATTGATATATTTGCTCCTATATCTACTAGTAATGTTAATGGGCTATTATTTATCCCATTCTGTATTTTAATGAGACTACTGAGACTAAGGTTTTTATTTAATATTTTTACTGTTGTCTACTCAAGGAGGTTTGCTGGTTTTCTGAGTTGCTATTTGTAACTCGTACCTGATTTTGTTGTCTATTTCCTCTATTTGAGCCGCCTCGAGGATTGCCTCGGCTATTGCTATGATTGTTAACATTGTTGTGGTACCTATGGCCGCCTCTGCTGTATGTTCGGCCCCTATTATTACCTCTACCACGGTTTCCGCCGCGTTGAGAGTAATTCTGATAGTATGGCACTGTTTTGGATTGTCCAGTTGCTTCTGTGCAACTATTGACAAATTAAGAGATGGCATCGTTCATGTTATTGAATGTGCCAGCCTACATGATAAGTTTTACCTTATCAATAGCAAAGATATTAGTCATAGCTTTTACAGCTTGAGCTGTACTGCATTTGTTTGCTAATTCAGGTTCTAGACTATCAGTAATATAAGCTCCTTTTAGGGCTTTTGCTAACTGCTCAACCTATTGGGTATAATTGTATGCGGTTTTAATTTTTTGTTTTAAATTTAAAAGCTTAGCCGACAAAACTTCTACCGATTCTCCTTTAACTGTTTTCGACAGTTTTGCTATTATGTCTACGATGGTTCTTTCATCGTCTACCAAGTTCCTGGCGTGGCCTTTCAATTTTGTTTTTATACTCTGTTTTCCAAAATGGAAAAAAGGAGTATATTGGGTTTGTGAAATGTCCGTCCGTTTGTCCGTCTGTCCGTCCGTCCGTATGAACGCAGTTTTTTTCCACAGTTTTGAAGCTAGAGCATCCAAACTTGACATGTTGGTATATACCATAGTCAGACAAAGTGTCAAGATCTCCCCCCACCCCCACCCCTTCCCCCACAAACCGCAAAAACCTTTATCTTGCACAGTTTTATAGATAGAGTAACCAAATTTGACCTGTATCTCCTACACCCTTATAGCTAGAAACCCCAAATTTTGCAATATGACTCCATTTGAACTCTTCAATAGATTGGAGAAAAAAAATTTTGCCACGCCCACCCCCTCCTTAGTAAACGAGCGATCATTTTGACAAGTACGCGTCTCGCTCTGCTTTGGGCGCTTGCAGCGTTCTGCACTTAGTAGAAAGAATTTTATCGTTCGTAGCATATATATATAAGTAGTCTTTAAAAGAATTTAATTTAATATACGTACAGAAAACAGAGTATATCGCAGTCGGGTGAGCCCGACTGCAAAGTTCTTACTTGTTATTATATGTATTTATAGCTATCACTTCATGTTCGCCTTTAATACGTCTATAAAACTCTTCAAGTTCTCTGCCTTACCGTCGTACTCAAATAGTATTGATGAGGCTGTTCTGAGAAACTCTACTACTGTTTGGGTCATTGTACTGGGTTTTTGGTCTTTTTTTCAGAATTTGCATTAGAATCAGAACACTCTTGATTTGACAATTCAGGTAATGTGTTTACAGCTTGAATTGTTGGATCATGCTTATTTATTATGATACGTACTGTATTGAATGAATACTGTAGTACACTTATATGTTTGAGTTTTGTGTCATTAGATATTGGTGCCGTTTTGTTTGGGCATTTAAATGACTTGTTAAACTCTGTTCGTAATTCGGTCATAGTGGCAAGTGTTTTTAGCCAATCCATTAATGTCGAAATACTACGAAATCTATGTTTTTTACCTAGTATTGGGTGTTCCTGTATTTGGGATTTAACCTGAGTAGCCGGTAGTGAGGTTAATGCAATTGGCTTTTGTGTTCGAGAGCAATGTATTAACGGTGGAAAGTCTATTAGGGTCGTTGAGACTATTTGTTGGATTCTATTTCTGAAGTTGGGATCTCTAACAAATACTTTGGCTATAGCCTTGATTGTAGTAATTTTTTTTTTTATGAGATTATTTTTTGAAGCTATCGTTAAAATATATATTTATCTTGAATTTTTATGCGAATTTATTTTATTTCTTTTGTATATTTTTAAATCTTGTCTAGGTTGTTCGCTCTGCTAATGTATCGTTTTTTGATCATTTTATTGTGTTTAACATATAATGTTAGAAGAAATTGAGCCACGTTGACTAAAGTCAGAATTAAAAGTAAGATCCACAGTGCTTGAATATCATTTGTGTGATCTACTATCTTGACGACATTGATCACATTGGCCGTATTGTCTTTAGTCTGACTATCGTGACAGCGGAACCAATTCTAATTACAATTTTTTCTAATACAAATATATATTTATGAATGCAAAATTGAAAAAGATTATGTTAGTTTTACATACGATTGACATACAAAATTTTCAATATATAATACATTGTCAATCGCATGCTGTTAGTACAGCTTATCAGAAGTTAGTAATTTGCACGCATAGGCTTGGGGGTAGAGTTATTAAAGTTAATGGCAAAGAGAGGCATTGGCATTAATGCAGCCCTTTTGAGTTACTTCGCACCAGTTCAAAGTTGCTTCTCGATGTCTACCAGGTTTTTCTCGTTCCGTTGACGATATTCTCTAGTTATTTCTGTTGCCATCAGTTCCTTGATGAGTCGTCTCTGCTGCAGTAGTTTAACTCTCCTGCCGTTTCTCTTCTTTTTTGTTTTCTTTAGTGGTTGCTGGCGTGCCCTGTACTCAACTATTGTGAGGGCGCGTGGTCCCGCGTTTGGATACACCTCTAGAGCCTCTTGCAGACTTAGTGCGTCCCTTTGCTCATTGGGAGCAGCTTCTTGAAGGGTGATTTGCCCTTGTTGTTGTGAAATATAACAGTTTTGTTTAACTGATATTTATTTATTACGTTTTTGAATTGTTTGCACTTTTATTTATATTTCCATTTGCTTTTTTAGGTCTCTATCGTCCTTTTTTGGATACTGTCACGGTCGCCATATAAGGCTATGAGAATTATTATAAGTAGGAAAAGGCGAGTGAACGTGTTGTCCAGTTCATGTGCATTTATTCATTATTTGTGTCTTAATCCAAATTAGTATAAGGCCGCGGAGCTTCGCTGTTAGTGACGCCGGCAGCGCAACGGCCGCTTTATATGTTTACTTATATACACAGTGACACTGTGTGAGCGAGAATGGTATGTGTACATAAAGGGTATCATATTCATTGCGCAGTCGGGCTATGCTCAACTTATGTTGGTCGTTGCATATATGTATGTTTGCATATGCGGTCTTATTGTTTAGCACTTGAAATATGCTTTGGAATGGTGTTTACGTAAACATTCGCTGTCAAAGTTTTACAATGTGAGTTTTATAAGATACAGTGTGTATTCTATAGGAATATCGTTCCATTGCACAAGCTTGACAATACATTACAATACGAAACAATTGGGTTGCTGCCCAATCAAAATTGAGATTGGGTCAGAAAACATTTATTTATAAAATAACTATAAACTTGTTCATGCTAATTTAGGTGGCAGAATATTTCTAACACATAACAAAACAAGTAAGAACGTTGCAGTCGGATGGACCCGACTGCGATATACTCTTTTTTAGCTTCTTTGCGGAGTCAAAAGTGGGCGTGGCAATTGTATTTATTTTGCGCAAATGGATTCAGATTCTTTTTATTATTTATATTAATCAGAAAATACTTCGTCACAAAATTAGATATCAGAAGTTTTGTGGCTTGAATGTGCATCGTCCCTAGACTTTATCCTTGCGTAGAGGTGTTTTTATTTGATATGAGACATTTTTGTAGAGCAAAATAAAGAGAGAGAGGGACAAAGACAGAGCAACAATTTGCTGAGTGTTGTTGGTGTTCTATCAAAGCTCATTAGAAGCCATCAATTTAATGTTGGATGCTCCAGCAATGCAAGTGAAGTTGATAGATTTTCACGTGAAGGTGATCGACATAAGTCATTCTCCAATATTTTATGATTCTAGCTATGTAGGTGTGAGAGATACAGATATTGCTTATTTGCTGGGCGGGGTGGGCGTGGAATAATGTTTTTAAGTCCGGTTTGTCAAGGAGCTGCTCAGTAGTCACAACGTCAAAATAGTGACAGACTACAGTCGTGAAATATTTGTTTTATTTATAGATTTTCGTTTGCAACCCGAGCGCCCACGCCAATAAGCGTCAATCGAAAAATTGTTTTGTATTACTTTATAATCTCCGGTGTAACATACATTTGAAGTATTTTTTCGGGGGTGTTACGGAAATCTCAACAGATTTTGCCTTTCTTTGGTTTGTAAATCTCTTGAAAAAACCATAGGTGTCACAGGAATTCGAGAGATTTCATAATTTCGAACTTCTTTGTTCGAAAGCAACATGGCTGCCTCCATGGGGTTGTCAGCACACCTCGAATAATTTTATAATTAAATAAAAAAGTTTATGAGCCAGTTTCCCAATATCCGGTTAACTTTAAGCGGACTGTTAATGTATCGGTTTTCTAAATTTCATTTTATCAATATCTGGTTAGCTTTGATGTGGCTATTAACTACAAACCGAGACCCATTAACCGACTGTTAAAATCTAAAAGTTCGATGTTGTTTTGACAGTTTCCAAAATTATAAATAATAGCGTGTTTATACCCTTGCAGAAGGTATTTTAATTTTTTCATCGCATTGAAGGAGATGTCTCAGAAAAAAAATTAGGAATCAGCATCAACAGGCGAACCATGTCCGTCTGTCCGTCGTTTATATGCGTTTTGCAAGACTTTGTTATAGAGCTATGTTGATAAAACTTGGCACATATACTTCTTCTTTCAGGTAGTACCTATAATTGAATTCGCCAGATCGGACCACTATAACATATAGCTGCCATAGGAACGATTTAATAGTTGTTGTAAAAAAAACTTTTTTGTTTTTCAAGGTAACTCAACCAATCTCACTAAACCTAAGTTTAAAGATAGTTTATACATAATGACAAAATTTCATCAAAAGCACACATGTTGACCAAATTTAATAAAAATCGGATCACTATAGCTTATAGCTGCCATAGGAACAATCAGTTGAAAAATAAGTTTTCCTATGCAAATATTTTCTAAAAGGGTATATATCTTCGGCACGCCGAAGATAACATTTCTTTATTGTTACTCCTTATTCTCATTGAAAATGAACTGCTTAAAATGCAAGCTGGGAGCAAGGAGTCTCGTAGTCGGGCACACTCGACTAGAGTATTCTTACTGGTTTTTTACAGTTTTATGCGACACTTGAAAAATTTGACTTTATACACTCTTAAAACCAAAACGACTCACAAAAGAACTTCAGAAAACGTAAAGCCTAATGAGTGATGGATTTTCCCATTCCTGATGTACACTTAGGTTAAATATAAAGCATCGCGCTTTATTTTTAGAATTCACAAATAAATTACTACATTTTGTGGGATTAAATATGTTCAGAAATTTTTTCTAATTTTCAACTTTCAGCATTCGTAATAAGGGTGATGAATTTCGTAAAAGTATGATTTGAGGTAAAATGTTTCAACAAAATGGCTTCCGACAGCACATGTGTCCATATCAGTTCGTTCACACTATCCGTTTTTCCAGACAGCTACCTAATCGCGTTGTTACAAACAAACAGGCAAACTGACACCCTTTTCATCTCAATTTGGAAAAGCCACTCTTAATTTAAAAGGTTCATATCTTTTGAGCGATTTGTCAGATTTGGACGGCCCCATAATATCCAATTCTTTAAATTTTGGCCTTTTCACCTTCTCCTCCATATCTCATAAGTCAGGTGACATTTCGATCGGTATATAGCTCGATTTGATCGGACTCTCACATCAAAGCTTTCATTCTTGTTGTATATAAGCCTTATATTATAAGTCTATAATTAAAAAAAAATTAAAAAAGAGTATAAAAAGGGCATGGCTGAGTTTTCTTTCACTATGCAAACATTTTTGGGCAAAAACAGATGCGTGAAATATGTTGACGTGGTACGTTCTTGAAAGCATATTAAGAAATGAGATGCAGAATGTCCATTAAGGTGCATTTTCTGCATGCTCATTAAGATGTTTTTCCTAATATATATTTATACCCTTGCAGATGGTATTATAATTTTGTCACGAAATGTGTAACGCATTCAAGGAGACGTATCAGTAAAAAAAAATTTTATATTCTTGATCATCATTATCAGCCGAGTCATGTCCGTCTGTCCGTCTTTTTATATGCGAACTAGTCCCTCAGTTTTGGAGCTATATTTATGAAACTTGGCACAGATGATTCTTCTTTCTGCAAGCAGTACATACAATGTCAGAATCGACGAGATCCGACCACTTTAACATTTAGCTGCCATAAGAACGATAGGATAATTTTTCTTATGCAAATCTTTTCTGCAAGGGTATATATCTTCGGGACGCCGAAGATAACATTTCTTGCTTGTTTTTAATGCTGGCGTTAGCTGGTAGTATGGATTTCCTGAAATAGAAAACTTGTAAGGAGGTGAAGCTGGTCAGACCCTAGGTCGACTGAGGATTCAATTTGGAGGTGGCCATGTGGAATGCCCCAGCAGATCGCAAAGTCTATTGCAGAGGGAAGTTGGTGGGGACCCAGTTGCAAGGATGTTGTAGCTGTGAGCTCTTAGGCAGGTGGTGAGATGCGTGCCGCTGGGACAGGCCTGGAGGTTTCCCCACCAGCGGTGGTTGTAAAGGTCTTTTGGGGTTGGGAAGATATTATGTTGACAGGTGGTTTTTAGCGAAGGAGACACAGAGTGAGATACATTGAATGGCTGTAGTAGAGATTTTAGATCAATTTTGCCTTCTGGTTCCATGTGAACGCGTCGCTCTTCTTGTTTTCTAGCACTACCTTATATTTGTCGACAAGTATGTGTTCCTCCGACACACAATCACGAAGTCAGCAACGCTGGCCAGCAGCAGAGCTTCGGCAAGGGTCAATATTTACAAAATGACCAAAACGTAGCCATTTTGTCTCAGCAATAAGGAATGCCCGGGAACAGTCTCCAACAAAACGAGCTATTGAATTTTCTAACAGTCGATGAATCAGTAATGAAACTGACATTTGTACAGTGTGTCCACATTTTTTGGTATAGTGTTGGAAAACGATATGAAGTTTTGCCATTCGCTCATTTAACAAACTGTTACCTTAACCTTTGACAGAGAATTAAATCAAAGTTACAATTAGTTAACCGAATGTTTAACCAGACATTGAGAAACTGGGCCTAAATGCAATAAAATTTGACATTAAATATTTATAATTTGGGAATTTTAGTTCACATGTTACAGAACAATTGTTTACTAATTTTATGCCCGCTAAATTTAAAATGTCTGTTGCCTCCTAAGGGGAAAATAAGCCCTTAGGAAGTACATGTGAAGAGCTTATCGCAAAAACCTATATCTTCCACAGTTTTATAGCTCGAGAAACCAAATTTAGCACAAGGGCTACTTAACACATCCTTGATTGATCTGACAAAAAAAAAATTTGGCCACGCCCACCCCCACCCCCACAATTAAGCAAAGTCTGTATCTCCCACACCACTTTAGCTAGAGTCCCCAAATTTTGCAGGTTGAATTCTATTGTCATATTTAATAGATTGTATAAAAATAATTTTGCCACTCCCACCCCCGCCCTTGCAATCGAGCAATGTTTGTTTCTCCCAAACCTGTAGAACGGGCCCAACCAAACTTAAATTGATGGCAAAACTTGAAAGATTTGACCAATAATACAATTGCCACGCCCACTTCTGACTCCGCAAAGAGTAAATCGCAGTCGGGTGCATCCGACTGCAACGTTCTTACTTGTTTTTAACAGCTATCATTCTCTGATTGCCGTTGCAGTTTAGCAGAGCGCAAAGGTCGTCTGTAAACAGATAGTTTACGAATTTATAAACTTCTGTTGACTCAATTGTTTCTATAAAATATTGAATCTGTAATAAAAGAATACAAAATTGAAAAAGAATGATAAGCTATAATTCTGAAATGTATAACTTACCAGTTGCTCTTCCGAATATTTTTCAATTAGTAAATCAGTTGCTTTTAACTCATCAAATAATTTTATGGGGAAAAACTTAAGTTCCGAGCACTGTGGGAAAAATTTTTCTATTCGTTTAAGCTGCCTATTGCTAACACCACAAATATTTCTTTTTATTTTTAAGGGCGGTGTTCACTTGACGCGTAATGGCACAGAAATGTAAAACTCCATATAAAAAACAACTGAGTAATTTGTGCGCGGAATCCATTCCGTAAGTAGTTGTAATGTACAATTTGCACAGGCACAATCCCTGGCAGATTGCCCCAGAAGCGCCCTAGACCAGAGTAGGGTGTCATCCGGAATCATCGGAAACGACTAGCAAAACAACTTGTGGTTGGCTCCAACACCTACATCCCGGGCATATATAAATAATAGATGATTCCATTGCCAACAGACATTTAGATAGATAGAACAAGTAAGAATACTCAAGTCGAGTGTGCCCGACTACGAGACTCCCTGCTCCCAACTTGCATTTCAAGCAGTTCAGCGGCAAGACAAATAAACAGCGCACTTAACGTGTCCAGTTCCTGTCAAACTGTTGTTTCTGCCTGCTGAGACGGGGGTAATAGATTCTTCGATAACTTTGGTGTTATTTATCCGCTCGTGATGAAATTTACACAGCTGATCAACAATGATATAAAATATATGTTTACCAAAAATCAAAGCTTTATCTCTAAAATTGTGGCTGTGGGAGTTTTTTGCGATTTGTGGGAGTGCGGGGGGTTACATCCGAAATTTGAAATAAACTTGACCTGCGTACGGTATATAGGAACCTGCATGGCAAGTTTGGTCTCTAGTTCTTATAGTCTCCGAGATCTGTGTTCATACGGATCAACAAGTAAGTATACTCTAGTCGAGTGTGCCCGACTACGAGACTCCCTGCTCCCAACTTGCATTTTAAGCAGTTCATTTTCAATGAGAATAAGGAGTAACGAGAAAGAAATGTTATCTTCGGCGTGCCGAAGATATATACCCTTTTAGAAAATATTTGCATAGGAAAACTTATTTTTCAACTGATTGTTCCTATGGCAGCTATAAGCTGTAGTGATCCGATTTTCATTAAATTTGGTCAACATGTGTAGCACGTGCTATAATTTAAATATAATAAGTTTGGTCGAAATATTTTGAAAAACAAAAAAGTTATTCATACAGAAACTTATTTGTAACCGTTCGTTCCTATGGCAGATATATGATATTTAAATTCGATTTTGATGAAATTTTGTCATTATGTATAAACTATCTTTAAACTTAGGTTTAGTGAGATTGGTTGAGTTACCTTGAAAAACAAAAAAGTTTTTTTTACAACAACTATTAAATCGTTCCTATGGCAGCTATATGTTATAGTGGTCCGATCTGGCGAATTCAATTATAGGTACTACCTGAAAGAAGAAGTATATGTGCCAAGTTTTATCAACATAGCTCTATAACAAAGTCTTGCAAAACGCATATAAACGACGGACAGACGGACATGGTTCGCCTGTTGATGCTGATTCCCAATTTTTTTTTCTGAGACATCTCCTTTAATGCGTTGAAAAAATTAAAATACCTTCTGCAAGGGTATAAACACGCTATTATTTATAATTTTGGAAACTGTCAAAACAACATCGAACTTTTAGATTTTAACAGTCGGTTAATGGGTCTCGGTTTGTAGTTAATAGCCACATCAAAGCTAACCAGATATTGCAGTTGCATACTGCAAAGCAGTTGCCACTCTGTTAACTAATTGGGCTTTTCCCTTAATGTTAACATGTCGATAATGTAACCGATCAATAAATGGTTTTTTAAATAGTTCCCCACATAGTATTCACTTGACGCTTAATAACTCTAGTAATGTCAATACTTTATGTTGTCAATTACGATGTGCTTAACAGAGCTGTTAAGATAACATTTCGCGCCGAAATCATGTTTTAATATATATGTTTTCTTTATTATGTCTTCTGTAAACAGCTGATTAATTTTTTTTTAACAGCACAACAGCAGTGTAAGGTTGCTAGAATATTCGGGTTTCTCTTAATTAACAGCAACTTACCAGAATCTGTTCAGCATTGCAGCGTAAGTTTGCCAGAATATTCGGTTTTCTTTTAATTAACAGCAATTTAGAAGAATGTTATTTTTTAGAGGAAATTACGTGCCGTAATTACACGCCGAGTGAACACCGCCCTTTAGTGCTCACTGCAAAATAATCGCTTATTATTTTTACTCCCTGTTCCCATTAAAAATGGGAAAATGGGAGTTATAAAGTACTGCAAATCCGAGACGAACTGGCCATGTTCGTCTGTCTGTCCGTCCGTCTGTAAGAACTCGTCGATCTCAGAGACTATAAGAGCTCGAGACACCAAACTTGGCATGCAGGTTCCTGTATACCATACGCAGATCAAGTTTATTTCAAATTTTTGGATACACCCCCCATACCCCCGCAAATTGCAAAAGGCTCCCACAGCCACAATTTTAAAGATAAAGTTTTGATTTTGTTATGAAAAAATCTATTACCCCCGTCTCAGCAGGCAGAAACAACAGTTTGACATGAACTGGACAAGTTAAGTGCGCTGCTTGCTTGTGTTGCCGCTGAACTGCTTGAAATGCAAGTTGGGAGCAGGGAGTCTCATAGTCGGGCACACTCGACTAGAGCATTCTTACTTTTTCCCCTGGGGCTGCACCAACACTTATCAATAACAAACTTCTTACAAAAATAATTTAGTAATTTGATAAAAAAAATGCACTATAAATACGAGTTTGATTGGAAATATAAAAGTTAACACGTCGTTTAATTATTTTTTACTTTCACATGAAACATAAATAAATCAAATATTCAATGAAACAAAAAGGCCGATCAATATAGACATAATTTGAAGCAGGTAGACAACTCTATGCCTAGTTGGACTGCGCTGTTGAATATCTACTAGAGATTTTATTAGAGATTTTGTAAAATGCAAAATAATAATAATAATAATAATAAATTGTTAATAAAAATGAGTAAGAATGCTCTAGTCGAGTGTGCTCGACTACGAGACTCCCTGCTCCCAACTTGCATTTCAAGCAGTTCAGCGGCAACACACGCAAGCAGCGTAATTAACTTGCACACTGCATGTCAAACTGTTGTTTCTGCCTGCTGAGACGGGGGTAATAGATTCTTCGATAACATTGGTGTTATTTATCCGATTGTAATGAAATTTACGCATCCGATCAAATTTGATTAAACATATACCAAAAATCAAAGCTCTATCTTCAAAATTGTGGCTGTAGGAGTCTTTTGCGATTTGTGGAGGTACGGGGGGGTGCATCCGAAATTTGAAATAAAGTTTGGTGTCTCTACTTCTTATAGTCTCCGAGATCTGTGTGTTCATACGGACAGATGGACAGACAGACGGACATGGCTGGTTCGTCTCGGCTGTTGATGCTGATCAAGAACATATATAGTGTTAAGTTAAGTGCGCTTGTCTTGCCGCTGAACTGCTTGAAATTCAAGTTGGGAGCAGGGAGTCTCGTAGTCGGGCACACTCGACTAGAGCATTCTTACTTGTTTTATTATTATTTAAGTATTAATTATTATTCATAAACAGTGCTTACAATATAATAACCAATTGGAAATATTTAACAAATTGCATTTCTTTAAAAAGCTTACTATTGTACTCGTGTTTTGTGTATTAGCGTTAGCAATTAGGTTGGATGGTTCCTGTTGAACTCCAGGGATCACTGTAATATATGCCGAACGTCCAGCCAGTTTAGCGGCCTTATCGGCGAATTCAGTTTCATCTATACCTATATGTCCTGGGGCCCAGAACAGCTTTGTTTTATTTTGGTTTTGGAGGCAGTAGTTTCGGATTTCGCAAAGCAGGTTGCTGTTGTTGTAGAAGTTTACATATATACCTTGTTTGGTGGATAGGCTGTCGCTACAGATGATGTGCTTATCCTTGTGTTCCAGAGCGTGTTTTTTAATAGCTTTGAGAATAGCTACCGCTTCCACTGTAAAGACAGAGTGGTGATGTGAGAGCTGTCCCCGAGATATAACAATTCCGTGCTGGTTCACCACTGCAAAAGCTGTAGTGGTGTCGGACTTTGAGCCATCGGTGTACAGCCATTTCCAGTTGGCGTACTTTTCCGTCTCTTCTGCTAGCAGCTGTTTAAACACTGATTTCGGTGTCAGGGATTTGGTGAATGTGTGCAGTGACGTGTTGATATTGGTGGAGCGTAATCTCCATGGTGGTGACGGGCTGACTTTGTTCTAACGGTATGGTTTTTCTGTATTGTATCGTTTGGTGAATAGGAACCTCTCCGAATTGTGGACATGACTTTATATTTTTGTAAGATGTTTAGATGCTGTCCGGTAATCCTTGGTGAGGATCGCGTTGGTTGAGGTCATCAGATTGGGTATAAGTTTAAAAGTAGTTTGTGTGACTCTTGTCTTGATATCTGGCAGCCCCGCTTTCGCTAGGATGAATTTTTATGGGTGTTATTGGGAATGCACCGATGCTGCGCTGCACAGCAGCATGATATGTAGGGAGGATAGTTTGGATGTTGCACGGCGCACACCAGCCATAAATGGTGAGTCCGTACTCAATTTTGACAGTATTAGCGCTATTGTGGCATGGATAAGGGAGGTCGGTTGGATAAAGGATCGTTTCGATGTTAGGAATTAGATTATGTTTAGCCGTTTGTTTAGATTTTTCGTAATTTCATTTCAATGTGGCTTAAAAGTAAATCCTTTGTCGATTGTAAGGACAAGAATTTTGAGAAAAATTACATATTCTATTTCTAGGTTTTTAAATGTTAAAGTTGGATATGTACAGCGTTGTTTTTTACATAAGTGTAATATTTTACATTTTTCAATAGCAAGGGTAGCACCAGATGCTTTTCCCTTTATTACGATATCATTAAATATTTTTTTAAATGTGCTGTTAAGGGTTATTGTATCTTTACATTTGCTGAAGATGAGTACATCATCAGCATATATTAAGAGCTCTATTTTCTTATGTTTCAGGGTAATTTTATTAAGGGATTGGAAGTCAATCATGAACAATACTACTGAAAGCGGTGACCCCTGGGGGATGCCGTTGTGTAGAGTATAGTTGCCAATATGGTGCCGTGATTTTTGGTCGAAATGGTGTCGGACGCGTAATGGTGGAGATGCAGGAGTGAATCGAGAGTGCTATGTTGTTGTTTAAAGGCTGTTGATGGGGGTTGATAAACTTATGTTTGGTAATGAACAAAATAAGCCGCTTGGCTAACATATTTTCTAAGGATTTGCTGAGGCAGGAGAGCAGTGGCGTGTGTCTGAAAGATGATATCTCATGTGTTGGCTTGCTTTGTTTTAAAATTGGTATAATTGCTGCGGATCTCCACACACGGGGGTAAGAGACCGCCTTAAACATTGCATTGTACATTTATAACAAGCTTTTTGCTTTGATTTGTAGGTGCTTGAGCATCGAATATGAGATGCGGTCCATACCGAGAGTTTTGCCTTTGGAGTGCCGTTAAGCAAGTTAAAGTTCAATGTGAGTAAACTTTGATTATAGATCCGTTACGTCCGAAGGCAGTTCCGTTTGTGAATATTGATGGGAAAGGATTTCGTCTCTAAGTGAGTTGTATTCTTGGGAAAAGTTGTCGTCCTTTGAATAATTCAACCACATGCATCTGAAAGCATTAGCGATGTCTGTGGAGGAGTGTAGCTCTTCGTTCTGATATTTCACTGCTTTGAGGGGAGCTGGAAAGTCCCAAGTCAATGCCTTTAAATCAGCCCATACTTTCTTTGTGGTCGAGGGTGGGCTTATGTTTGAGGTATACATTTTAAAGAATTTCCGTTAAGCTATTTTTGCTTCTCTTTTGAAAAATGCGTTAGCTTTTTTATAGGAGATCAGGTTGTCAGTGTTTTGAGTTTGCTTATATTTGTGCCAAAGAGATTGCTTTTGTTTCTGCAATGTGTTTTGGGCTTAGTTTTAGGTATAGCTACATTAGCAGAAGCTATGAAAGGTTTTGTTATTTTTTGCTGAAAACAGGTTTAAGTCATTTGTGAGTGAAAATTTAAATTTTCTTTGCAGGCAGTGTGAAAGAGTTCCCAATTGGCGTTCTCAATCTTGAAGTTTATGCTTGTTGGTATCTTTTCTGTTTTAAATTGAGTCTGAATAGTTGTCGTTATGGGGAAGTGATCGCAGTTGACCGTTTGCAGAACGGGAACAATAATGCTTAGTGGAGTGGTGGGTGCGTGGCAGAGCCATCATTCAGAATTGTAAAGCTTGATTTGTTTACAGCATCTTCTATTTGGTACCCTTTCGTATTACGAGAAATTGAACCCCAGAGAGGGCTTCACGCATGTAAATCTCCTACATACACAATTGGTTTGTGTGATAAATCTACAACAATGAGTAAATAATTAGCGTATAAGGTCTGGTTTGTAGGTATGTAAGAATTGAAGATAGTTATATAAGGTTGCGACAGAATCTACAACCCGAACATGTATTGGTGTTAAAAGAAATAGTCTTGTGAGGAATGGTGTTGCGGATAAGTATACCAACCCCTTGCTTTGTAGTGAGGTTGGAAGAGAGATTGTAAAAATAGAAGTTGGATTTAATATGTGTTTCCTGTAAGCATATAATATCCGGGTTAAGTTCCTTTTACAAGATTTATAGTTCATGGTAATTGTTGAAGTATCTGTTCATGTTCCATTGTATTAATGAGAGAGTCATTGTTGGGAAAGAAAATAGGATATTATATGCTTGGAATTTATTATGTTGGCTTGGATAAAGACGAATTAAGAGTCACTCATTAATTCATCTGAAGAGTAGTTAAGTTCAATGTTAAATTAAGTTGAGATGGAGTTGTTGTGGTACTTGTAATTAAATTTTTATTTTTGATTTTGTCAAAAAATGCAGCAGCAGTTGATGCATTTGTGCAGTTGATAGAATTGGACGATGCATTTTGGTTTTGCTGAAAAGGCAGCGAGAGAGAGAGAGTGTTGGTTTGTTTTGCCGAAACAGTTTCGGTAATTGTTGTTTGACGTTTGTTGTTGATTTGATTTTTAGTATGATTCGCGCTTTCACTTTGATTATTTGCAGCCTTAGCTACAGAAGAGTATGAGACGGTATTCACCGGCTCCTAAACGTTGCTTTGGATATTGTTTTTGCTTCTCGCATTGTAAATTTTTTGATGGTTATTATTTTAAGAATTTATTTTTGTTGCTGATACTTAGTGCATTGCCGAGAGGTGGCCGGGTGTTCTTCCGAATAATTTACACACTCCGTTTGCGTGCAATTTGCTGGTGTGTGTGGTGGTAGCGCACAGTTGGAGCAGAGAGGTGGGTTTTTAAAATGTTTAGCTGTATGTCCAAGCAATTGGCAAGACTTACAACGCATTGGGTTGGGTATGTACTTTTACTGAGTACCATGAGATAAATCTCATGAGATAAATCTCTCATTTTAGATGCAAGAATATAAAGTTCGAAGGTAAGGAGGATGACCCCACTATGTTTGCAGACGCCTTCATGGGTTTTCTTAAACTTGTAAATGGCCGTGACCTTTTCTGAGCTCAGTTCCTTGACAATCTCATCATCAGGAATGTCGGATAAGTAGGGGGCGTATACTGTGCCTTTAACAAAATTGAGGGCTTCGTGAAGCTTGCATGTAATTTCGCAGATACCATTCAGGTTTGTTGTGTTAATGAATTTTCCCGCCTAGGTTTGGGTATTTACCAACATGAGAAAGTTTCTATCTCTTAGGTTTGAAATTGACACTATGTTTTTGGAGATCATTTTAAGCGCGCGATGAACGGCGAGGCATGAAAACTTAGAGATTTTCCTTTCACAATTGTGAATAATTATTTGATGCGATTATGATGAATTTTGGATTTTCCAGTGCAGTTTGAGGGAGCTCCGGAAAAGCTATATCAAATTTTTGGGATGGTCGACGTTTTTTTGTAGGGGGGCTGTTGGAAAGCGGTGTAAACCGTACTGAGTGAGAGAAATAGTCGCAGACTGCCACTTTTTTTTAAGTTGCCAAAATGTATCAAAAAAAAACCTTATTTCATGTTTTCAGAAAAATGGTAATGTAAACTTAAAAGCTCTTAAATATACCTTTTCAATAAAGTGTATAACATGTCTTTAGCTTCTTAAGTTTGGAAACTGTGGGTGTATCAATTCTAGCGTATTTTAGCGTTTTCCCGCTAAGCTAGCGTGTTTTCAGAAGAGTGGCAGAACAAACGTTTCTAGGGCTATGATGGGGAACAAGTCCACAACATTCTAGAGTCTAGACAGATACCTCAACGCGTTGATACAAACAAACAGACACACAAACTGACAACCTTTACATCTCAACTTGACGCGTATTCAGAATTAGAACAGTTCTGTGTTTAAAAACAAATACTAAAAAGCACCAACGGCCACATAAGCTCCAATTTTTTACATTTTTCCCTTGTAACCTGATTGCCTATATCTCATAAGCCAGGAAAATTACCAAAAGTCTTAGCATGTACTTTTCTTAGTTAAAGTAATACCTTTCGATAGGTTTATAGCTCGATCTGATTGGACACTCACAGCAAATCTTTCATTCTTGCTGTATATAATGCTAGTCGCTATTTGAGCACTTCGTGCTGCGTCGTCCCTAGCGTGGACTGCCGTCCATAGTGATTTTTTGCTGTTGGTTCATATGCCAAAGATTGTTTTGAAAAAATACCGAACTCCTGGCAATTTCTTTAAGCATCTATCGCTGGGCCTTTGATGTTCACTCTTGTATCTTTGCAGCTTGTTCGAAGATGCAACATTTACATAATTCAAAATGTTAGGTATGGGAGATGCACGCATAGTAATTAGATGAAAGTGCATTTGATGTCAACAGTAGATTTTTTTCACGACATTAAATATTTAGTGCACTTATCAAGAAAGTGACACCACTAACCAAATCAACTTTGAGGGTGCAAAGATGGCAAATTTTAAATATGTTTTAAATTAGTAAGAGTATTCACTTAATGTCTTATATGCTTAAACTGTTAAACGTATTACATATAACAGTAAGTCAGCTGTCAAAAATGTTCATGCAAAAGAAGTTTACGAGAAAGTTTAAAGTGGAGCCCCAATCGAGACGTTTAAATGCCGTAAAATTAGGGTTATTAAATTTCCAATGTTCTGTAAATTGTAATGTCAAATATGTTGGAAGCAATAGGAAGTGTAAGGTATTATTTTTAAAAGCGCCACTTCATGGTTGAAATGTGAACTAGAACCCCCGGCAAGAACACCAACCAGGTATGAGCTTATGAGCTTATGTACTATAGTGCCTTCACAAGCTAGCTTATCTACCTTAGATTTACAAAGATTTAAGACATTAAGTGAATAGCCTGATTAATTAATTTTAACTATAAGCTTGAGAATTTATACTCATCTGATTAAAAAATTTAAAAACAATGATTTAAAAAACTTATATACTAAAAATATCATTTTGAATACATTAATCTAAAGAGCAACAAGCTAATTAAAGATGCTTTGTCTGAAACGGATGTTGAGGACTAACTATACTTACATTATCATTAACTTGCTTGTTTTTTTTTTTTTTTTTGTTATAACAATGGATCGATTTCTGTTTATATTTATATTTACGTTGCAATATAAATAAAAATAGTTATTTTGGTTAATCATTTCGTTTAAGTTAACATATATTGTATGAAACACAAATTTTAGTGTACATTTTTTTTTTGCAAACATTTATAGTTGGAATTTAAATTGGAAATTCGAGGAAAAGTCGAAAAAAATGGAGTAGCCTTCATATTAATTTAACATAGAGATTGATTCATAAGGTTTTGAAAAAGTCATTATCTATGGCAGAGCATTCAAGCTACAGCCATTTCAGCATATTTAAATTTTTTTTCGGTTTTCCAATTACCGCGCCACAAGGCAATTGGTTTTGGTTGGCAAAATATTGTTTTTTGTAAAAAAAACTTAGATCGAAATAAATACAAAATTAGAAAAATTGGGATTCGAAGTCTCCGAGTGGTTCCGGGTTGCGCACTTATGTTCTCCAATTGGAAATTCTACGAAATTTAACATATTTTTCTAGATTTGCTTATTTTTCGAACACAAAATAAAATCTTATGTTCGTGCAATGCTTTTCAAAAAAAAGTACATAGTTTTACAAAGAGTCAAAAAAATGTTTATGTTAGTTCATTATTTTATTCAATACTGAAGTTTGGTATTAAAAGCTTAAACTTCATTTAAAGATTTTTGGATCATTAGAGATGATTTTGTGTGGGATGGAAATTTCTGACGCTAATGTTCGACAACATGCAGCAAGTATTGTTTGTCCTCTTCGTCATATGTTAACGCCCTATTAAAATCCGCTATTAATTTTACAGCCGTTTCCGCCGGGTCGTTCACGACGGTTAAGTATGGACAAACTCTTAGTCCGGCGCAGTAAACTGCTCTTTCTTTCCATGTTGAAGGATCAAAATATAAAAAGCCCATATCGAATTGCAAACGATCAAACGCATTGTGCCTGTGGTGACGAAATCATTTTACATTTTATCCAAATACGATTTTACTTGTTCGACTGTTATATTCAATCGTTTTGGAATACCAAACAGTTCATCTTCATTATCCAGATTTCCTAGTGCTTGAACCAATTTCCGTTTCACTTCAAATGGAATCGCCTCATCAAATCCAAGAACAACTGCCTCCTCTGACAAATACCACAAATGTTTTGTGATTTTGCATAATAACGCGTCTGACATTTTTGCATAGAAATATACAATCGCGTCTTGAATAAATCTGAAGTCATGGTGCACTCATAGCACTTACGCATCAGAACTTATATTATATAAAGAGGCGGGTCAGAAAAATACAAATATTCCAAATACCTTTCAGTTCCGAAGATGTCATCTTGAACTGCTCGCGAAGCAAAACCTTGTAGCAATAAATATCTTGAGACATATATCTTGCATGAATCGTTGCTCCACGTAATCGCCATTGCGTGAAATTTGGAACGTTTTCCCCAATAAAGAGCAGCGAGAGTTGCAAGGATCACGACAAAATCATCCATTTTCCATATTCAATTTCATTTCATATTCATTCAAAAATGTTATTGACAAAGTTTCTTTAGAAAGAATTTTATATTTATCTAAATCGATACATTTGAGGCAAACTCTTAAGAATAACCGGAAATATCGCCTAAGCGAATAGTCTGATTCAATAAGTTATTGATAGCATTTATTTTTGCCTTTTATAAAAAGTCAATTTATTTAAAATCAAGAAACCCAATCTGGTGATATTTACAATTTTCTAAAGTCACTTTTGCAGTTATTGAAAAAATTGTTTTTTTCATTTTCTCAAAAATGGTCACACTTTTTTTAATTTTGACTTCATTTTCGAAGTCAGCGAGCGATTTTACTTAAGGAATGAGCATTTTTAGAAATTGTTTTAACCTCTCTTATGATCAGTTCACAGCCGCCCCCAAACAGGGCGCGTCATACTAAAAATGAATGTTCTCATTTTTTACTAAAGAGCTAATAACTTCAATTACTGTCGATTGATTTTGATGAAATATCCATTATTTTGTTTTAAATTAATTGAGCTATAGACTTAATGGAAGACAAAAATTATCAAATGTTTTGTTTTAGGAGGGAATCCCGTTTATATGCAGCTTTTTTTCAAAAACGTGAAACTTTGATGCAAAATTTTCAGTTTGAGTCTAAATAGCGCATACACACGCACACACACATATAAAAAGAGTGCTTTTGCAACAAATTCCCGCAAACTTTACGAAATTAAAATTTATTTGTTTATTAAATAAAAAACTTATTTAAAAGACATAAAAGTAGTATACATTTTATGTATTTTTAACTGCATTGTGAAAACATTAGTTTTGTGCAAATTGAAAATCAGTTTGATTTATGCATCCGCAGTTGAATGCAGACCGTAAATACAAAAGCAAACAACACTTTTGCTGTTTGTGTGAATATATATGTATGCGGACGAATTAAGAGTGCAAAGCAAAACAAGTAAGAATGCTCTAGTCGAGTGTGCCCGACTACGAGACTCCCTGCTCTCAATGCATTTCAAGCAGTTCAGCGGCAACTCAAGCAAGCAGTTTACTTAACTCGTAAACTGCTTGTCCAACTGTTGTTGCTGCCAGCTGAGACGGGCGTATTAGATTCTTCTATAACTTTGGTGCTATTAATCCGATCGTGTTGAAATTTCCACATCCGAAAGATTAAATTTGATTAACATTGATTAAACATACATGTGTACCAAAAATTAAAGCTGTATCTTTAAAATTGTGGCTGTGGGAGTCTTTTGCCATTTGCGGTGGTGCGGGGGGTGCATCCGAAATTTGAAATAAACTTGATCGTATGGTATACAGGAACCTGCATGCCAAGTTTGGTGTCTCTAGCCCTTATAGTCTCTGAGATCGACGCGTTCATACAGACGGACAGACGGACGGACATGGCTAGTTCGTCTCGGCTGTTGATCCTGATCAAGAATATATATAGTTTATATGGTCGGAAATACCTCCTTCTGTCTGTTACACACATTTGCAGTAATTTATAACTCCTTTTCACATTTTTAATGGGAACAGGGAGAAATCAGAGAGAGCGCGAGCTCATTTTGCAAGTGTATGTGTACAAACGTATACAAAAATATACGCAACATTTTTTGTGGCAGAGCGAGAAAGCAACATTGAAAAGCGTGGAAAGTACATTGCTTGATATTCCTGTCTTTGTCACACGCACAAAATTGAAAGTTGAAAGCCTGTATTCCACCCACTTTCCGTCAAATTTTCCGAAAAATTGGTAAAAAGTATTAAATATTTTTATACTCTGTTTTGCAAAATGGAAATAAAGAGTACATTGGGTTTGTGAATTGTCCGTCCGTCCGTCTGTATGAACGCAGGTTTTTCCACAGTTTTGAAGCTAGAGCATCCAAACTTGGCATAAATTTTGGTATATACCATAGTCAGACAAAGTGTCAAGATCTTAAAGCAAATCGCATATAGCCTCAACTTTGGACTTTTACCTCCCACTTTCCACCCGGGAATGTGAATTTTCCGGAAAATTGGTGTGCAGTTTTTAATGAATTTTCATATTGATCTTTGAAAATGAGTTTGAAGCAAATCGTACACAAACTCAACTTTCGCCTTTTTACCACCCACTTTCCACCCGGGAATGTGATTTTTCCGGAAAATTGGTATGCAGTTTTTAATGAATTTTCATGTTGATCTTTGCAAATGAGTTAGAAATAAATCGCATATGAACTCAACTTTGGCCTTTTTGCCACCCACTTTCCACCCGGGAATGTGAATTTTCCAAAAAATTGGCTTACAGTTTTAAATGAATTTTCATATAGGTTTTTGAAAATGGGTTTGAAGCAAATCGCAAAAAACTCAACTTTGGCAGGAATGTGAATTTTCCGGAAAATTGGTATGCAGTTTTAAATGAATTATCAAATTGATCTTTGAAAATGAGTTTGAAGAAAATCGCATAAGAACTCAACTTTCGCCCTATTAACTACCCAGGGGGGTGAATTTTCCGGAAAATTAGTATGCAGTTTTAAATGAATTTTCATATTGATCTTTGAAAATGAGTTTGAAGAAAATCGCATAAGATCTCAACTTTCGCCCTATTAACCACCCAGGGGGGTGAATTTTCCGGATAGTTAGTATGCAGTTTTAAATGAATTTTCATATTGATCTTCGAAAATTAGTTTGAAGCAAAGCGCATAAGAACTCAGCTTTGGCCTTTTTATCACCCACTTTCCACCCGGGAATGTAAATTTTCCAAAAAATTGGTATACAGTTTTAAACGAATTTTCATATTGATCTTCGAAAATTAGTTTTAAGCAAAGCGCATAAAAACTCAACTTTGACCTTTTTACCACCCACTTTCCACCCTGGAATGTGAATTTTCCGGAAAATTTGTATGCAGTTTTAAATGAATTTTAATATTGGTCCTCGAAAATAAGTAAGGAATAAATCGCATAAGAACTCAACTTTGGCCTTTTTACCACCCACTTTCCACCCGAGAATGTGAATTTTCCGGAAAATTGGTATGCAGTTTTTAATTAATTTTCATATTGATCTTTGGAAATGAGTTTGAAGCAAATCGCATAAGAACTCAACTTGGTATGCAGTTTTTAATGAATTTTCATATTGATCTTTGAAAATGAGCTTGAAGGAAATCGCATAAAAGCTCAACTTTCGCCCATACAACCTTCACCAACCAATTTCCCCCCCAGGGTGTGAATTTTCCGGAAATTTGGTATGCAGTCATAAATTATTTTATATTCTTTTTTAATTTTTTAAAAAAAAACAAGTAATAATACTCTAGTCGAGTGTGCCCGACTACGAGACTCCCTGCTCCCAACTTGCATTTCAAGCAGTTCAGCGACAACACAAGCAAGCAGTGCACTTAACTCGTAAACTGCTTGTCAAACTGTTGTTTTTGCCAACTGAGACGGGCGTAATAGATTCTTCTATAACTTTTGTGCTATTTATCCGATCGTGTTGAAATTTACACATCCGAAAGACATTAATTAAACATACATGTGTACCAAAAATTAAAGCTTTATCTTTAAAATTGTGGCTGTGGGAGTCTTTTGCGATTTGCGGTGGTGCGGGGGGGTGCATCCGAAATTTGAAATAAACTTGATCTGCGTATGGTATACAGGAACCTGCATGCCAAGTTTGGTGTCTCTAGCTCTTGTAGTCTCTGAGATCGACGCGTTCATACAGACGGACAGACGGACAGACGGACAGACGGACAGACAGACAGACAGACGGACATGGCTAGATCGTCACGGCTGTTGATGCTGATCAAGAATATATATAGTTTATATAGTCGGAAATGCTTCCTTCTGCCTGTTACACACATTTGCAGTACTTTATAACTCCCTTTTTCCCATTTTTAATGGGAACAGGGAGTAATAAAATATAAAAGGAGTATATTGGGTTTGTGAAATGTCCGTCCGTCCGTCCGTCTGTCCGTCCGTCTGTATGAACGCAGTTTTTTTCCACAGCTTTGAAGCTAGAGCAACCAAACTTGGTTTACATGTTGGTATATACCATAGGCAGACAAAGTATCAAGACCTATGATGGCAAGCAATTACCCATAGCATGCGCTTCTCGTAAGCTGTTCTTCATTTAACTAGTTATTAGCATTGTATTAATTTTATTTTATTTACAGATGCTCACGACTTTTTTGATTCCTGTTTTGCCTTCTACAGCATGTTTTCAATCTAAATTTCGGACTCTCGGGAAAGCTTCGTGCTGCGATTGAAAAATTTAAGCAATTACAATCGTAAAACCGAGAAGATCACTAACAGGTTGCTGAAGAGTCCAACAATGACCTTAAGTTTTATGTACATTTTGATAAATATTTGTTGCTTCACAATATTTCAAATATTTTCATTCGAGTATCCAAAAGCTTGCCAAACAGTTTGGGTTTTTACGCTATAGACCTACCTTCTGATCTTAAATCACCGCATACATATATGTTCCCTTAAACAATTAATGCATTTTCTCATAATGTATATTTGCTTTCGATTTCGTCAATCATTTTTACGACCAGATCCACTTCTTCAAAAGACACAGATCCACTAAACGAATGTAATTAAAACTGCGGAAAAATTGCACGTTTTATGGTACACAGTAGTAGCGATTGTTTCTGATTTGGGTGCTGGAAACCAACGACTATGGAGTGAAATTGGCATATCGGAAAGTAGGTAGAAAAGAATTAAACAAAACAGAAATTGAAATTTTCATTTGTTTTAGCAAAAACATGGTTTAGTCACCCCTCGGATACACATTTGAAGATTTTCGTCTTCTCGGATGTCCCACACCTTTTAAAGCTGGTCCGCAGTGATTATGTTGACACTGGATTCCACATAAACGGAAAAAAATTGACAAAAACGACTGTTCAACAGGCAATTGAAATAATTGTGACATATCTACAAATTTTACAAAATTAATGAAAACCACATTTATATTCGGTCAACCGAACGACAGAAAGTAAAGATGGCAACGCAGTTGTTTTCGATCACAACTGCTAGTGCAATTAGACGCTGCTATGGTTTAGGGTTTGATGTGGAACACGCATGCGAAACTGCCGAGCTGTTGAAGCTGCTTAACGATTGGTCTGATGTGCTTAATTCAAAATTGTCTACATTCAATTCAATACAATCAACCCAGCCTTTCGGTAAACAATTGTACTGTCAAAAAAATATTTTGTCAAAAATGTCTGAGTTTGTATGTTCAGAGATATTTGGAAAGTCCAAAAGGCGGCTGCCATTTCAAAAAGGCATTTTAGTAAATAACGCATCCCTTGATGGATTGTTCGCCAATATTTTGAAACTTACAATATAATGTACATTATAACAAGTGGACATAACCAGGACATAGTAGAAATTTTTTTTAGTGCAATGAGGTCAAAAGGTGTACAATATGACCATCCGACACCTCTGCAATTTAAATATACGCTAAGAAAATATGTAACAGGTATTAAAATTTTAAACAGTCAACCGTAGTTGAAATTTACCTAAATTGAACTGTGCTTGTCAAATGTTTATCTATATGATTTAGCAGACTCGTTTTTGCCCGTAATTGTTGGTAGATATGTTGTGTGTTTGTCTTTCTTTTTTTTAAATTATTGTAACTACTATTTTATGCAGCTAAGAATACTGAATTGTTGTCTAGCAATAGAAACGTCGAAGGAGATGACTCCGACGATTGGATCAACTTGAACACAACTCAAATAAATTCAAATCAAGAAGAAAATAAAGAAATTATTAATGGAGATGATGAACCTGATGATATTACCTCGAAAGAGCTTCCCAATTATGTTCAAGGGAATATAGACGAGATGGCGGAAGATACCCTTGAATATATAGCAGTGAACCTGCAAACGCAACATTAACATACGTGGATGAGCTGTCCCGTGGTCGTCTCATGAAACCATCTACACTTTTTAAGCAACAGCTTATGAAGCTAGAATTTATATTTAATTTTTGTATAAAAAAAAGAATTTAGCATAACCAAAATTGTTCATGAAAAACTATTGAATGCTGCGGAAAATATTAACATTAACTTAGATGTAAAAAAATGTTAACTTTAAATTAGGATTTATTTTATAGTTAAGAGTCTCAACAAAAACAAGTAAGAACGTTGCAGTTGGATGCATGTGATATACTCTTTTTTAGCCTCTTTGCGGAGTCAGAAGTGGGCGTGGTAATTGTATTTTTGCTCAAATGTGTGCCATCAATTTAAATTTGTTTGGGCCCGTTCTACAGGTTTAGGAGAAACAAACATTGCTCGATTGCAAGGGCGGGGGTGGGCGTAGAAAAATTATTTTTATCCAATCCATTTAATAGGGCAATAGAATTCAACCTGCAAAATTTGGTGATTCTAGCTAAAGGGGTGTGGGATATACAGACTTTGCTCATTTGTGGGGGCGGGGGTGGGCGTGGCCAACTTTTTTTTACCAGATCGATCATGGAAGTGATTAATAGCCCTTGTGCAAAATTTGGTTACTCTAGCTCTAAGACTGTGGAAGATATAGTTTTTTGCCGTTTGTGGGGGAAGGGGTAAGGGTGGGGGGGTGATCTTGACACTTTGTCTTACTATGGTATATACCAACATGTATATCAAGTTTGGTTGCTCTAGCTTCAAAACTATGGAAAAAACCTGCGTTCATACAGACTGACAGACAGACGGAAGGCCGGACATTTCGCAAACCCAATATACTCTTTTTTATTTTTTTTTTTTCAAAAAAATTAAAAAAAAGAGTATAATAAGCCATTCAATCACAAAATCAACGCCTTATGGCCAATTCAAAACAATTAACAATAAGACTTTAAAAAATTTAATTTTGTTTTTTAAAACACAGAAGGTTGTATCACGCCAAGGGGCTGTCCAGGGTTAATCAACACTATCGTCGTTTCATTCACACTTGTTGCTATCACACAATAATGGGTCATAGTTTTCCGACGGGACTACCTTGTACTTATTGTATCATGAGTCGGCCCACGCACAGCGTACAAACTTCGTGTGGCTTCATATTCTCCTCGGCTTCGGCCGCTATGCACAAACGGATTCATATTCTGCTAGGCTGCCGCAGCGGCAGAGAAGCATTCGTGATGCCAGTGAAGCAAGAATCGTTTTTGCCTTCGTGTCTGTTGTCAACGCACACAAGCGCACTAAAAAATGTGAGTATACTCACTAGCAGTTATATCTGCGTGCCGACCCCCTTTAGACATAGTAAGTTTGGTCGAGTTATTTTGAAAAACACAAAAGTTTTTCTTACAAAAACTTATATTCAACCGATCGTTCCTATGGCACCCATAAGATGTTTAAATCCGATTTTGATGAAATTTTCTCGTCATGCAGAAACTGTCTTTAAACTTAGGTTTAGTGACTTTGGTTGAGTTATCTTGAAAAACAAATAAGTTATTCATACAACAACTAATGTTTCAACCGATCGGTCCTGTAGCAGCTATTTGTTATAGTGGTCCGATCTGGCCAAATTCAACTATAGGTGCTACCTGCAATAAGAAGACGCAACTGTGCCAAGTTTCATCAAGATAGCTCTCGAACAAACTTTTGAAAAACGCATCTAAACAGACCGACGGACAGACGGACATAGCGTACATGACTCGGCTGTTGATGATGATCACGAATATAGAAATTTTTTTTTCTGAGACGTCTCCTTTAATGCTTTACACATATTATGACAAAATTATAATACCATATGCAAGGGTATAAAAACAAGTTAACATAACAAAAATCTAATAAATTTTTGTAGCTTCGCACCCCGCACCCCTGTATATCGCAAAAAACTTCCACTTCCACTGTTGATCGGTAGCGTAAATTTCATTACAATCGGACAAATAACAACAAATTTATGGAAGAATCTATTACCCCCGTTTTAGCAGTCAGAAACAACAGTTTGACATGCACTGGACAAGTTCAGTGCGCTGCTTACTTGTGATGCCGCTGAACAGCTTAAAATGCAAGTTGGGAGCAGGGTGTCTCGTAGTCGGGCACATTCGACTAAAGCATTCTTACTTGTTTTCAACTAGAATTTGTCCGAAGTGAGTTCAAATAATTTACCATAGCTTGCGTATTACAGCACAAATTTAATAAACATTTGCGACACATAACTTATTGTTTTGGAGAAACGTATTGACAGCAAAATTACGAAAATATTTTTTTTTGCAAAAATTTTTAGTTGTAACTCAATTTGAAAATTCGAGGAAAGGCAAAAAAAACAAGTAAGAACGTTGCAGTCGGGCTCACCCAACTACGATATACTCTGTTTTCTGTACGTATATTAAATTAAATTCTTTTAAAGACTACTTATCTTGACACTTTGTCTTACTATGGTATATACCAACATGTATACCAAGTTTTGTTGCTCTAGCTTCAAAACTGTGGAAAAAACCTGCGTTCATACAGACGGACAGACGGACAGACAGACGGACTTACGGACATTTCACAAACCCAATATACTCTTTTTTTCCATTTTGGAAAACAGAGTATAAAAACAAGTAAGAACGTTGCAGTCGGATGCACCCGACTGCGATATACTCTTTTTTAGCCTCTTTGCGGAGTCAGAAGTGGGCTTGGCAATTGGGTTTTTGCTCAAATCTTTCAAGTGTTGCCATATATTTAAGTTTGGTTGGGCCCGGTCTACAGGTTTGGGAGAAACAAACATTGCTCGATTGCAAGGGCGGGGGTGGGCGTTTCAAAAATATTTGTATCCAATCTATTTAATAGGACAATAGAATTCATCATGCAAAATTTGGTGATTCTAGCTAAAGGGGTGTGGGAGATACAGACCTTGCGTATTTTTTGGGGCAGAAGTGGGCGTGGCCAAAATTTTTTTTATTCAGATCAATCAAGGATGTGCCCTTGTGCTAAATTTGGTTAGTGTGGAAGATATAGTTTTTTGTGGTTTGTTGGGGAAGGGGTGGGGGTGGGGGGTTTGATCTTGACACTTTGTCTGCCTATGGTATATACCAACATGTGTACTAAGTTTCGTTGCTCTAGCTTTAAAACTGTGGAAAAAACATACGTTCATACAGACGGACGGACAGACGGACGGACGGACAGACGGACGGACGGACATTTCACAAACCCAATATACTCTTTTTTCCTTTTTTTTTTTCAAAAAAATTAAAAAAGAGTATAATAATGATAATGCTTAACAACACAACACTGATCCGATGTTGATCAAACTTTATGAACATGTTAAAAACACAATAAGACATGGAATCGGTAAGTTTGGTTGAAATATTTTCATAAATAAGAAAGTTTTTAATATAACCCATTTTTAGCCGATGGTGCCTATGGCCGCTATAGTGGTCCGATTTTGATAAAATTTTGTCAAAATGCATATATAATTCTAAAACTCAGAACTGGTAAGTTTGGTCGAGCTATCTTAAAAAACAAAATATTTGACCAATTGTCCAACAGATCTTGACACTTTGTCTGCCTAAGGTATATACATACATATTAAAATGTATACTAAGTTTGGTTGCTCTAGCTTCAAAACTGTGGAAAAAACTGCTACAGACAGACGTTGCCATATAAAATATATTGAATAAAGATAATTTTGCCACGCCCACGCTCGATCTTGCAATCAAACAATGCTTGTTTCTCCCAAACCTGCAGAACGGGCCCAACCAAATTTAAATTGATGACAAAATTTTTATTCACCGGAGTGTTTTGGGAAATAAATGTCAAGGTAAGCTTAAAAGCTCTTAAAAAATATTTTCCAATGAAACGTTGAAACTGTGGGATTGTCAAGTGGTTCTTAGCTAACCTAGCGGATTTTCAGAAATGTGGTAGAACAAACACTTCTAAGGTTATGATAGAGAAGCAGTCCACAAAATTCTAGACAGCCCGATTATAGAAACAAACTGCCGTTGCAGTTTGCATACAATAATGTGTTCGTGTAAAATGGAGCGTCTTACGAAACTTATATATCTCCATTTCAATACAATGCTGTAAAATGGAATTGTCAGAACATATAAACAAAAGTCATTGAAATATGAACAAAATTTGCAGCTCTTTAAATTTGTAATTTATTTAAGTATTGAATAAGTTATAAGAAAAACGTAAAGTTTTCATTTTTGTGCAAGTTGTTTGAAACAAACTTGAGCGATTTGCTCGTCTATATACGGTACAAATCAATTGTCTTAATACATTATTTAGTCACTTTAAAGAGTTGCAGTTATGTTAATTTCAATGTGTAAACAATGTACGATATGTTCAAAATTTTCTTTCCATTCTATTATAAGAAACGTATTGCTTCTACTTTTCTTAATAAAAACTATATCGCAATTTATTATTTTTGTTATCTCTTTATCTTTTTTTAAGATTTAATAATAACTGATTCTTATATTTCTTTTAAGCCTATCTAGAAATATGCATAAGATTTACCAATACAAATTAAATTGATGGTCCGTTTATGTTTTCCAAACATATTGTACATATCTGTACCACAAGACTCTCAAGACTAATAATTGAAAGGAACTGACTCAAAATATTCGTGTTGTTTATCTCAAATATAGTTGGAGAAATCGACGTACCCTGTAAGTTTAATAGTAAATGTTGAAAAATAAATTTATCTTCAGAATGCGTAACAGTTTTATATTTTTGAAAATACATGCAAATACTTGTGATATTTATGGTAGTAATAATGACTTAAAATCTTTTGATCTGATTTTAATATTAGGAGGGGTGAAAATATTGTTTTTTTTTTTTTTTGTATACTGGCTACCACCGCCCCAGCAAACGAGCAAAATTTGTTTCTCCCACAGATGTTTTTCTTAAACAACCAAATTAAACAATAATAAAATAAAAAAAAAAAAAAAAAAAAAATTAATAAAAATAATTCACGCCCACTCCCGAATCCAGAAAAAGAGTAGAAAGAAAAGAAAATATCACAGTCGAGAGCAGCCGACTGTAACGATATGAATTGTTGTTTGCTGTAACATATATATAATATAAATATATAGTACACAACACCTTCGATTGTGGTATCTCCACGTCGAACATTTGCCACTAGTAGCATATTATTAAGGTAACTAATCCTTGAAGCATAACAGTCCATGCTTGACCAATTTTAACAGTACGTTTTACTCTCTCAATATACTTAAAAGAAACAAGTAAGAATGCTCTAGTCGAGTGTGCCCGACTACGAGACTCCCTACTCCCAACACAACCGATCGTAGTGAAATTTATGCAGTTGATCTACATTGATAAAACATATATGTGTACCAAAAATCAAAGCTGTATCTATAAAATTATGGCTGTGGGAGACTTTATCGATATGCGTCGGTGCATGGGGGGGGGGGGGGGTCATAAATATCTGTAAAATAAGCTCCCAGGGTCGGAAAATGGGCGAGAAACATTTTTTGGATAATATTGTTTTTCATCCGATCAGCTTCAAACTTATTTTTACAACTCCATGTAATATAAGTAAGAACGTTGCAGACGGATGCTCCCGATTCCGATATATTCTTTTTTACCTACTTGCGGAGTCAAGAGTATGCGAGTCGTTAAAGTCAAATCTATCAAGATTATTAGTTGGCAGTGCCACCGTTTTAAATTTGTTAGCTCCAGCTTTTCAGCTGGAGAGATAAAAATTTTCGTCGATTTCAAGGGCGGGGGTGGAAGTGACAAAAATTTTTGTTTTATTCAATCTATTTTTTGGGTTAACAAAAAACAACTTTAAAAATTTGGGGAGTCTATACACTAAGAAAAAATACATTGTTTTAAGTCTAGAAAATTTTCCATAAGAAAAATAAAATAAAATTCTACAAACAGAGTATGAATCTCTACAAACATGTGAAAATTTCCACAGTACCAGTTTATTTTCTAAGTTTGGTAGAAACAAAAAAAATTATAGGCTTATAAATGGAAGTATGAATTTTATACGCTTTGAAATCCAGGTGATCTATGAAATGAATATAAGATTCAATAATATGCAGAAAATTTTCTATGCTCAATATAAATTTTTACAAATTATGTTGAATTATTTCTTTAATCAAAGTAAAGAAATTTTTTTATTTAAATTTAAAAAAATAACGGATTTTTTTTATAAGGGCCATCAAATTATAGATTTTTTTCATGTTTTGTAGAATAAGTTTCCCAGAGTTATCGAAATAAATTCTACACATGACAGCAAATTTCAACATTTTAAAGTTAAAATGTAAATTAATATCACCAACTATTTTTGTACTCTTTTTTTAATTTTTTTGAAAAAAACAAGTAAGAATACTCTAGTCGAGTGTGCCCGACTACGAGACTCCCTGCTCCCAACTTGCATTTCAAGCAGTTCAGCGGCAACACAAGCAGCGTACTCAACTTGCACAGTACATGTCAAACTGTTGTTTCTGCCTGCTGAGACAGGGGAAATAAGTTCTTCCATAACTTTGGTGCTATTTATCCGATCGTGTTGAAATTTACACATCCGACAGACATTCATTAAACATACATATGTACCAAAAATTAAAGCTATATATTTAAAATTGTGGCTGTGGGAGTTTTTTGCGATTTGTGGGAGTGCGAGGGGGTGCATCCGAAATTTGAAATAAACTTGATCTGCGTATGGTATACAGGAACCTGCAAGCCAAGTTTGGTGTCTCTAGCTCTTATAGTCTCTGAGATCTGTGTGTTCATACGGACAGACGGACAGACAGACAGACAGACGGACATGGCTAGTTCGTCTCGGCTGTTGTTCCTGATCAAGACTATATATAGTTTATATAGTCGGAAATGCCTCCTTCTGTCTGTTACACACATTTGCAGTACTTTATAACTCCCTTTTTCCCATTTTTAATAGGAACAGGGAGTAAAAAGAAAAAAGATTATATTGGGTTTGTGAAATGTCCGTCCGTCCGTCCGTCTGTCCGTCCGTCTGTATGAACGCAGTTTTTTTCCACAGTTTTGAAGCTAGAGCAACCAAACTTGGTTTACATGTTGGTATATACCATAGGCAGACAAAGTATCAAGATCTCCCCCCATGAAGCTGTGCGGGCTATAATTTATTAACGCCGTTTATAATATTGATCACTATATTAACAAAAACCTTTCATAAAATAAAAAGAAAATGTCCGATATAAAGAAAAAAAATTTAATTCCACGCTGCATCTAAGTTGTACAACCCTCGTGTTTTACTGTTATCCCTAGCGCTCGTACGACTTCGTGTGCGTTCGTGTTGCGCGCTGTCGGGCTGTACGTTTGAAACACACATACCAAGTTTTGATTGTACAACTTCACAAAATGGCGGTGGCTGGTGATCATTAAATAATGAAAAATAATAATTGCAGTGATTTTTTTATTTAAATACAGAACTTAAAGCAGGATAACTTTGAAATTAAATGAATATATTATTTTAATAGAAATTTAAGTAAATTATGAAAATAAAATAAAAAATTATTCTATTTTATTGGGTAAATAAGATAAATAATTAAAATAAAAAGCAATAATAACATGACGCATTGTATATTTGAATTTATTTTACTTTTTCTGTGAAAATGTGCGAAACAAAAATATTTGGAATTTGAAAACAATAATACAGCCGCAGTAACAGAAAACACGAACGTGAAATACGAACGCTACACGAAGGCCAAAAATATAAAACTCATTTGATATTTTTGCAAAGTTGAATGAACTTCGTGATGCGCGCACGACAGCGATCGATAGCGTACGAGGGTGCACGAATGCGTACGAGCTCTCGGAATAACAGTAAAACACGAGGGTTGTACAACTTAGATGCAGCGTCGAAGCGGGTCATAATACGAAAACTGTTGCCTAACTTAGAAGTTGGTGATGCTGTTTTTAATGTTGTGCATATATATTAGTGTAATTGCTGATGACATTCAGATTTGATCGTTGGCAGAGGAGACTAAAATACACTTAAGATACATACTCATGTACATATATATAAAGTTTGTAGAGTTACAGAGTGGCGCGCACATTCATAAATAGTTTTTATATTGTTTAAACATTTTTTCAAGTCATGGAAAATGCTTTTTGATTTGATGAAATCTTTTTCTTCTCTGAGTAATTATTTTTATGAACCCTACACTATTTATACTCTGTTTTCCAAAATGGAAAAAAAGAGTATATTGGGTTTGTGAAATGTCCGTCTGTCCGTCTGTCCGTCTGTCTGTCCGTCTGTCTGTCCGTCTGTCTGTCCGTCTGTCTGTCCGTCTGTCTGTATGAACGCAGGTTTTTTCCACAATTTTGAAGCTAGAGCAACCAAACTTGGTATACATGTTGGTATATACCATAGGCAGACAAAGTGTCAAGATCTCCCCCCCACCCCCACCCCTTCCCCCACAAACCGCAAAAACCTATATCTTCAACAGTTTTACAGCTAGAGTAACCAAATTTGACATAAAGACTAGTGACCACACCCTTGACCGACCTGCCAAAAAAAAAATATGCCACGCCCACTTCCGCACCCGCAAATGAGCTAAACCCCTATCTCCTACACCCTTATAGCTAGAAACCCCAAATTTTGCAGTATGACTCCATTTGAACTCTTCGATAGATTGGAGAAAAAAATTTGTACGTACAGAAAACAGAGTATATCGCAGTCGGGTGAGCCCGACTGCAACGTTCTTACTTGTTTCTAATTGCAATGGTAATTTTTGTTGAAACTTGTAGAAAATGTTCTTTGCAAGAGTTGCAACATTTTCTCCACTTTGTGGTATGGCATAAAAAAATTTCTATGGAGCTATTTCTAACCTGTTTTTCCCCAAGTTGAAGTCAGTTTTCCACAATTGGATGTACACTTTTTTTGAGTGTAGCGTCAAAACTGTGGAAAAAACCTGCTCTCATACAGACGAGCGGACGGAATGACGGACAAACATTTCACAAACCCAATATACACCTTTTTTCCATTTTGGAAAACAGAGTATAAAAAGTATGAAATATGTGACAGCGGTTGGAACGAAATTTTGAAACTGGAGCAGTACAACAACATCTTCAACAAACAGTTTTTGAAGTCATAAGTTAAAGCAAAATTAACACTTTTAGGGTTCTATGCGTCGTGACGCGTTTCGAGCCTTCGCTGTATTGTTATACCCTTGCAGAGAGTATTATAATTTTATCACGAAATGTGTAACACCCTGTCCTCACTGACGTGCATCTTTTTTCCCATACAAAATGTAAGTGAGGTAGGTATGGGAGATGCACGCATCTTGGGAAGATGCAAGTGCATTTGACGTTAACAGTAGATTTTGTTCTCTATATTTAATGTTAAGTGCACTTATCGAGAAAGTGACACCACTAACCAAGTCAAATTCGAAGGCGCAAAGATGGAAAATTTTATAAAAGTTTAATAACTAGTTTTTTAAGTTAATATAACTTAAGGAACCAGGCGTTGATATTTTATAACTTCGAGTTATAATAAATATGTTATAAATAAGTCCGGCCCTCGAAATTAGTTTGCAATTAATTTTTTACCATAGCGTATTATAATTTGGGTTTCGTAATTTGGTCACGAAATGTATAACGCGCTGAAGGAGATGTCTTTGACCTATATGCGAACTAGTTTATCAGATTTAAAGCTATATTGATGAAACTTGGCACAGATGCTTCTCTTTGTTGCAGATAACACGTACATAGGTCAGAATCGGTCGGATTAGGCAACTAGATTTTGTCTGCATGCTCAAATGGGGCTTCATTTTTTAAAAGCGTAAAACAATATAGATTATAAATGAAATACAATTTTTTATTTAATTGTTGAATATTTGTAATGTGACTTGCAAGGGCGCTTTTAAAACTTATTTTTCAACCGATCGTTCCTATGGCAGGTATAAGATATAGTGATCCGATTTTGATGAAATTTGATCAACATGTGAAGAGCATGCTTTAATTTAGATATAGTGAGTTTGGTCGAGTTATTTTGAAAAACAAAACTTTTCATACAGAAACTTATTTTCAACCGATCGATCCTATGGCAGCTATAAGATAAAGTGGTCCGATTTCGATGAAATTTTGTCAACATGTGTGAAAAAAGCAAATACTGAGACATAGTGAATTTGGTTGAGATATTTTGAAAAATAAAAAAGTTTTTCGTGCAAAAACTTATTTTTTAACCGATCGTTCCTGTGGCAGCTATATGTTATAGTGGTCCGAGCTGGCCGATTCTGACATATGTACTGCTTGCAGAAAGAATAAGCATCTGTGCCAAGTTTCATCATGATAGCTCTACAATTAAGGGACTAGTTCTCATATAAACAGACAGACAGACAGACTGACATGACATGACATATAAATTTTGTATACTCTTTTTTTAATATATTTGAAAAAAAAAAGAAAAAGAGGATATTGGATTTGTGAAATGTCCGTCTGACCTTCTGTCCGTCCGTCTTTCTGTCTGTATGAATTCAGTTTTTTTTCCACAGTTTTGAAGTTAGAGCAACCAAACTTGGTGTACATGTTGATATATACCATAGCCATTAAGATCTCCCCCCACTTCCACCCCTTCCCCACAAACCGCAAAAAACTATATCTTCCACAGTTTTACAGCAAGAGTAACCAAATCACTTCCTTGATTGATCTGACTAAAAGAAATTTGGCCGCGCCCACCCCCACCGCCACAAATAAGCTAACTTTGTATCTCCCACACCCCTAAAGTCACAAAATTTTGCAGATTGAATTCTGTTGCCTAATTAAAAAGATTGGATACAAATAATTTTGCCACGCCCACCTCCACCCTTTTAGTCGAGCAAGGTTTGTTTCTCCCAAACCAGTAGAACGGGCCCAACCAAATTTAAATTGATGGCAAAACTTGAAAAATGTAACCAAAAATACGATTGCCACGCTCACTTCTGATTCCGCAAAGAGGATAAAAAAGAGTATATCACAGTCGGGTGCTTCCGACTGCAACGTTCTTACTTGATTTTTGTTATATTTGATAACAGGGTAGATTCTAGTCAAGCACATCCGTCTGTTTTATTGTTAGCTGAACGTAAAAATCTTTCACTTGTTGTTTTTTCTGAGACGTCTCCTTCAATGCGTTACACATTTCGTGACAAAATTATAATTCCCTCGACAAAGATATTAAGACCACGTTTAAAATCATGTGTTTCGTTTTTTTTTTTAGCTGCACCAAAAGAACAGTAGTTGTTTTTGTCGTGACGAAAATGACAAGCGTGCAAAAATAACTGTTTGAGCACTCAGAGTAACGAGAGCAAGGGCTTGCCCACCGCTGAGCTAGAAAAATGTCGGAGACCGCGACGGACCAATCGAAATTGAATTTCATTTCCGTTTCCATCTGTCTTTCAAACTCAGTTGCAAAGCTCTGAACAAATATCGTAATGCGTGTGGATCAGGGTTAGGAAAATCCAGTCAGCCCGGATAAAACAGTTATATCACTGGTGACGGCCGTATACGCTAAAGGAGCAAGATGCGTTAGATTGATGGCAAATTGATGGCAAAACTTGAAAGATTTGACCAATAATACAATTGCCACGCCCACTTCTGACTCCGCAAAGAGGCTAAAAAAGACTATATCGCAGTCGGGTGCATCCGTCTGCAACGTTCTTTCTTGTGTTTTCTCGAATAATCTCCACTGCATATTATCGACGCATGTAGAATCTACATTGTAGATGTCCGATTGGAGCCCTGACACCCAAAAAATTTGTTATCATATCAAACGTTGCACTTGCTCTTAATGACTTTGCAAGGACCAATAAACTTGTTGCCAAGCTTCGTGCCAATTACAAAAGGATAAATTTTATTGCAGCCAATTCATTCCATTCTGAGACTTGCAACAGTTTGCATTATAGATTTTTTGAGCACTCTGCATTTGCACTCTAGTCTGATCTCGTAAATCGTTGCGCTCGTTGTTTCAATGTGTTATTTTGTGCTCAACGTAGAATTTTTACAAATTTCGATGCCACTCTTGTCGCTTACGATTCGATGCGGATTTTCAAAAACTACGACTGTTTACAACTTCGTGAGCGTCTGTTGAAAGTCCAGCAACCAATGTGGACGGCAGTCCACGCTAAGGACGAAGCATCACGAAGCCTTATATAGCCTTATAATATAAGGCTTATATACAACAAGAATGAAAGCTTTGATGTGAGAGTCCGATCAAATCGAGCTATATAGCGATCGAAAGGTCACCTGACTTATGAGATGTGAGGTGAAAAGGCCAAAATTTAAAGAATTGGATATTATGGGGCCGTTGGGGCTTTTTGGTATTTTTTCGTTCATCCCAATCTGACAAATCTCTCAAAAGATATGAACCTTTTAAATTAAGAGTAGCTTTTCCAAATTGAGATGAAAAGGGTGTCAGTTTGCCTGTTTGTTTGTATCGACGCGATTAGGTAACTGTCTGGAATTTTGCGAAAAAAAGGGAGTTATAAAGTAGAAGGAGGCATTTCCGACTATATAAACTATATATATTCTTGATCAGCATCAACAGTCGAGTCGATGTGGCCATGTCCGTCTGTCTGTCCGTCTGCCTGTCTGTATGAACGCGTCGATCTCAGAGACTACAAGGGCTAGAGACACCAACCTTGACATGCAGGTTCCAAATCGCAAAAAACTCCCACAGCCACAATTTAAAAGATAAATCTTTGATTTTTGGTACACATATATTTTATATCAATGTTGATCAGCTGTGTACATTTCATCACGATCGGATAAATAGGACCAAAGTTATGGAAGAAGCTATTACCCCCGTCTCAGCCGGCAGAAATAACAGTTTGACAGGCACTGCACAATTTAAGTGCACTGCTTGCTTGTGTTGCCGCTGAGCTTGTGCCCGACTACGAGACTCCCTGCGCCCCACTTGCATTTTAAGCAGTTCATTTTCAATGAGAATAAGGAGTAACAAGAAAGAAATGTTATCTTCGGCGTGCCGTTGTAGAAAATATTTGCATGGGAAAACTTATTTTTCAACTGATTGACAGATAGCTGCCATAGGAACGATTAAATTAGTTGTTACATGAAAAACTTTTTTGTTTTTCAAAATAACTCAACCAAACTCGCTTTGCATATCTTTAAGGACAGTTTGAACATAAGGACTAAATTTCATCAAAATCGAATTTAAATATCTATTAGCTACCATAGTAGCTATCGGTTGAAAATAAGTCTCTGTATGAAAAACCTTTGTGTTTTTTAAAATATTTTGACCAAACTCACTATATCTAAATTAAATCACTTAATCTTATAGCTGCAATATGAACATTCAGTTGAGAAGTAAGTTTTCTTATGCAAACCTTTTCTGCAAGAGTATATATCTTCGGCACGCCGAAGATAACATTTCTTTTTTGTGCGTTTTATTTATTACTAGCATTTCCCGGCGTGCGGTGCTACGCCCCGTATAAAATCATATTCACACAAAAATTTAACTTCCTACAACCTTAACCAACAGTTTTCTACCGAACAGCGTAAATTTTCCAGTTGCAGTTATAACCTACTTTTTTCTTTCCACCCGGGAATGTAAATGGTATGCAGTTTTTAATGAATTTTCATATTGATCTTTGCAAATGTGTTAGGAAAAAATCGCATATGAACTCAACTTTCGCCTTTTTACCACCCACTTTCCACCCGGGAATGTGAATTTTCCGGAAAATTGGTATGCAGTCTTAAATGAATTTTCATATTGATCTTTGAAAATAAGTTTGAAGCAAATCGCAAAAGAACTCATTTTTCGCCCTATTTACCCTCCACTAACCACACAGCGGGGTCAATTTTCCGGAAAATTGGTATGCAGTCTTAAATGAATTTTCATATAGATCTTTGAAAATGAGTTTGAAGCCAATCGCATAAGAACTCAACTTTGGCCTTTTCACCACCCACTTTCCACCCGGGAATGTGCATTTTCCATAAAATTGGTATGCAGTATTAAATGAATTTTCATATTGATCTTTGAAAATGAGTTTGAAGCACATCGCATAAGAACTCAACATTCGCCTTTTTACCACCCACTTTCCAGGGGGGTGAATTCTCCTGAAAATTGGTAAATTGGTCATAAATAACTTTTTATAATCGCCAATCACCAATCGCCAGTGAGGACAAACTCTTTTGTATATATATAAATACTCTTTTTTTAATTTTTTTGAAAAAAAAAAAAAAAGGAAAAAAGAGTTATTGGGTTTGGGAAATGTCTGTCCGTCCGTCCGTCTGTCTGTCCGTCCGTCCGTCCATCTGTATGAACGCAGGTTTTTCCACAGTTTTGAAGCTGGAACAACCAAACTTGGCATACATGTCCCCCACAAACCGCAAAAACCTATATCTTCCACAGTTTTATAGCTAGAGTAACCAAATTTAGCACAAGGGTACATCCTTGATTGATCTGAATAAAAAAAATTTGGCCACGCCCACTTCTGCCCCAAAAAATACGCAAGGTCTGTATCTCCCACACCCCCTTAGCTAGAATTACCAAATTTTGCAGGTTGAATTCTATTGTCCTATTAAATAGATTGGATACAAATATTTTTGAAACGCCCACCCCCGCCCTTGCAATCGAGCAATGTTTGTTTCTCCCAAACCTGTAGAACGGGTCCAACCAAACTTAAATTGATGGCAACACTTGAAAGATTTGAGCAAAAATACAATTACCACGCCCACTTCTGACTCTGCAAAGAGGCTAAAAAAGAGTATATCGCAGTCGGGTGCATCCGACTGCAACGTTCTTACTTGTTTTTTTTTCGATTTTTAAATAAAATAAAAATTGGATTTGAATATCTTTTGAACCAAGGGGTACATTACAAAAGTTGAAATGTATATATTATCCTCGTTTTAGTAGCTTTCTATTGATATATAACTTGTTCTTAAACGATCAATAGAAAGGATTTCTCAAATTATTTTGATTTATAGCAGTTTTTATAATTTCATAACATTTTAAAAACAGGAACGAGAAAAATTAGACATCCTTCTGTACCAGTATGCTTTTGTTGCACTATTTATTCAATTCAAGAAGAAAACATTTTTAAATGATTCAGACGCCAATTTCACCTCCTGTCTGAGGACCAATTTTAAGGCAGAAAATTATCTTTCTACCGAAACATTCTAGGATATATGAATTTTTTGTCTTTCCTATATATAATTTTAAGTTGTATCAATATACTTATTGGAATACCGTCAATTTCGGTGATAGCTTATTTAAATTCAGGGTCATCGCCGACATCCGAATCCTCAATCACTGAGCTTAGCTCACATGAATAGAGATACGCTTTAAGAAGGGAGCAGCTGCTTTTTGTCATATTCTCAACCTGAAAAGCTGATTGATGTGATGTTTGCAATGAAACTAGGTCATTTTGCACCTGTTGAATAAAGAACAATTTAATAAAAATGTAAAAATAAAATTGTTGAAAGAAAATGCTTTTGCATTAATGGAAATTATTTGCCACAATAGTTGTGTTAAGTGGTTTCTGGCATATAAAGGATGTATTGGATTTTTGAGAACAGCCCTGCGAATACGTCTCCAAATAAATTGCAGAGAGAATAACTTCATTTGTCAAAAGAGTTAATTCTCGACATTCAATGCATTTGGCGAGATCCTCACTATGGGCATTTTTCATAACCTGAATGATTAATATTATCTCATGAACGCAGTTTTTTCCACAGTTTTGAAGCTAGAGCAACCAAACTTGGATAACATGTTGGTATATACCATAAGCAGACAAAGTGTCAAGATCTCCCTCCCACCCCCAACCCTTCCCACACAATCGGCAAAAAATATATCTATATCTTCCACAGTTTAACAGCTAGAGTAATCAAATTTTGCACAAGGGCTACTTTTCACTTCCATGATTGATCTGACTAAAAAAATTTGGACAAGCCCACCCCCGCCCCCACAAGTGAGCAAAGTCTGTTTCTCCCACACCCCTTCAGCTAGAATCACCAAATTTTGCAGGTTGAATTCTGTTGCCTAATTAAATAGATTGGATAAAAATAATTTGGCCACGCCCACGCCCGCCCTTGGAATCGAGCCTAGTTTGTTTCTCCCAAACCTGTTGAACGGTCCCAACCAAATTTAAATTGATGGTAAAACTTGAAAGACTTGAGCAAAAATAACAACAAATGTTGAGTACCACCATGTCAGAACCTCGACGAGCGGCTGGGGTAAGCCTAGGGTGCAAAATGCAAGTCTGAAAAAAAAATATTTATGAATTTATTATATTATTTTTGCCCGATTACCTGTTAGTCAGAGTTCTCAATGTTTTAACAATTTTTTGAACTCTGTCTTCAATTGCTTCCGTCTATCACCTTTTACGAAGATCTTTACTGATAGTAGCAAGGAATATGCTGCACATTTGATGGAAGCTATCGAGTGAATGGGTATTTCGCTGAAGTCTTGCAAGGGGTGCATGCGAAATTTGAAATAAACTTGATTTGCGTACGGTATATAGGAACCTGCATGCCAACTTTGGTGTCTCTAGCTCTTATAGTCTCCGAGATCTGTGGGTTCATACGGACAGACGGACAGACAGACAGACAGACAGACAGACAGACAGACAGACAGACGGACAGACGGACATGGCTTAATCAACTCGGCTGTTGATGCTGATCAAGAATATATATACTTTATATAGTATGCCTCCTTCTGCCTGTTACACACATTTGCAGTACTTTATAACTCCCCTTTTCCCATTTTTAATGGAGTATATTGGGTTTGTGAAATGTCCGCCTGTTCGTCCGTCTGTCCTGTCCGTATGAACTCAGTTTTCTCCACAGTTTTGAAGCTAGAGCAGCTAAACTTGGTATTCATGTTGGTATATACAATAGGCAGACAAAGTGTCAAAATTTCCACCCCCAAAGAGTATATCGCATTCGGGTGCATCCGACTTCAACGTTCTTACTTGTTTTCTTATGTAAAATCAGTCTCTAAATTCGAAAAATTTAAAAAAAAATATGTTCGCTGGCTCGTTTTCGGGCTAAATGAAAAAAGCTAGATTTTGGTTTTTTGAAAAAGATACACTCAGAGAATTGTCAACATCTTCGAAGCCAGCTTTCGGATTCTTAAGAAACTTAATTTTTTTAAAAGCTTAATTTAAGAGCACTTACATTTGGCACGGAACACGCATTGCTTGGATCAGTCAGTCAGGCAGCGCAACCAGAGAAGAGAAAACGACCTGATGCCTCACCGGACAATTCGTTGGAAAAAATTATGGCAGCAATACAAACTCATGGAAAATCGAGCCGAAGAGCAAATTTTTAGCCTCTCACGCACGCTAGCAACTAAGGAGGACATAGGGGAGCTCAAAGTGCAGCTTGGAGGCGAACCGTAAAAAATGGAAAAACTTGATCAAGTGAAAGCAGAGAGGGCCAGAGACAGAAAAGAGCTAACCAAACTTGTGGAACAAACCAAAGTCAAATTTCTGATTAGAATATGCAACACTATTGAAAATTATGAAACATTAGAGGTCCCTAATCACGAAAATATATTATTTATTTCTTAGGTACTTTTTAAAAATTTTTTTTTTTTTCAACTAGAAGTTTTTTGATGTGAGCTCAAATAATTGATCATAGCTTGCATATTGCAGCACGGATTGTTAAAAACAATACATCAAATGAAAGTCAATATATAGACCTACAAATAAGTCTCTTAGATATCTAATAGTTTTTTGAGATATTGAGTCCAAAACTACGAAAATATTTTTTTGTGCAAACATGTTTAGTTGGAAATCAACTTGAAAATTCGAGGAAACGTCGAAAAAAAAATGAATCTTCTTAAGTTCTTCTTTGAGCTTGGAAATTCATTCATAACGTTTTAAAAAAGTCACCATTTGTTAAAATCTATGGTAAAACACAAGAAAACTAGCTCGGACGTCAATTTATATTGAAAAAAATTTGATCATGGAAAAACAAGGTCATAAAACTGTGCAATTACACTTAAAGAGAGAGCTTTCGAACGCAAGCAGCGCACATAAGGTATTTGTTAAAAGTGACTCCATCAATATTAAGGGTAATGGAAAATGACGGCTTGAAACAAAAAAATGCTAAAATGAAGAGCTACTTGTTAATTTCAGGGGTCCAAAAAACGGCCAAAACCAAAGCGGACTATCGCAGAAAAGCAAACAATTAACCATGCGCTTTTCAAAATTAGCCTTAAGTTGTTAGCGTATTATATAGCCGGCTTGGACTCCAAGTTAATACAAACACATATAATCGACTTTATTAATACACATGATCTTTTTTTCCTTTTTGAAACATTTTCTGAGCATACTGTAGAAAAGTTTGAGCTAGGTTTTAAAAATCACTTATTGCACTTTGACCTGCAATTGGATCTGCAAGAAGGGGGCACGCCGACGTCTGAGTGTTGTATGGAATCTGACGTGACTTTAAATCAACCGTTGATTGTAGGTTCATTGAATGTATGAGTACAGTCTTAGTCAAAATCGCCACAAATGAGGTGATCTTATGCATAATCCCTACTCGATCGACAACTGTCTCATAAATGGATCTTGGCATCAATATGTGGAAGACATGAAAATAAAAAGTGAAATATACTCAGAAAACATGCCACAAAACGAGGTGATCCACGTCGACGTGCAAGCACTAGCAACGCGCTTTGGAAGCTTACTTTATGTGGACGTGCCAATAACGCAGCACTCTTTTGCCTTGCCGTTTACGACAAATCCTGCAATGGACCAATCAATTGAACTAAACGAGGTAACAGAAGCCAAGCTGCAAAGCCATAGAAACACATGGAGTAGATAGAGTATCAGCTGAATTCCTACAGAATGCATGTCCTCGATTTATAAGCCAGCTGACAGCCACATTCAACCAAATATTCGAGACAGTAGACGCCCCAGATAGCTTCCGGAAAAACGTTATATTTCCGATCTACAAAAAAGGAAATGCATTGGAGCCGGCCAACTATAGAGGAATTTCGTTTCTTAATACAATAACGAAAGTATTCACCTCTGTTATATTGATGCGTCTTACTAACTGGGTCAATTTGCATGATATACTGGGGGAACACCAATGTGGGTTTAGAGCAGGGTACTCTACAGTAGACAGTATATTTGCATTTACATCTATTACAAACCACTTCCTGGCATAAAAGATTGTTGCTGATACACCATCGTCTGCGAATCCAATAATGGCACCAGTAGTACTCTCAGCAGTCCTACCACCGATTGTTGCTGCTATTTCTTCATCTGCGAATCCAACATTGACACCAGTGGTACTACCTGCAGTCCCATAACGCAAGTCTATTTTTCTTTCCAGACTTGCTGCGAACGTAACCGAGGATTAAGTCAGAAGCATATATGTCAAAAGTTGTGCTATGACAAAGTATAAAATATCATGTCTTGTCTCTGTTCCAAATGTATCATCAAATGTATCATGTACTAAATTGTTCGAATCTATTGCTTGACTTGGCTTTTGTAAGCTCGTTTAATAATTGCCTGGTTACAAGAATGTCGCCTCTCTCTGTTCCTGAGGATGTTTATCACTCCACGTTACAATTTAAACTTTAGCAGGACAATGTCTTATTCAGTGAGAAATCATTTGTTCCAATAAGTTTTCGTTGTTTCCGTAAAACCAACATCCTTATGTTAAATAACTTATCATTTGATGTTGATTGGTCTTGCCTTGATGCTTGTTCTGACGTAAATGTTGCAGTTAATCTTTTTAATATGATATTAAACTCATATTTTGACTTGTGTGTATCGTATTCTGTCTGCCATCCTGTTGCTTACCGTCCTCCATTATTTACGAGGCAACTTTCAACATTAAAAAATAAAAACTCTAGACTTTTTAAACAATTTCAACAATAAGGTAAATTTTTTGCTGCTCGAGCACATTATCCTATGCTTAATAATATTAGTTATCGAAACTACCTTGCCCGATGCAAGCTTAATTTTAAAAAATTATCCTAAACAATGATAAAATATGACCTTCCAGATGTCATCATTCATGGCAACGTTTTAATGTATGCAGACGATGTTAATCTTGTTTCTCTTTCAATGATCCATCCTGTCATCGTCTGCTTCAGAACGATATTTATTCTTTGAGTACCTGCTGCACATATAATTATCTGTCGCTTAACAACTCTAAATTTACTGTTATGTCTTTTTACCATTATAATGCCTGCATTTTGCCGTCCTCGAGTTTAACTTGAGCGTATCTCTTCGATTAATGATCTGTTATTTAATCATAAATTATGTTTCAATGATCATATCGTCACCATGGCTATTGAGAGATGGTCTAAGGAATTTGATGATACATACAATACCAAGCTTCTTTGTACTTCATTAATGCGCCCAATCCTTGAGAACTGTTCCTGTATTTGGAGTCCTCAGTTTTTAGTTTATCAGGTAATGATTGCGGCCTGTTTTGGAAAATTTATTTATTTAATTTATTGAATTTAGTTTAATGTCGACTAATAACAGTCGACACAGAAAAAGTTAAAATTTACAAAAATGAAATAAAAATTATGATTAAGATTATTATTAAAATTATTATTTAAATTTAAAAAATTTAAAATTTAAAAAAGCATAAAATAGATGTAGCATTACTTATAACATGAAAAAGATTGTTATAATCAGAACATAAAATACGAAAAGGGTTATGGATAGCGGAGTTAGTAATACAGGTTTGAAGAGAAATAGGGAGAAAGTTTCTTGTACTTCTAATAGAAACAGCAAAACTAATTTGGCTGATTAATTCAGAAGAATCAATTTCGCCGTTAATTAGTTCATGTAAAAATATTATACCAAGCATGGTTCTACGATCAGAAAGAGAGGGAAGATTTATTAGTAAGAGTCTACTACGGTAAGGAGGCATGCGTATGTTAGGATTCCAATTAAAGCCCCGGAGGGCAAAAAGAAGAAATTGTTTTTGTATAGACTCTATTCTGTCCTGATGAATCTTGTACTGGGGACACCATATACAAGATCCATATTCCAGAATTGGTCGAACAAGTGAGGTATAAAAAGTTTTAGTAACGTAGGGATCGTCAAATTCCTTTGAACAAGGCTTTATGAAACCAAGGACTCCATAAGCACGATTTGTCATCGATAAAATATGCTTGTCAAACTTAAGCTTGGGATCTAAAAGAATACCCAAATCAACAACCGACTCAATAAGTTCAAGTGGGTTACCATTAAGAATATAGTTATTAAAATATGGCATTCGCCTATAAAAGGACATTACTTTACACTTACTGCAATTAAGATTTAATAAATTTACTCGACACCAAGTTTGAAAACTATCAAGATCAGTTTGCAAATTCTGACCAGATAGAGAGTTATTAGCAGACAAACAGAGCTTTACATCGTCGTCGTACATTAGTACCCGAGAGTGATTTATTACAGAAGGCAAGTCATTAATAAAAAGAGTAAATAATAAAGGGCCGAGATGGCTTCCTTGTGGTACTCCAGAAGTAACTTGAACAGACTTAGAAGCTAAGCATTTAAAATGAACTTTTTGGGTTCTTAAATTTAGATAACTAGAGATCCAAAGAATTAAGTTATTTGGTAATCCAAAAAGATTAAGCTTATGAATTAAAATGGAATGATTAACTGAGTCAAAGGCCTTACTGAAATCAGTGTAAATGACATATGTTTGCATTTTATTTTGAAAGCCCCTTATAACAAAAGAGGTGAATTCCAATAAGTTACTGGTAGTAGATCTATATTTCACAAACCCATGCTGTCTGGGTGAAACAATAGATCTACAAAAATGTTGTAGTTGAGAAGTTATTAATTTCTCAAAAATTTTAGGGATGGCGGACAACTTAGAGATACCTCTATAGTTTTGAACATTAGACTTGTTTCCTTTTTTGAGGAGAGGAATTATGAATGATTCTTTCCAAATCATTGGAAAAGTGCACAACTCCACGGAAAGATTAAATAAGCTATAAAGGGGTCTCAAAAGACCTTCAGCACAGTACTTAAGTATACAGCCTGGTATTCCATCAGGCCCCGGTGAAAATACGGTTTTAATGGCTTTTAGATCGCTTAGTAGCGAACCTTCTGTGATCAAAGGTTCAAAAATGCAATTAGAGACATTTACATGATAAGGATAAGACAAATCTAATTGGTTAGTATAAGAACTATAAGTCGTTTGAAAAAAATCAGCAAACAAATCGGCGATAGCCTGATTTGTGTCTGCAGTCATTTTTTCAAAATATACTGTTGATGGAAGTGCTGATGAATTACGCTTCGCATTAACGAAGGTATAAAACTGTTTAGGGTCCTGTTGAAACTGCAGCCTACATTTTCTAAGGTAATCCCTATAACACTGGCTATTCAGGGCAGAGAAGCTGGATCGAGCAATCAGAAATTGTGAGAAATCAAAAGAGGAGCCAGTTTCCTTGAATTTTTTATATAATCTTGACTTTCTATTTTTCAAGAATGTTAAATCCCGTGTAAACCAAACAGGTTTGTTAGACCTACGTGGATTACACATTGGGACACATATGTCAAGTAAAGAGTTTAAAGTTGCATAAAAAATCGTAATTGCACAATCCATGTCTCTGCACCTATATAGCTGAGACCAATCAGTCTGCGATAAAAGCTGAGACAGTTTATGAAAATCGGTTTTCCGAAAAAGGCGAACTCGACCCGTAGGGTTGTTACAAGGACTTAACACCCGGGATGGCAAATCCATCAGCACCTCCAAAGTTGGATGATAAGGATCTTCAGGATAGGATATAGGTTCTGTACGGGAGATAGATAAGAAAGAGGGATCTAAAGCAAAAATCAAATCAAGAAATCTGTTCAAAGAATTCGGGATATTATTGATTTGACACAATGACATCCCAAATAAATTGTCCAGAAAATCATTTTGACCCGTGGCAGTCAAAGCATTAGTATTGGAACTAGAAATCCATGTAGTTCCAGTAATATTGAAATCACCAAGAACTACAAGAAAGTCGCGATCGGAAAGCATAGATATAACAGAACTAATAGCAGAAGAATGATCTAAATAAACAGAATTATCAGAAGAAGGAGGAATGTAAGAACAAGTAATAAACAGCGATACACCACAAATACACAATTTAATAGCAACAAATTCAATATCTATCGAATTATCGGTCACTACTAATTCAGAAGCTAAATCAGCATTAACAGCGATAAGTACACCGCCACCTTGACGAAGTGGGCGATCTTTTCGCTAGATGGAGAATTTGCTTATGAAAATTTCAGAGTTAAGAATATCAAGCCTTAGCCAAGTTTCGGAAAAGGCAATGACATTAAAGTTATAGGAAAGACTATTTAAATAAAGATTAGTAAGTTTAGTACAAATACCTCTTACATTCTGATAGCCTAGTGAGAGGGAGGATTTTAGTATTTTGTGCTATCAGAAACTACCTGAGGTTGAGAGTTAGTTCTACTACTACTACCAGGTAATGAAGGAAGTTTTTGCAGTATATTCTTTTATAATTAAGTGGTCAGGCCAGAACTCTTTGCAACAAATTTTATTGAAATGTTCGGCAGGAACACTTATTTTAAATGAAGAAATTTCCCGAATATATGAAAATTTGAATTTTTCCAACGTAATATTGGCTTGATATTTGGCCTGAATAAAGGATTTGGCATCATCAGAAGTGGTATCAGGGGCAAGCCTAGAAACAAAAATTTGTTTTTTTGGTGGAACACCTACAAGAGTCTTATTATCAACCGCAGCAGTAACTTCAGGTGAAGGATGGACTATTTGATCCCGCAGATATGTTAGCAGTCATACTACTACACGCCGGATCAGAAATCTTTTCGGTTTCAGTATGAACAACATTCATGGGTAAGTCTTTGTTATCGTTCATACTGACAGTGGTGTGAGGAGATGGGGATGAAAAATTTATTAATGATGGAGTGGATGGTATGGTGTGTTGGGACAGAAAGTTCATTAGGGCCAATTGACAACCTAAGATTGGCCCTTTTACGCTTTGGAGACTCATTCAAAAGTTTCATACCTTTGAATTCCCTGTCCAAAGCCGAGAAACAATCGAACAGTTTTTTAAACCGCCCGAAAATATCTCCATGGCCCATCTTAGTCTGCCTCATGAATCCCATCATATCCCTTTCAATATCCCTACAAGATTCACATGTCCATTTTAAGCCTGATTTGGACTCAATCAGGTCAATAATACGGCCGTTAAGGCCAGCACATTTTTCGTGTGAGACATTATCACACAGCCAGCAACAAACAAAACCCATCTTCACGTTTGCTCGAACCTGGCAATTTTTATTGTAGCAGACATGCATTTTTAAAAAGGCAAAGCTACTTAAATTGATTATAAAAGATTAAACGTAAAAAAAATAAGGGCACTGAGAAAATAATTAAATTAGACGCAAACAAAATAAGTAAAAAAAAATAAAAAAATAAAATAAATATGCACACTAGGGTTAATCGCAAGTACTGCTGTTAGCTACTTACACACAACAACAACAACACTAAAAGAAAACACTAAACACAAAAAACAACAAATGCGCGAGCGCGACGACCGAAAGCACAACGGAATAGGTTTAGAGAGGGAAAAGAGCAAGCTAAACCACAGCCACCACCAAAATTAATGAAAGCGCGGGAGAGAGAGTTTATGGATAGAGCGCGTTGAGAGACTTAGCGAGAGTAAAAACACAAAAACAAAACAGTGCAATTGCACAAACGTTTGTTGTTGTGTTTAATTTAATGAAAGCGCGGGAGAGAGAGATTATGGATAGAGCGAGACTTAGCGAGAGTAAAAACACAAAAACAAAACAGTGCAACTGCACAAAAGTTTGTTGTTGTGTTTAAACACAAATTTAAAAATTAATTTAAGAAAATAGTCTGTTAAAGACTATAATGACTGTGTTTCACACAACCGATGTTTAACACAAGTCACTGATTATTAATAAGCAAAAAAAGACGCAAAATAAAACGTTTAAAACGAGGAAAAACAAACAAATGCGTGGAGCAAGAAAAAAACACGTCCGTTGGCGAATGCGAAGCGAATGCGACTACCATCTCATTCACTTAAGGACAGACGGACTTGGTGCCATGTTCTCATTTCAACTTATTAATGGCCTGGTTGACTCTTCAGTGCTGCTTTGTAATATAAAGTTTACATCGCTGTTTTACAAATGATGCGCTCCATGAATCATTTTATGTTCTGTGTGGAACTTATTATTACTTGCAAATGTGTGTCACAGGCAGAAGAAGGCATTTCCGACTATATAAAGTATATATGTTCTTGATCAGCATCAACAGTCGAGTCGATGTGGCCACGTTCGTCTGTCTGTCCGCCCGTCTGTATGATCTCAGAGACTATAAGAGCTAGAGACACCAAGCTTGGCATGCAGGTTCCAAATCGCAAAAAACTCCCACAGTCACAATTTTAAAGACACAGCTTTGATTTTTGGTACACATGTATGTTTAATCAATGTTGATTGGTTGCGTAAATTTCATTACGATCGGATAAATCACACCAAAGTTATGGAAGAATCTATAACGCCGTCTGAACAGGCAGAAACAACAGTTTGACAGGAACTGGACACGTTAAGTGCGCTGCTTGCTTGTGTTGCCGCTGAACTGCTTGAAATGCAAGTTGGCAGCAGGAAGTCGTCTCGTAGTCGGGCACACTCGACTAGAGCATTCTTACTTGTTTGTTACTTTGTAGTGATTTCGCTTTTTTGTCGACTTTTCTCAGCCGACGTTAAACAAATAAATAATTAAATAAAACAGGGATGCCTGCTGAGCCAATTTCTTTGCCGGTGGAGTGGAATGGGGATCGGAGCGCATTAGGGCCTTAATGTATGCAGACGATATGGTGCAGCTGGTGGATAGCCCTATCAGTATGCAACAAATGATTGATGCTCTCTGTCAATTGTCTTTTATATAAAAAAAAGAAGAATGCTCTAGTCGGGTGTGCCCGACTACGAGACTCCCTGTTGATCCTGATCAAGAATATATATAGTTTATATAGTCGGAAATGCCTGCTTCTGTCTGTTACACACATTTGCAGTACTTCCTTTTTTCCATTTTTAATGGGAACAGGGAGTAAAAAGAAAAAAGAGTATATTGGGTTTGTGAAATGTCCGTCCGTCCGTCCGTCTGTAAGAACGCAGTTTTTTTTCACAGTTTTGACGCTAGAGCAACCAAACTTGGTTTACATGTTGGTATATACCATATTCAGACATAGTGTCAAGATCAACACAGCTGGTTTTTGTTAACAATAACAAACTAACACTTGAACAATATGCTGATGCTTTTAGTTGTAATGTACAATAAACAAAGGGATTAAATTTAAAACACAGATACAAGTGTAGACGGCAGTGCGTCTGCGCGACGGTGTTGGATGGTGGCGTTGTCAACCACAATTATCCCCGTCAACGCTTAATTTCAGCTTTCAGTGTGGGCACGATGCGTCAAGGCAGACCCGAAGATTATGCCAGGCTCTGGCATTCGGCAACAACACAAAAACTCCACAAACTCACTAAGGCTGCTGCGTGAACAACGCTGGGCGTACTCCGCACGATCACCAATTAGCGGATTGGTGAACTGCCTCGTAATCTGGGGCTGCGGGTGTTGTTCCACTCCACAGTAACCCAGTGGAGCACCCCCACTAGGCACACTTAGTGTGCAACCTTCACTCGCCGAGGGGCTGCTACGGCCCTGCGAGGTTATGTTTGCGAGGCGCGCCTGCGCACGATAAAAAGCTGAGCTTCGGGAGGGCCTTGCGACACATACGGGTGATGCTGTAATTATACTCCACATTAAAGCAATTTTACACTATGCAAACACTAACGTACCTTTTAAAATAAAGCACTACACTTAAGATTTGCTGCGCACCTTCACTTATGACTTCGACGCTGCACGCGTTTTCTACAACTGACCCCCAAAATGAAGACAATGTCGTTGCCTTTCCGCTAAGCTTGAATTATCCCACTTTATCATACTCTCGCTTATGCCCTTTCGGATAAGCGAGCGTACTTTGAATTCAATATTGATAAAGAGAAGCACAAAAGAGACAGCCAAAATTCAAAACGGCTACTCTTAACAAGCGGCGTTGCCACCTAAGTCCAATATCTTTGCTCCGCTATCGATAGGCAAAGGCCCACATGCAACATTTTCGATCACTAACATCTTTATTAATTGTGGGGAAGTATTTTAAATACCATTTATCGATCGGTTACATTATCGAAATGTTAACATTAAGGGAATAGCCCAATTAGTTAACAGAGTGGCAACTGCATTGCAGTATGCAACTGCAATAGTGCCCAACTTCAACTCGTCTTCTGGCCTTTGCTATTTCCTTTTGCACCGGCAACGAGATCCTCTATGTTGTTTTTGATCCGTGCCAAAATCCGCAAATATCTTTGCCATCCTTGCGTTTGGCAACCGAAAACCTGCATCGGAATATTGTTTCGAACAATATTCACGTCCTTGATCAAAAAGGTAAGTTAGTTGCGCATTTTTGCAAAAATGAACACTTACGCGCAATTTAACCCTTTCAGAGCTTAAGCATTTTGGGTGACCCATATAGCCCCATTTGTATAAGCATTTTTGAAAGCATTTTGGGTGACCAATATAGCACCGTTTGCATCAGCAACGATCTTGCTGGGTGTGTGGCTAACGAAGCCCCACAACCACTGCCGTGTTCACAATAATTTCGACAGCAGGTACGCAGGCGTAGTGTTGCCGTGCATCCACGGCCACAGCGCCGACGTGCAAACAGCATACCCCGTGTGAGTCGTCCGTTGGCTCATCGCCAACCACGTTGCCTCGCAAACGAACGAGTGGAAGGACGTGTTCTTGTCAGTGGTGGGACCTAGTGTGACCCCAGCGAAAGAAAGTGCCGCCGGCCCAAGGAGAAAGCTGTGGAGGAATAGTGTGTGATCTGTGTGCAGAAATCTGATTTTTAGTGCCGCGGGTACACGCCCCTGCTTACTACTCTACGTCCCTGGCTGCTTTTAGCGGCCATTAAATTTTGAGTTACGTGAATATCATTAATAAATATGTGTCGACTCATTTAAGCTCAGATCCTTTTGATCTGGAGACTCTGTTTTTGCTACTTTGTTAGTGTTAAGTGGAGCACGAAGAACAATATTATACGAATGGTGACAGCTAGCCAATAAATGGGCATCGAAAATAGTTTAAGGAATATTAAGTTTTAACAACCTGACCTGGCGCTTTAAAGTAGCGGCACTGCGATTGTTTGGTCGTGTGTGCACAGCACTTAGGCATAAGCAACAACAGCTGATAATGATCGCGTTTGTCCTTTTATTTAAACTTTTTGGCAAAAGTAAAGTAACGTAAATAAATATTTAAATTAAAAACTGACTTTGTAAGCGCATTCTTTTTAATTCTACCCCCTCATATACACACATACACACACGCACTATACACTAACATCATTACAACAGTACTCTACGCAACACATTTCAGCATGGAGGCTTTTATCGGATTATAGCTAGGGTAAGTGAACATAAACAACAACATTCTTTGGTTTTAAGTTATGGCGAGTGTGCCTGCAACCTACCCAGTGATTCGTTGCGAGTGTTGTGAAAACGCAAGTCCAGTTACTGGATATTTGGTAGAGATACCATGGGTGCAAAGTACATCCTCTTTTGAATCTTTTTCTTCTGAAATTTTAAACTATACCCGCGTAATCAACAGCTGATTCTAGTACAATCGACGACTTGTGCTGAGCTGTTGCGCTCAACTTTGAAGCTCCAGTGTCGTCTGGTTAGTTAAAAATAATCTTCATGAGTTCGAATAAAAACAATATCGAATTTATGTCAATATATAAGTTAAGTACAATGTTTCAAGTCACAGAACGGCCAGTGCAGACGCACTTAGAATGCACTTGGTCAAGCATGCCCGCAGCGCATGCAGCACATCCGCCACGCGCGCTAGGTCAGCACTTTCCACCGTGGGACCAAGACACTGTGGGTAACCGTGTGAACGACTTTTGGGAATATTGGACACCAATGCACCCAAAAAGCGACAACAACGGCAGCGGTCACAACACCAGCAGCGGCAGCAGCGACATCAGCAGCAGCGACAGCGGCAGCGGCAGCATCGGTAGCGGTAGCGGCAGCATCGGTAGCGGTAGCGGCAGCAGCCACATCGGCAGCAGAAACAGGCAGCGGTCTCTTCATTAAGCTAGTATTGTCTTAAGCTTTTTAGTTCTAATCAAGCATCGAAAATTAACGGTCTTATATTTTATTAGCTTAATAAATTAAAGATTTATTAATTGGAGCCCGAGCCGGTACCGGGAAATCGAGTCCTTAAGAAAAAGGATCGTTCGAAAAAAAAGTGCCTCAAGTAGCCACAAGTCCGCAACTCTGTCAGAGCCTCTAAAAAAAAACTACAAAGGCGAGTGCAAAAATAAACAAGTAAGAAAGTTGCAGTCGGATGCACCCGACTGCGATATATTCTTTTTTAGCCTCTTTGCGGAGTCAGAAGTGGACGTGGCAATTGTATTTTTGCTCAAATCTTTCAAGTTTTGCAATCAATTTAAGTTTGGCTGGGCCCGTTGTACAGATTTGGGAGAAACAAACATTGCTCGATTGGGGGTGGGCGTGGCAAAATTATTTTCATCCAATCTATTAAATAGGGCAATACAATTCAACCTGCAAAATTTTGGGGACTCTAGCTAAAGCGGTGTGGGAGATAAAGACTTTGCTTATTTGTGGGGGCGGGGGTGGGCGTGACAAAATTTTTTTATTTAGATCAATCAAGGATGTGACAAGTAGCCCTTGTGCTAAATTTGGTTACTCTAGCTATAAAACTGTGGGAGATATAGGTTTTTGCGGTTTGTTGGGGAAGGGGTGGGAGTGGGGGGTTGATTTTGACACTATGTCTGAATATGGTATATACCAACATGTATACCAAGTTTGGTTGCTCTAGCTGGAAAACTGTGGAAAAAACCTGCGTTCATACGGACGGACGGACAGACAAACAAACCCAATATACACTTTTTTCTTTTTTTACAAAAAAATTAAAAAAGAGTATAAAAACAAAAATAAAAATTTGTTATTAAAGAGCTCAACGCGAACGATCCAAGCTCTCGACTTTACCGGTCCATTACCGCCGACGCGTCTGTAGTACCCGTTCGCAGACGACCACGCAATAAAAAAAATAATAAGTGCACCCCAGGATCATGAGTCACCTGCTACACCACCGCATCGTCGCAGGACAAAAAGGAACACATCCAAAGTGCCAGCGCTGGAGAATCGCCGGATGTTATTGTATTTGTAAGTTATCAGTAGATAATAAAGTTAAATTATTAAAAAAAAAATTAAGAGAAAAGACACAGTTAAATAATTAAAAAATATTATATTTAAGAAAAAATAATAAAGAAGTTAAAATAATTGAGAAACATTTTATAGAAAATACCCAGACATAAAATATTAAAAAGATATATTATTAAAGAAAAAGAAAACGAAAATTTTGAAATATAAAAAAAAATAAAAAATATTAAGTAACACCCAATCTAAAAAGAAAATTATTTTTATATAATTTAAAGTGAACTACAACCAATACTGTCGTAATTGCTGCTGTTTGAATGTCCAAAACTCGCATAACCAATTCATATCTAACAGATTATCGTCCGAGCTGTGCATATTTTTCTACTTTTATTTAAAATTTTTACAAAATAAATTTGCCAGATACAATAACAGCAGCCATGTCAGGTTTCGGTATATCCGGCAGCTCACGGCAACCAGCTACTAGCCCACCGTTAGTTAGCGCCGAATTAAGGGATATGATAAAAAGTTTGATCAAAGAAACATTTCGAAAATAAATAGTAGCTCACGGTCACGAGCAGTTCAGCGGCATATCAATTACTAGACCTAGGTCAGGCGAAGAACCTAAGAAAGTATCCGATATTTGCCGCTTAATCAAGGAATTTTCCGGGGACAGTGCGCCGCTCAACTCATGGAAAAAGAATGCTGAACGAAATATGGGTATATTCGCAGGTCAAGAGGGAACGTACAAATACTACTTGGTAAACTTAGCCGTTCGCACTAAGATAGTCGGTGAAACCGAGACAATCTTGGAGTCTTACAACACTCCAATGAATTGGAAGGCTCTGTTCAAATGTCTTACTACACATTATGCTGATAAACGAGACTTAAAATCTCTCGAATATCAGTTGTTAAAATTGACACAGGGACGCCTTACTATTAAAGAATTTTACCAAGCAATTTACCACCAGTTGTTATTGATCTTTAATCAGATAGGAGCACAGGAAGATACTTCTGAAACCATTAGGGCTTTAACTGATAACTACCGCGGAAAAGCGCAAGACATTCTTAAAGGGGTCTAAACGTCGACCTACCACGCCATTTGGAAATAAAAGAGCCAAGGGATTTGAGCCATGCTCTCCATTCGTGTAATTTATTGGAAAACCAAGAGTATCGAAACTTCTTTGGTCCTAAGGGCAGACAACAACCTCCACCTTTGCCACCCAGACAGATTACCCCGAGATTTCAAGTATCCAAGACTTTTAATAATACTACACCAAATCAGTGGAGAAACTTCGAGCTTAGACTTTACTATCCACCAAGTAGCCGTCCGATAGTTAGTCATCAGAGTCAGACCACATACCCTCACGCACTCCAACCGTACAGGCATCCTCAACAAATGGTGTCCCGACCTTACCACAGCAGTCCCCTATGAAGGGGCCATCAGGTTGCACCTCCGCGTCCATTCGCTCCTTAGCCGCAACCTAGACGAGTTCCAATGGATATTGACCCTTCTGTCCGATCAAAACACATGAATTACATGAACAAACCATTATCCAATGATATGGCAGGCAAGCGTCCCCCCTCTCAAATGCACCACCACAGAAATACCAGAGACAGTTTCACGTCACCACAGGCGAAGTAGAGTCAATTGCAGAAGAAAGACAGTATGATTCGTTACATCCTACTGAAGTCTCCAAGCAAGCCTATTTCGAAAGTTGCGAACAAGAGGGCCCAGTAAATTCATACTAAGAAACTTACGAAGACGAACAACCATACGCTCAAGAAATTGCAGCCGAAATTCATTTTTTATATTAAATAGTTCCTCGTTGACTTTCCTTAACTGTTTTACGAGGGACGGTAAAGTATTCAAATTTCTAATAGACACAGGCTCAAGCCAGAATTATGTTCAATCCAATTTAGTACCAAACCACAAGCTTAATGAAAAAACATTTTTTTCAAATTCAGTTGGAGGTCAGACAAAGTTCACCCAAAACACTCACCTTAGTTTATTCGGTCGCAACTACAATCCCATTAAGTTTTTTCTACTTCCAACCTTGAAAACTTTCCACGGGATCCAAGGTAACGACACACTCAAACAACTTAATGTAGTAATCGACTAGCCACTCAAGCAGTAAACAACATAATAATTAGAGCAGACCACATGTCAATAAGTCAGAAACAGCTTATGGCTCGTATCACTATGACCCATGCAGAATTGTTCCCTGCACCTGACGAGAAGCTAACCTATACTACAGCTGTACAGGGCGAGATTAGAACCTCCTCGGACACAAAGGTATATAGCAAGCATTATCCTCACCCCACCTTCGTGAGATCAGAAATGGAAAAAGAGATTAACCAACTGCTGGGCGATGGTATAATAAGACCCTTACGGTCACCGTACAACGCCCCAGTAGTACCCAAGAAAAGCAGATGCATCGGGAGAGAGGAAATATAGAATTGTATACATTAATACACAAATACACCTCAACCGAACCTAAAACTAACGACAAACAAGAGCAGAAACAATATAGATCTTTAATATATCTATCCGAGAGATTCAAAAACTCAGATTGCTATGACAAAGATGAAATAAAAATAGCACATAAGCCCACAAATACATTGGGTACATTTTTCAACAACACAAAAAGTAAAATACCGACATCTGATAAAAGCAACGTAATATAAAGAATTCCTTGTGAAGGAGACGGGCAGAATGAATGCAACAAAATATATGTTGGTACCACAAAATCCAAATTAAAAACAAGTAAGAACGTTGCAGTCGGTTGCTCAAATCTTTCAAGTTTTGCCATCAAACTAAGTTTGGTTGGGACCGTTCTACAGGTTTGGGAGAAACAAACTTTGGTCGATTGCAAGGGCGGGGGTGGGCGTGGCAAAATTATTTGTATCCACTCTATTTAATAGGACAATAGAATTCAACCTGCAAAATTTGGTGATTCTAGCTACAGGGGTAGGGGAGATACAGACTTTGCTCATTTTTGGGGGCGGGGGTGGGCGTGGCCAATTTTTTTTGTCAGATCAATCAAGGATGTGATAAGCCTTGTGCTAAATTTGGTTACTCTAGATATAAAACTGTGGAAGATATAGGTTTTTGCGGTTTGTGGGGGAAGGCGTGGGGGTGGGGGGGAGATCTTGACACTTTGTCTTACTATGGTATCTGCCAACATGTATACCAAGTTTGGTTGCTCTAGCTTCAAAACTGTGGAAAAAACCTGCGTTCATACAGACGGACAGACGGACGGACGGACATTTCACAAACCCAATATACTCTTTTTACTCCCTGTTCCCATTAAAAATGGGAAAAAGGGAGTTATAAAGTACTGCAAATGTGTGTAACAGACAGAAGGAGGCATTTCCGACTATATAAGCTATATATGTTCTTGATCAGCATCAACAGCCGAGTTGATTTAGCCATGTCCGTCTGTCTGTCCGTCTGCCTGTCTGTATGAACGCGTCGATCTCAGAGACTACAAGGGCTAGAGACACCAACCTTGACATGCAGGTTCCAAATCGCAAAAAACTCCCACAGCCACAATTTAAAAGATAAATCTTTGATTTTTGGTACACATATATTTTATATCAATGTTGATCAGCTGTGTACATTTCATCACGATCGGATAAATAGGACCAAAGTTATGGAAGAAGCTATTACCCCCGTCTCAGCCGGCAGAAATAACAGTTTGACAGGCACTGCACAATTTAAGTGCACTGCTTGCTTGTGTTGCCGCTGAGCTTGTGCCCGACTACGAGACTCCCTGCGCCCCACTTGCATTTTAAGCAGTTCATTTTCAATGAGAATAAGGAGTAACAAGAAAGAAATGTTATCTTCGGCGTGCCGTTGTAGAAAATATTTGCATGGGAAAACTTATTTTTCAACTGATTGACAGATAGCTGCCATAGGAACGATTAAATTAGTTGTTACATGAAAAACTTTTTTGTTTTTCAAAATAACTCAACCAAACTCGCTTTGCATATCTTTAAGGACAGTTTGAACATAAGGACTAAATTTCATCAAAATCGAATTTAAATATCTATTAGCTACCATAGTAGCTATCGGTTGAAAATAAGTCTCTGTATGAAAAACCTTTGTGTTTTTTAAAATATTTTGACCAAACTCACTATATCTAAATTAAATCACTTAATCTTATAGCTGCAATATGAACATTCAGTTGAGAAGTAAGTTTTCTTATGCAAACCTTTTCTGCAAGAGTATATATCTTCGGCACGCCGAAGATAACATTTCTTTTTTGTGCGTTTTATTTATTACTAGCATTTCCCGGCGTGCGGTGCTACGCCCCGTATAAAATCATATTCACACAAAAATTTAACTTCCTACAACCTTAACCAACAGTTTTCTACCGAACAGCGTAAATTTTCCAGTTGCAGTTATAACCTACTTTTTTCTTTCCACCCGGGAATGTAAATGGTATGCAGTTTTTAATGAATTTTCATATTGATCTTTGCAAATGTGTTAGGAAAAAATCGCATATGAACTCAACTTTCGCCTTTTTACCACCCACTTTCCACCCGGGAATGTGAATTTTCCGGAAAATTGGTATGCAGTCTTAAATGAATTTTCATATTGATCTTTGAAAATAAGTTTGAAGCAAATCGCAAAAGAACTCATTTTTCGCCCTATTTACCCTCCACTAACCACACAGCGGGGTCAATTTTCCGGAAAATTGGTATGCAGTCTTAAATGAATTTTCATATAGATCTTTGAAAATGAGTTTGAAGCCAATCGCATAAGAACTCAACTTTGGCCTTTTCACCACCCACTTTCCACCCGGGAATGTGCATTTTCCATAAAATTGGTATGCAGTATTAAATGAATTTTCATATTGATCTTTGAAAATGAGTTTGAAGCACATCGCATAAGAACTCAACATTCGCCTTTTTACCACCCACTTTCCAGGGGGGTGAATTCTCCTGAAAATTGGTAAATTGGTCATAAATAACTTTTTATAATCGCCAATCACCAATCGCCAGTGAGGACAAACTCTTTTGTATATATATAAATACTCTTTTTTTAATTTTTTTGAAAAAAAAAAAAAAAGGAAAAAAGAGTTATTGGGTTTGGGAAATGTCTGTCCGTCCGTCCGTCTGTCTGTCCGTCCGTCCGTCCATCTGTATGAACGCAGGTTTTTCCACAGTTTTGAAGCTGGAACAACCAAACTTGGCATACATGTCCCCCACAAACCGCAAAAACCTATATCTTCCACAGTTTTATAGCTAGAGTAACCAAATTTAGCACAAGGGTACATCCTTGATTGATCTGAATAAAAAAAATTTGGCCACGCCCACTTCTGCCCCAAAAAATACGCAAGGTCTGTATCTCCCACACCCCCTTAGCTAGAATTACCAAATTTTGCAGGTTGAATTCTATTGTCCTATTAAATAGATTGGATACAAATATTTTTGAAACGCCCACCCCCGCCCTTGCAATCGAGCAATGTTTGTTTCTCCCAAACCTGTAGAACGGGTCCAACCAAACTTAAATTGATGGCAACACTTGAAAGATTTGAGCAAAAATACAATTACCACGCCCACTTCTGACTCTGCAAAGAGGCTAAAAAAGAGTATATCGCAGTCGGGTGCATCCGACTGCAACGTTCTTACTTGTTTTTTTTTCGATTTTTAAATAAAATAAAAATTGGATTTGAATATCTTTTGAACCAAGGGGTACATTACAAAAGTTGAAATGTATATATTATCCTCGTTTTAGTAGCTTTCTATTGATATATAACTTGTTCTTAAACGATCAATAAAAAGGATTTCTCAAATTATTTTGATTTATAGCAGTTTTTATAATTTCATAACATTTTAAAAACAGGAACGAGAAAAATTAGACATCCTTCTGTACCAGTATGCTTTTGTTGCACTATTTATTCAATTCAAGAAGAAAACATTTTTAAATGATTCAGACGCCAATTTCACCTCCTGTCTGAGGACCAATTTTAAGGCAGAAAATTATCTTTCTACCGAAACATTCTAGGATATATGAATTTTTTGTCTTTCCTATATATAATTTTAAGTTGTATCAATATACTTATTGGAATACCGTCAATTTCGGTGATAGCTTATTTAAATTCAGGGTCATCGCCGACATCCGAATCCTCAATCACTGAGCTTAGCTCACATGAATAGAGATACGCTTTAAGAAGGGAGCAGCTGCTTTTTGTCATATTCTCAACCTGAAAAGCTGATTGATGTGATGTTTGCAATGAAACTAGGTCATTTTGCACCTGTTGAATAAAGAACAATTTAATAAAAATGTAAAAATAAAATTGTTGAAAGAAAATGCTTTTGCATTAATGGAAATTATTTGCCACAATAGTTGTGTTAAGTGGTTTCTGGCATATAAAGGATGTATTGGATTTTTGAGAACAGCCCTGCGAATACGTCTCCAAATAAATTGCAGAGAGAATAACTTCATTTGTCAAAAGAGTTAATTCTCGACATTCAATGCATTTGGCGAGATCCTCACTATGGGCATTTTTCATAACCTGAATGATTAATATTATCTCATGAACGCAGTTTTTTCCACAGTTTTGAAGCTAGAGCAACCAAACTTGGATAACATGTTGGTATATACCATAAGCAGACAAAGTGTCAAGATCTCCCTCCCACCCCCAACCCTTCCCACACAATCGGCAAAAAATATATCTATATCTTCCACAGTTTAACAGCTAGAGTAATCAAATTTTGCACAAGGGCTACTTTTCACTTCCATGATTGATCTGACTAAAAAAATTTGGACAAGCCCACCCCCGCCCCCACAAGTGAGCAAAGTCTGTTTCTCCCACACCCCTTCAGCTAGAATCACCAAATTTTGCAGGTTGAATTCTGTTGCCTAATTAAATAGATTGGATAAAAATAATTTGGCCACGCCCACGCCCGCCCTTGGAATCGAGCCTAGTTTGTTTCTCCCAAACCTGTTGAACGGTCCCAACCAAATTTAAATTGATGGTAAAACTTGAAAGACTTGAGCAAAAATAACAACAAATGTTGAGTACCACCATGTCAGAACCTCGACGAGCGGCTGGGGTAAGCCTAGGGTGCAAAATGCAAGTCTGAAAAAAAAATATTTATGAATTTATTATATTATTTTTGCCCGATTACCTGTTAGTCAGAGTTCTCAATGTTTTAACAATTTTTTGAACTCTGTCTTCAATTGCTTCCGTCTATCACCTTTTACGAAGATCTTTACTGATAGTAGCAAGGAATATGCTGCACATTTGATGGAAGCTATCGAGTGAATGGGTATTTCGCTGAAGTCTTGCAAGGGGTGCATGCGAAATTTGAAATAAACTTGATTTGCGTACGGTATATAGGAACCTGCATGCCAACTTTGGTGTCTCTAGCTCTTATAGTCTCCGAGATCTGTGGGTTCATACGGACAGACGGACAGACAGACAGACAGACAGACAGACAGACAGACAGACAGACGGACAGACGGACATGGCTTAATCAACTCGGCTGTTGATGCTGATCAAGAATATATATACTTTATATAGTATGCCTCCTTCTGCCTGTTACACACATTTGCAGTACTTTATAACTCCCCTTTTCCCATTTTTAATGGAGTATATTGGGTTTGTGAAATGTCCGCCTGTTCGTCCGTCTGTCCTGTCCGTATGAACTCAGTTTTCTCCACAGTTTTGAAGCTAGAGCAGCTAAACTTGGTATTCATGTTGGTATATACAATAGGCAGACAAAGTGTCAAAATTTCCACCCCCAAAGAGTATATCGCATTCGGGTGCATCCGACTTCAACGTTCTTACTTGTTTTCTTATGTAAAATCAGTCTCTAAATTCGAAAAATTTAAAAAAAAATATGTTCGCTGGCTCGTTTTCGGGCTAAATGAAAAAAGCTAGATTTTGGTTTTTTGAAAAAGATACACTCAGAGAATTGTCAACATCTTCGAAGCCAGCTTTCGGATTCTTAAGAAACTTAATTTTTTTAAAAGCTTAATTTAAGAGCACTTACATTTGGCACGGAACACGCATTGCTTGGATCAGTCAGTCAGGCAGCGCAACCAGAGAAGAGAAAACGACCTGATGCCTCACCGGACAATTCGTTGGAAAAAATTATGGCAGCAATACAAACTCATGGAAAATCGAGCCGAAGAGCAAATTTTTAGCCTCTCACGCACGCTAGCAACTAAGGAGGACATAGGGGAGCTCAAAGTGCAGCTTGGAGGCGAACCGTAAAAAATGGAAAAACTTGATCAAGTGAAAGCAGAGAGGGCCAGAGACAGAAAAGAGCTAACCAAACTTGTGGAACAAACCAAAGTCAAATTTCTGATTAGAATATGCAACACTATTGAAAATTATGAAACATTAGAGGTCCCTAATCACGAAAATATATTATTTATTTCTTAGGTACTTTTTAAAAATTTTTTTTTTTTTCAACTAGAAGTTTTTTGATGTGAGCTCAAATAATTGATCATAGCTTGCATATTGCAGCACGGATTGTTAAAAACAATACATCAAATGAAAGTCAATATATAGACCTACAAATAAGTCTCTTAGATATCTAATAGTTTTTTGAGATATTGAGTCCAAAACTACGAAAATATTTTTTTGTGCAAACATGTTTAGTTGGAAATCAACTTGAAAATTCGAGGAAACGTCGAAAAAAAAATGAATCTTCTTAAGTTCTTCTTTGAGCTTGGAAATTCATTCATAACGTTTTAAAAAAGTCACCATTTGTTAAAATCTATGGTAAAACACAAGAAAACTAGCTCGGACGTCAATTTATATTGAAAAAAATTTGATCATGGAAAAACAAGGTCATAAAACTGTGCAATTACACTTAAAGAGAGAGCTTTCGAACGCAAGCAGCGCACATAAGGTATTTGTTAAAAGTGACTCCATCAATATTAAGGGTAATGGAAAATGACGGCTTGAAACAAAAAAATGCTAAAATGAAGAGCTACTTGTTAATTTCAGGGGTCCAAAAAACGGCCAAAACCAAAGCGGACTATCGCAGAAAAGCAAACAATTAACCATGCGCTTTTCAAAATTAGCCTTAAGTTGTTAGCGTATTATATAGCCGGCTTGGACTCCAAGTTAATACAAACACATATAATCGACTTTATTAATACACATGATCTTTTTTTCCTTTTTGAAACATTTTCTGAGCATACTGTAGAAAAGTTTGAGCTAGGTTTTAAAAATCACTTATTGCACTTTGACCTGCAATTGGATCTGCAAGAAGGGGGCACGCCGACGTCTGAGTGTTGTATGGAATCTGACGTGACTTTAAATCAACCGTTGATTGTAGGTTCATTGAATGTATGAGTACAGTCTTAGTCAAAATCGCCACAAATGAGGTGATCTTATGCATAATCCCTACTCGATCGACAACTGTCTCATAAATGGATCTTGGCATCAATATGTGGAAGACATGAAAATAAAAAGTGAAATATACTCAGAAAACATGCCACAAAACGAGGTGATCCACGTCGACGTGCAAGCACTAGCAACGCGCTTTGGAAGCTTACTTTATGTGGACGTGCCAATAACGCAGCACTCTTTTGCCTTGCCGTTTACGACAAATCCTGCAATGGACCAATCAATTGAACTAAACGAGGTAACAGAAGCCAAGCTGCAAAGCCATAGAAACACATGGAGTAGATAGAGTATCAGCTGAATTCCTACAGAATGCATGTCCTCGATTTATAAGCCAGCTGACAGCCACATTCAACCAAATATTCGAGACAGTAGACGCCCCAGATAGCTTCCGGAAAAACGTTATATTTCCGATCTACAAAAAAGGAAATGCATTGGAGCCGGCCAACTATAGAGGAATTTCGTTTCTTAATACAATAACGAAAGTATTCACCTCTGTTATATTGATGCGTCTTACTAACTGGGTCAATTTGCATGATATACTGGGGGAACACCAATGTGGGTTTAGAGCAGGGTACTCTACAGTAGACAGTATATTTGCATTTACATCTATTACAAACCACTTCCTGGCATAAAAGATTGTTGCTGATACACCATCGTCTGCGAATCCAATAATGGCACCAGTAGTACTCTCAGCAGTCCTACCACCGATTGTTGCTGCTATTTCTTCATCTGCGAATCCAACATTGACACCAGTGGTACTACCTGCAGTCCCATAACGCAAGTCTATTTTTCTTTCCAGACTTGCTGCGAACGTAACCGAGGATTAAGTCAGAAGCATATATGTCAAAAGTTGTGCTATGACAAAGTATAAAATATCATGTCTTGTCTCTGTTCCAAATGTATCATCAAATGTATCATGTACTAAATTGTTCGAATCTATTGCTTGACTTGGCTTTTGTAAGCTCGTTTAATAATTGCCTGGTTACAAGAATGTCGCCTCTCTCTGTTCCTGAGGATGTTTATCACTCCACGTTACAATTTAAACTTTAGCAGGACAATGTCTTATTCAGTGAGAAATCATTTGTTCCAATAAGTTTTCGTTGTTTCCGTAAAACCAACATCCTTATGTTAAATAACTTATCATTTGATGTTGATTGGTCTTGCCTTGATGCTTGTTCTGACGTAAATGTTGCAGTTAATCTTTTTAATATGATATTAAACTCATATTTTGACTTGTGTGTATCGTATTCTGTCTGCCATCCTGTTGCTTACCGTCCTCCATTATTTACGAGGCAACTTTCAACATTAAAAAATAAAAACTCTAGACTTTTTAAACAATTTCAACAATAAGGTAAATTTTTTGCTGCTCGAGCACATTATCCTATGCTTAATAATATTAGTTATCGAAACTACCTTGCCCGATGCAAGCTTAATTTTAAAAAATTATCCTAAACAATGATAAAATATGACCTTCCAGATGTCATCATTCATGGCAACGTTTTAATGTATGCAGACGATGTTAATCTTGTTTCTCTTTCAATGATCCATCCTGTCATCGTCTGCTTCAGAACGATATTTATTCTTTGAGTACCTGCTGCACATATAATTATCTGTCGCTTAACAACTCTAAATTTACTGTTATGTCTTTTTACCATTATAATGCCTGCATTTTGCCGTCCTCGAGTTTAACTTGAGCGTATCTCTTCGATTAATGATCTGTTATTTAATCATAAATTATGTTTCAATGATCATATCGTCACCATGGCTATTGAGAGATGGTCTAAGGAATTTGATGATACATACAATACCAAGCTTCTTTGTACTTCATTAATGCGCCCAATCCTTGAGAACTGTTCCTGTATTTGGAGTCCTCAGTTTTTAGTTTATCAGGTAATGATTGCGGCCTGTTTTGGAAAATTTATTTATTTAATTTATTGAATTTAGTTTAATGTCGACTAATAACAGTCGACACAGAAAAAGTTAAAATTTACAAAAATGAAATAAAAATTATGATTAAGATTATTATTAAAATTATTATTTAAATTTAAAAAATTTAAAATTTAAAAAAGCATAAAATAGATGTAGCATTACTTATAACATGAAAAAGATTGTTATAATCAGAACATAAAATACGAAAAGGGTTATGGATAGCGGAGTTAGTAATACAGGTTTGAAGAGAAATAGGGAGAAAGTTTCTTGTACTTCTAATAGAAACAGCAAAACTAATTTGGCTGATTAATTCAGAAGAATCAATTTCGCCGTTAATTAGTTCATGTAAAAATATTATACCAAGCATGGTTCTACGATCAGAAAGAGAGGGAAGATTTATTAGTAAGAGTCTACTACGGTAAGGAGGCATGCGTATGTTAGGATTCCAATTAAAGCCCCGGAGGGCAAAAAGAAGAAATTGTTTTTGTATAGACTCTATTCTGTCCTGATGAATCTTGTACTGGGGACACCATATACAAGATCCATATTCCAGAATTGGTCGAACAAGTGAGGTATAAAAAGTTTTAGTAACGTAGGGATCGTCAAATTCCTTTGAACAAGGCTTTATGAAACCAAGGACTCCATAAGCACGATTTGTCATCGATAAAATATGCTTGTCAAACTTAAGCTTGGGATCTAAAAGAATACCCAAATCAACAACCGACTCAATAAGTTCAAGTGGTTTACCATTAAGAATATAGTTATTAAAATATGGCATTCGCCTATAAAAGGACATTACTTTACACTTACTGCAATTAAGATTTAATAAATTTACTCGACACCAAGTTTGAAAACTATCAAGATCAGTTTGCAAATTCTGACCAGATAGAGAGTTATTAGCAGACAAACAGAGCTTTACATCGTCGTCGTACATTAGTACCCGAGAGTGATTTATTACAGAAGGCAAGTCATTAATAAAAAGAGTAAATAATAAAGGGCCGAGATGGCTTCCTTGTGGTACTCCAGAAGTAACTTGAACAGACTTAGAAGCTAAGCATTTAAAATGAACTTTTTGGGTTCTTAAATTTAGATAACTAGAGATCCAAAGAATTAAGTTATTTGGTAATCCAAAAAGATTAAGCTTATGAATTAAAATGGAATGATTAACTGAGTCAAAGGCCTTACTGAAATCAGTGTAAATGACATATGTTTGCATTTTATTTTGAAAGCCCCTTATAACAAAAGAGGTGAATTCCAATAAGTTACTGGTAGTAGATCTATATTTCACAAACCCATGCTGTCTGGGTGAAACAATAGATCTACAAAAATGTTGTAGTTGAGAAGTTATTAATTTCTCAAAAATTTTAGGGATGGCGGACAACTTAGAGATACCTCTATAGTTTTGAACATTAGACTTGTTTCCTTTTTTGAGGAGAGGAATTATGAATGATTCTTTCCAAATCATTGGAAAAGTGCACAACTCCACGGAAAGATTAAATAAGTTATAAAGGGGTCTCAAAAGACCTTCAGCACAGTACTTAAGTATACAGCCTGGTATTCCATCAGGCCCCGGTGAAAATACGGTTTTAATGGCTTTTAGATCGCTTAGTAGCGAACCTTCTGTGATCAAAGGTTCAAAAATGCAATTAGAGACATTTACATGATAAGGATAAGACAAATCTAATTGGTTAGTATAAGAACTATAAGTCGTTTGAAAAAAATCAGCAAACAAATCGGCGATAGCCTGATTTGTGTCTGCAGTCATTTTTTCAAAATATACTGTTGATGGAAGTGCTGATGAATTACGCTTCGCATTAACGAAGGTATAAAACTGTTTAGGGTCCTGTTGAAACTGCAGCCTACATTTTCTAAGGTAATCCCTATAACACTGGCTATTCAGGGCAGAGAAGCTGGATCGAGCAATCAGAAATTGTGAGAAATCAAAAGAGGAGCCAGTTTCCTTGAATTTTTTATATAATCTTGACTTTCTATTTTTCAAGAATGTTAAATCCCGTGTAAACCAAACAGGTTTGTTAGACCTACGTGGATTACACATTGGGACACATATGTCAAGTAAAGAGTTTAAAGTTGCATAAAAAATCGTAATTGCACAATCCATGTCTCTGCACCTATATAGCTGAGACCAATCAGTCTGCGATAAAAGCTGAGACAGTTTATGAAAATCGGTTTTCCGAAAAAGGCGAACTCGACCCGTAGGGTTGTTACAAGGACTTAACACCCGGGATGGCAAATCCATCAGCACCTCCAAAGTTGGATGATAAGGATCTTCAGGATAGGATATAGGTTCTGTACGGGAGATAGATAAGAAAGAGGGATCTAAAGCAAAAATCAAATCAAGAAATCTGTTCAAAGAATTCGGGATATTATTGATTTGACACAATGACATCCCAAATAAATTGTCCAGAAAATCATTTTGACCCGTGGCAGTCAAAGCATTAGTATTGGAACTAGAAATCCATGTAGTTCCAGTAATATTGAAATCACCAAGAACTACAAGAAAGTCGCGATCGGAAAGCATAGATATAACAGAACTAATGGCAGAAGAATGATCTAAATAAACAGAATTATCAGAAGAAGGAGGAATGTAAGAACAAGTAATAAACAGCGATACACCACAAATACACAATTTAATAGCAACAAATTCAATATCTATCGAATTATCGGTCACTACTAATTCAGAAGCTAAATCAGCATTAACAGCGATAAGTACACCGCCACCTTGACGAAGTGGGCGATCTTTTCGCTAGATGGAGAATTTGCTTATGAAAATTTCAGAGTTAAGAATATCAAGCCTTAGCCAAGTTTCGGAAAAGGCAATGACATTAAAGTTATAGGAAAGACTATTTAAATAAAGATTAGTAAGTTTAGTACAAATACCTCTTACATTCTGATAGCCTAGTGAGAGGGAGGATTTTAGTATTTTGTGCTATCAGAAACTACCTGAGGTTGAGAGTTAGTTCTACTACTACTACCAGGTAATGAAGGAAGTTTTTGCAGTATATTCTTTTATAATTAAGTGGTCAGGCCAGAACTCTTTGCAACAAATTTTATTGAAATGTTCGGCAGGAACACTTATTTTAAATGAAGAAATTTCCCGAATATATGAAAATTTGAATTTTTCCAACGTAATATTGGCTTGATATTTGGCCTGAATAAAGGATTTGGCATCATCAGAAGTGGTATCAGGGGCAAGCCTAGAAACAAAAATTTGTTTTTTTGGTGGAACACCTACAAGAGTCTTATTATCAACCGCAGCAGTAACTTCAGGTGAAGGATGGACTATTTGATCCCGCAGATATGTTAGCAGTCATACTACTACACGCCGGATCAGAAATCTTTTCGGTTTCAGTATGAACAACATTCATGGGTAAGTCTTTGTTATCGTTCATACTGACAGTGGTGTGAGGAGATGGGGATGAAAAATTTATTAATGATGGAGTGGATGGTATGGTGTGTTGGGACAGAAAGTTCATTAGGGCCAATTGACAACCTAAGATTGGCCCTTTTACGCTTTGGAGACTCATTCAAAAGTTTCATACCTTTGAATTCCCTGTCCAAAGCCGAGAAACAATCGAACAGTTTTTTAAACCGCCCGAAAATATCTCCATGGCCCATCTTAGTCTGCCTCATGAATCCCATCATATCCCTTTCAATATCCCTACAAGATTCACATGTCCATTTTAAGCCTGATTTGGACTCAATCAGGTCAATAATACGGCCGTTAAGGCCAGCACATTTTTCGTGTGAGACATTATCACACAGCCAGCAACAAACAAAACCCATCTTCACGTTTGCTCGAACCTGGCAATTTTTATTGTAGCAGACATGCATTTTTAAAAAGGCAAAGCTACTTAAATTGATTATAAAAGATTAAACGTAAAAAAAATAAGGGCACTGAGAAAATAATTAAATTAGACGCAAACAAAATAAGTAAAAAAAAATAAAAAAATAAAATAAATATGCACACTAGGGTTAATCGCAAGTACTGCTGTTAGCTACTTACACACAACAACAACAACACTAAAAGAAAACACTAAACACAAAAAACAACAAATGCGCGAGCGCGACGACCGAAAGCACAACGGAATAGGTTTAGAGAGGGAAAAGAGCAAGCTAAACCACAGCCACCACCAAAATTAATGAAAGCGCGGGAGAGAGAGTTTATGGATAGAGCGCGTTGAGAGACTTAGCGAGAGTAAAAACACAAAAACAAAACAGTGCAATTGCACAAACGTTTGTTGTTGTGTTTAATTTAATGAAAGCGCGGGAGAGAGAGATTATGGATAGAGCGAGACTTAGCGAGAGTAAAAACACAAAAACAAAACAGTGCAACTGCACAAAAGTTTGTTGTTGTGTTTAAACACAAATTTAAAAATTAATTTAAGAAAATAGTCTGTTAAAGACTATAATGACTGTGTTTCACACAACCGATGTTTAACACAAGTCACTGATTATTAATAAGCAAAAAAAGACGCAAAATAAAACGTTTAAAACGAGGAAAAACAAACAAATGCGTGGAGCAAGAAAAAAACACGTCCGTTGGCGAATGCGAAGCGAATGCGACTACCATCTCATTCACTTAAGGACAGACGGACTTGGTGCCATGTTCTCATTTCAACTTATTAATGGCCTGGTTGACTCTTCAGTGCTGCTTTGTAATATAAAGTTTACATCGCTGTTTTACAAATGATGCGCTCCATGAATCATTTTATGTTCTGTGTGGAACTTATTACTTGCAAATGTGTGTCACAGGCAGAAGAAGGCATTTCCGACTATATAAAGTATATATGTTCTTGATCAGCATCAACAGTCGAGTCGATGTGGCCACGTTCGTCTGTCTGTCCGCCCGTCTGTATGATCTCAGAGACTATAAGAGCTAGAGACACCAAGCTTGGCATGCAGGTTCCAAATCGCAAAAAACTCCCACAGTCACAATTTTAAAGACACAGCTTTGATTTTTGGTACACATGTATGTTTAATCAATGTTGATTGGTTGCGTAAATTTCATTACGATCGGATAAATCACACCAAAGTTATGGAAGAATCTATAACGCCGTCTGAACAGGCAGAAACAACAGTTTGACAGGAACTGGACACGTTAAGTGCGCTGCTTGCTTGTGTTGCCGCTGAACTGCTTGAAATGCAAGTTGGCAGCAGGAAGTCGTCTCGTAGTCGGGCACACTCGACTAGAGCATTCTTACTTGTTTGTTACTTTGTAGTGATTTCGCTTTTTTGTCGACTTTTCTCAGCCGACGTTAAACAAATAAATAATTAAATAAAACAGGGATGCCTGCTGAGCCAATTTCTTTGCCGGTGGAGTGGAATGGGGATCGGAGCGCATTAGGGCCTTAATGTATGCAGACGATATGGTGCAGCTGGTGGATAGCCCTATCAGTATGCAACAAATGATTGATGCTCTCTGTCAATTGTCTTTTATATAAAAAAAAGAAGAATGCTCTAGTCGGGTGTGCCCGACTACGAGACTCCCTGTTGATCCTGATCAAGAATATATATAGTTTATATAGTCGGAAATGCCTGCTTCTGTCTGTTACACACATTTGCAGTACTTCCTTTTTTCCATTTTTAATGGGAACAGGGAGTAAAAAGAAAAAAGAGTATATTGGGTTTGTGAAATGTCCGTCCGTCCGTCCGTCTGTAAGAACGCAGTTTTTTTTCACAGTTTTGACGCTAGAGCAACCAAACTTGGTTTACATGTTGGTATATACCATATTCAGACATAGTGTCAAGATCAACACAGCTGGTTTTTGTTAACAATAACAAACTAACACTTGAACAATATGCTGATGCTTTTAGTTGTAATGTACAATAAACAAAGGGATTAAATTTAAAACACAGATACAAGTGTAGACGGCAGTGCGTCTGCGCGACGGTGTTGGATGGTGGCGTTGTCAACCACAATTATCCCCGTCAACGCTTAATTTCAGCTTTCAGTGTGGGCACGATGCGTCAAGGCAGACCCGAAGATTATGCCAGGCTCTGGCATTCGGCAACAACACAAAAACTCCACAAACTCACTAAGGCTGCTGCGTGAACAACGCTGGGCGTACTCCGCACGATCACCAATTAGCGGATTGGTGAACTGCCTCGTAATCTGGGGCTGCGGGTGTTGTTCCACTCCACAGTAACCCAGTGGAGCACCCCCACTAGGCACACTTAGTGTGCAACCTTCACTCGCCGAGGGGCTGCTACGGCCCTGCGAGGTTATGTTTGCGAGGCGCGCCTGCGCACGATAAAAAGCTGAGCTTCGGGAGGGCCTTGCGACACATACGGGTGATGCTGTAATTATACTCCACATTAAAGCAATTTTACACTATGCAAACACTAACGTACCTTTTAAAATAAAGCACTACACTTAAGATTTGCTGCGCACCTTCACTTATGACTTCGACGCTGCACGCGTTTTCTACAACTGACCTCCAAAATGAAGACAATGTCGTTGCCTTTCCGCTAAGCTTGAATTATCCCACTTTATCATACTCTCGCTTATGCCCTTTCGGATAAGCGAGCGTACTTTGAATTCAATATTGATAAAGAGAAGCACAAAAGAGACAGCCAAAATTCAAAACGGCTACTCTTAACAAGCGGCGTTGCCACCTAAGTCCAATATCTTTGCTCCGCTATCGATAGGCAAAGGCCCACATGCAACATTTTCGATCACTAACATCTTTATTAATTGTGGGGAAGTATTTTAAATACCATTTATCGATCGGTTACATTATCGAAATGTTAACATTAAGGGAATAGCCCAATTAGTTAATAGAGTGGCAACTGCATTGCAGTATGCAACTGCAATAGTGCCCAACTTCAACTCGTCTTCTGGCCTTTGCTATTTCCTTTTGCACCGGCAACGAGATCCTCTATGTTGTTTTTGATCCGTGCCAAAATCCGCAAATATCTTTGCCATCCTTGCGTTTGGCAACCGAAAACCTGCATCGGAATATTGTTTCGAACAATATTCACGTCCTTGATCAAAAAGGTAAGTTAGTTGCGCATTTTTGCAAAAATGAACACTTACGCGCAATTTAACCCTTTCAGAGCTTAAGCATTTTGGGTGACCCATATAGCCCCATTTGTATAAGCATTTTTGAAAGCATTTTGGGTGACCAATATAGCACCGTTTGCATCAGCAACGATCTTGCTGGGTGTGTGGCTAACGAAGCCCCACAACCACTGCCGTGTTCACAATAATTTCGACAGCAGGTACGCAGGCGTAGTGTTGCCGTGCATCCACGGCCACAGCGCCGACGTGCAAACAGCATACCCCGTGTGAGTCGTCCGTTGGCTCATCGCCAACCACGTTGCCTCGCAAAAGAACGAGTGGAAGGACGTGTTCTTGTCAGTGGTGGGACCTAGTGTGACCCCAGCGAAAGAAAGTGCCGCCGGCCCAAGGAGAAAGCTGTGGAGGAATAGTGTGTGATCTGTGTGCAGAAATCTGATTTTTAGTGCCGCGGGTACACGCCCCTGCTTACTACTCTACGTCCCTGGCTGCTTTTAGCGGCCATTAAATTTTGAGTTACGTGAATATCATTAATAAATATGTGTCGACTCATTTAAGCTCAGATCCTTTTGATCTGGAGACTCTGTTTTTGCTACTTTGTTAGTGTTAAGTGGAGCACGAAGAACAATATTATACGAATGGTGACAGCTAGCCAATAAATGGGCATCGAAAATAGTTTAAGGAATATTAAGTTTTAACAACCTGACCTGGCGCTTTAAAGTAGCGGCACTGCGATTGTTTGGTCGTGTGTGCACAGCACTTAGGCATAAGCAACAACAGCTGATAATGATCGCGTTTGTCCTTTTATTTAAACTTTTTGGCAAAAGTAAAGTAACGTAAATAAATATTTAAATTAAAAACTGACTTTGTAAGCGCATTCTTTTTAATTCTACCCCCTCATATACACACATACACACACGCACTATACACTAACATCATTACAACAGTACTCTACGCAACACATTTCAGCATGGAGGCTTTTATCGGATTATAGCTAGGGTAAGTGAACATAAACAACAACATTCTTTGGTTTTAAGTTATGGCGAGTGTGCCTGCAACCTACCCAGTGATTCGTTGCGAGTGTTGTGAAAACGCAAGTCCAGTTACTGGATATTTGGTAGAGATACCATGGGTGCAAAGTACATCCTCTTTTGAATCTTTTTCTTCTGAAATTTTAAACTATACCCGCGTAATCAACAGCTGATTCTAGTACAATCGACGACTTGTGCTGAGCTGTTGCGCTCAACTTTGAAGCTCCAGTGTCGTCTGGTTAGTTAAAAATAATCTTCATGAGTTCGAATAAAAACAATATCGAATTTATGTTAATATATAAGTTAAGTACAATGTTTCAAGTCACAGAACGGCCAGTGCAGACGCACTTAGAATGCACTTGGTCAAGCATGCCCGCAGCGCATGCAGCACATCCGCCACGCGCACTAGGTCAGCACTTTCCACCGTGGGACCAAGACACTGTGGGTAACCGTGTGAACGACTTTTGGGAATATTGGACACCAATGCACCCAAAAAGCGACAACAACGGCAGCGGTCACAACACCAGCAGCGGCAGCAGCGACATCAGCAGCAGCGACAGCGGCAGCGGCAGCATCGGTAGCGGTAGCGGCAGCATCGGTAGCGGTAGCGGCAGCAGCCACATCGGCAGCAGAAACAGGCAGCGGTCTCTTCATTAAGCTAGTATTGTCTTAAGCTTTTTAGTTCTAATCAAGCATCGAAAATTAACGGTCTTATATTTTATTAGCTTAATAAATTAAAGATTTATTAATTGGAGCCCGAGCCGGTACCGGGAAATCGAGTCCTTAAGAAAAAGGATCGTTCGAAAAAAAAGTGCCTCAAGTAGCCACAAGTCCGCAACTCTGTCAGAGCCTCTAAAAAAAACTACAAAGGCGAGTGCAAAAATAAACAAGTAAGAAAGTTGCAGTCGGATGCACCCGACTGCGATATATTCTTTTTTAGCCTCTTTGCGGAGTCAGAAGTGGACGTGGCAATTGTATTTTTGCTCAAATCTTTCAAGTTTTGCAATCAATTTAAGTTTGGCTGGGCCCGTTGTACAGATTTGGGAGAAACAAACATTGCTCGATTGGGGGTGGGCGTGGCAAAATTATTTTCATCCAATCTATTAAATAGGGCAATACAATTCAACCTGCAAAATTTTGGGGACTCTAGCTAAAGCGGTGTGGGAGATAAAGACTTTGCTTATTTGTGGGGGCGGGGGTGGGCGTGACAAAATTTTTTTATTTAGATCAATCAAGGATGTGACAAGTAGCCCTTGTGCTAAATTTGGTTACTCTAGCTATAAAACTGTGGGAGATATAGGTTTTTGCGGTTTGTTGGGGAAGGGGTGGGAGTGGGGGGTTGATTTTGACACTATGTCTGAATATGGTATATACCAACATGTATACCAAGTTTGGTTGCTCTAGCTGGAAAACTGTGGAAAAAACCTGCGTTCATACGGACGGACGGACAGACAAACAAACCCAATATACACTTTTTTCTTTTTTTACAAAAAAATTAAAAAAGAGTATAAAAACAAAAATAAAAATTTGTTATTAAAGAGCTCAACGCGAACGATCCAAGCTCTCGACTTTACCGGTCCATTACCGCCGACGCGTCTGTAGTACCCGTTCGCAGACGACCACGCAATAAAAAAAATAATAAGTGCACCCCAGGATCATGAGTCACCTGCTACACCACCGCATCGTCGCAGGACAAAAAGGAACACATCCAAAGTGCCAGCGCTGGAGAATCGCCGGATGTTATTGTATTTGTAAGTTATCAGTAGATAATAAAGTTAAATTATTAAAAAAAAAATTAAGAGAAAAGACACAGTTAAATAATTAAAAAATATTATATTTAAGAAAAAATAATAAAGAAGTTAAAATAATTGAGAAACATTTTATAGAAAATACCCAGACATAAAATATTAAAAAGATATATTATTAAAGAAAAAGAAAACAAAAATTTTGAAATATAAAAAAAATAAAAAATATTAAGTAACACCCAATCTAAAAAGAAAATTATTTTTATATAATTTAAAGTGAACTACAACCAATATTGTCGTAATTGCTGCTGTTTGAATGTCCAAAACTCGCATAACCAATTCATATCTAACAGATTATCGTCCGAGCTGTGCATATTTTTCTACTTTTATTTAAAATTTTTACAAAATAAATTTGCCAGATACAATAACAGCAGCCATGTCAGGTTTCGGTATATCCGGCAGCTCACGGCAACCAGCTACTAGCCCACCGTTAGTTAGCGCCGAATTAAGGGATATGATAAAAAGTTTGATCAAAGAAACATTTCGAAAATAAATAGTAGCTCACGGTCACGAGCAGTTCAGCGGCATATCAATTACTAGACCTAGGTCAGGCGAAGAACCTAAGAAAGTATCCGATATTTGCCGCTTAATCAAGGAATTTTCCGGGGACAGTGCGCCGCTCAACTCATGGAAAAAGAATGCTGAACGAAATATGGGTATATTCGCAGGTCAAGAGGGAACGTACAAATACTACTTGGTAAACTTAGCCGTTCGCACTAAGATAGTCGGTGAAACCGAGACAATCTTGGAGTCTTACAACACTCCAATGAATTGGAAGGCTCTGTTCAAATGTCTTACTACACATTATGCTGATAAACGAGACTTAAAATCTCTCGAATATCAGTTGTTAAAATTGACACAGGGACGCCTTACTATTAAAGAATTTTACCAAGCAATTTACCACCAGTTGTTATTGATCTTTAATCAGATAGGAGCACAGGAAGATACTTCTGAAACCATTAGGGCTTTAACTGATAACTACCGCGGAAAAGCGCAAGACATTCTTAAAGGGGTCTAAACGTCGACCTACCACGCCATTTGGAAATAAAAGAGCCAAGGGATTTGAGCCATGCTCTCCATTCGTGTAATTTATTGGAAAACCAAGAGTATCGAAACTTCTTTGGTCCTAAGGGCAGACAACAACCTCCACCTTTGCCACCCAGACAGATTACCCCGAGATTTCAAGTATCCAAGACTTTTAATAATACTACACCAAATCAGTGGAGAAACTTCGAGCTTAGACTTTACTATCCACCAAGTAGCCGTCCGATAGTTAGTCATCAGAGTCAGACCACATACCCTCACGCACTCCAACCGTACAGGCATCCTCAACAAATGGTGTCCCGACCTTACCACAGCAGTCCCCTATGAAGGGGCCATCAGGTTGCACCTCCGCGTCCATTCGCTCCTTAGCCGCAACCTAGACGAGTTCCAATGGATATTGACCCTTCTGTCCGATCAAAACACATGAATTACATGAACAAACCATTATCCAATGATATGGCAGGCAAGCGTCCCCCCTCTCAAATGCACCACCACAGAAATACCAGAGACAGTTTCACGTCACCACAGGCGAAGTAGAGTCAATTGCAGAAGAAAGACAGTATGATTCGTTACATCCTACTGAAGTCTCCAAGCAAGCCTATTTCGAAAGTTGCGAACAAGAGGGCCCAGTAAATTCATACTAAGAAACTTACGAAGACGAACAACCATACGCTCAAGAAATTGCAGCCGAAATTCATTTTTTATATTAAATAGTTCCTCGTTGACTTTCCTTAACTGTTTTACGAGGGACGGTAAAGTATTCAAATTTCTAATAGACACAGGCTCAAGCCAGAATTATGTTCAATCCAATTTAGTACCAAACCACAAGCTTAATGAAAAAACATTTTTTTCAAATTCAGTTGGAGGTCAGACAAAGTTCACCCAAAACACTCACCTTAGTTTATTCGGTCGCAACTACAATCCCATTAAGTTTTTTCTACTTCCAACCTTGAAAACTTTCCACGGGATCCAAGGTAACGACACACTCAAACAACTTAATGTAGTAATCGACTAGCCACTCAAGCAGTAAACAACATAATAATTAGAGCAGACCACATGTCAATAAGTCAGAAACAGCTTATGGCTCGTATCACTATGACCCATGCAGAATTGTTCCCTGCACCTGACGAGAAGCTAACCTATACTACAGCTGTACAGGGCGAGATTAGAACCTCCTCGGACACAAAGGTATATAGCAAGCATTATCCTTACCCCACCTTCGTGAGATCAGAAATGGAAAAAGAGATTAACCAACTGCTGGGCGATGGTATAATAAGACCCTTACGGTCACCGTACAACGCCCCAGTAGTACCCAAGAAAAGCAGATGCATCGGGAGAGAGGAAATATAGAATTGTATACATTAATACACAAATACACCTCAACCGAACCTAAAACTAACGACAAACAAGAGCAGAAACAATATAGATCTTTAATATATCTATCCGAGAGATTCAAAAACTCAGATTGCTATGACAAAGATGAAATAAAAATAGCACATAAGCCCACAAATACATTGGGTACATTTTTCAACAACACAAAAAGTAAAATACCGACATCTGATAAAAGCAACGTAATATAAAGAATTCCTTGTGAAGGAGACGGGCAGAATGAATGCAACAAAATATATGTTGGTACCACAAAATCCAAATTAAAAACAAGTAAGAACGTTGCAGTCGGTTGCTCAAATCTTTCAAGTTTTGCCATCAAACTAAGTTTGGTTGGGACCGTTCTACAGGTTTGGGAGAAACAAACTTTGGTCGATTGCAAGGGCGGGGGTGGGCGTGGCAAAATTATTTGTATCCACTCTATTTAATAGGACAATAGAATTCAACCTGCAAAATTTGGTGATTCTAGCTACAGGGGTAGGGGAGATACAGACTTTGCTCATTTTTGGGGGCGGGGGTGGGCGTGGCCAATTTTTTTTGTCAGATCAATCAAGGATGTGATAAGCCTTGTGCTAAATTTGGTTACTCTAGATATAAAACTGTGGAAGATATAGGTTTTTGCGGTTTGTGGGGGAAGGCGTGGGGGTGGGGGGGAGATCTTGACACTTTGTCTTACTATGGTATCTGCCAACATGTATACCAAGTTTGGTTGCTCTAGCTTCAAAACTGTGGAAAAAACCTGCGTTCATACAGACGGACAGACGGACGGACGGACATTTCACAAACCCAATATACTCTTTTTACTCCCTGTTCCCATTAAAAATGGGAAAAAGGGAGTTATAAAGTACTGCAAATGTGTGTAACAGACAGAAGGAGGCATTTCCGACTATATAAGCTATATATGTTCTTGATCAGCATCAACAGCCGAGTTGATTTAGCCATGTCCGTCTGTCTGTCCGTCTGTCTGTCTGTCCGTCTGTCCGTATGAACACACAGATCTCAGAGACTATAAGAGCTAGAGACACCAAACTTGGCATGCAGGTTCCTGTATACCATACGCAGATCAAGTTTATTTCAAATTTCGGATGCACCCCCCCGCACCCACGCAAATCGCAAAAGACTGCCACAGACACAATTTTAAAGATAAAGCTTTAATTTTAAGTACACATGAATGTTTAATCAATGTCTTTCGGATGTGTAAATTTCAACACGATCGGATAAATAACACCAAAGCTATGGATGAACTTATTTCCCCTGTCTCATCAGGCAGAAACAACAGTTTGACATGCACTGTGCAAGTTGAGTACGCTGCTTGCTTGTGTTGCCGCTGAACTGCTTGAAATGCAAGTTGGGAGCAGGGAGTCTCGTAGTCGGGCACACTCGACTAGAGTGTTCTTACTTGTTTCCTTTTTTTACTCCCTGTTCCCATTAAAAATGGGAAAAAGGGAGTTATAAAGTACTGCAAATGTGTGTCACAGACAGAAGGAGGCATTTCCGACTATATAAACTATATATATTCTTGATCAGGATCAACAGCCGAGACGAACTAGCCATGTCCGTCTGTCTGTCCGTCTGTATGAACGCGTCGATCTCAGAGACTATAAGAGCTAGAGACACCAAACTTGGCATGAAGGTTCCTGTATACCATACGCAGATCAAGTTTATTTCAAATTTCGGATGCACCTCCCCGCACCCTCGCAAATGGCAAAAGACTCCCACAGCCACAATTTTAAATATATAGCTTTAATTTTTGGTACACATGTATGTTTAATCAATGTCTTTCGGATGTGTACATTTCAACACGATCGGATAAATAGCATAAAAGTTATAGAAGAATCTATTACGCCCGTCTCAGCAGGCAGCAACAACAGTTTGACAAGCAGTTTACGAGTTAAGTGCACTGCTTGCTTGTGTTACGCCCGTCTCAGCTGGCAGCAACAACAGTTTGACAAGCAGCTTACGAGTTAAGTGCACTGCTTGCTTGTGTTGCCGCTGAACTGCTTGAAATGCAAGTTGGGAGCACGGAGTCTCGTGGTCGGGCACACTCGACTAGAGTATTCTTTCTTGTTTTTT